>PVIA01000301.1:0-507936 GCA_004024845.1 Tonatia bakeri | reverse complement strand
GCATATTCAGGCAACCAGCCCAAGGCTATAGGTATGTTAAATAACCATGCCATGGATTAGCTGCAAAGCTGCCCTGCATGTTCTTGCTCTGTGTGCCCCTTCCCCCAACTCACACCTGTGGTGGGGGGAAGAGGTAAAAAAAAACATCTTAGAATCTCTGGACACCTTGAGTTCTGGGCCCCATTTCAAATGTCCATTTGGGGTCCCCCCCTCTTGGCTGCACCCTGTAACACTGGAAGGAACTCAAATGTCTACCAAGAATGAATGGATAAACAAATTGTAGTCTATCCACAGGATGAAATACTGCTCAGCAATATTGAAACATGTGGATGAATCGCACAATAATCTTAAGTGAAAAAAGCCACACACGAAAGAGAACATATTGTTTGATTTCATTTATATAAAATTCTAAAAAATGCAAACTAATCTATAGTGACAGAAAGAAAATCAATGGTTATCTGGTTATTGGGCAAGGCTCCCATGCAGACTCTGTTCTCTTTTGGAGGATCATCACCACACTAGCCATGACCACCGCCACCAGTGTGAGCCCTGCTGACACTTGGGCCCCAACAGCACTCCACACTGCCCCAAACACACTGCTTTGTGTGTGCCCCACCACAGGCCTGTGTGCATGCTCAGACTGCTGCTAGTCTGCCACTGAACACCTCTGCGGAAGCCGGGTGTGTCTCTTCTGCTCCCATGCGTGCTACATGGTCCCTCCTGACTTCCCTTACAAAGCACAAGTTCAAAGACAAAGTAATTAAGGACTTTAAGATGGCAATAAGAGAGCATTGAACCAAGTATGCAGACCTTCTCGACTGCAGAAGTTGCACAGCCATGAAACCACCCTGGATCTTGTGATGTGGAGAAAATAGACTCATCATGCACTCTTGTTTAAGAATTAACTAGTGAACCCACCCTGGGAGGACCTGCTGTTATTTAGTCAGATATAGAGATTTAACAACTCAGTAATTGCACCCTGTGTATATAAACCAGAAACAATTTTCTCCAGGCTCATAAAAGGGCATGTATGAGGATGCTTATTAAAACATTGCATATAATAGTACAGAACAGGAAGAATGTGAAGCATCCCCCACCAGTGAGTGAATGAGTGAATGAATGAATGAATGTGGAGGCACGCGACGGATCAGTTAGAAGCAGTGAATTAGATCAATGGTTCTCATCCTTAGGGACCTTTAAACATTCTTAATGTCTAAGCTCTTGTACCTGAATTAACTGGTTAGGGTAGAGCTTAGGAACTGATGTTATTTAAAAGCTCCCCAGGAATTTCAGAGTTGAAAACCATTGAATAAGATACAGCAATGTGTACAGGTATTTTTAAAATTAGGGTACATTTTATATATTTTATGTTCTTTAAAAATATAATGAACATGTGTATGTATATATATATATATACACATACGTATATACACACAGGGGTAGGCAAAACTAGGTTTATAGTTGTTCATATGGAAAAAGACATGCATGTTATGATTATTACAATAGCTTTAATAACTCAAAGGAATTTTATAATTTCATAAGTGCTCAAATTGCTGGCCTTCATTATTTACACATTGTCATAGTCTACTTGCTATACTCGAACACAGTTTGGCACAGAGTTCTTAATTACTGTTCCCTGCCCCATATGTCAAGGACACATACAGACACAAACACACACACCTATATATATACACGCATATATATGGTTATATATATATATACACACACACAGTATATATGGTTATATAAATACAGTATATTTGTAGTATATGGTGTGTGTATATAGTATACATAGTGTATATAGTATATATAGAGTATACTATACACATCCACACATCCATATATATGTATGTATACTCTATATATACTATATACACTATGTATACTATATACACACTATGTAACTATATATATACACACTATATACTATAAATATAGTGTATATATACACACACTCACAAATTATGTTTTTGTAGGTAATAAACATACAAAATCATATATTAAATAGGTTAGAGTGATTGTCAGGGAGGACTGGAAAATTATAGGAATGTGTTGAGTATCATTGAAGGAAAAAGATTTATCCAAATTGATGGTGATGGAGTTTAGTTCTCTGAATCCACATATAAAATAGATAATATTAGTTACTAAGAACTGGTTATGTTCAAGACATTCTTCTTTCTAAGTGCTTTAATTGTGTCATTTCGTTTAATCTTCGCATGACTGTGAGGTGGGCACTGTTACAGATGAGGAAATGGCAGCGAGAGGAATTAAATGATTCATGCGAATTCACAAGGCTTGGTGGCTGAGCTACATGTGATCCCAGGCAGAGGGCGCTAGAGCTCTGCTCTTAACCACTGTGATTTACTGCTTTTCCAAACAAAGACGTGAAAAAAAAAAAAAGAGGAAAAGATACAGAAAGTCAGAGGCAGACTTTGGCACAGAGAAAGCGGGAGACAGAGAGAAAGAGGTATCCTGAGGCTGAAGGTGGGTGCAACAGCTATTTTAATAAGTTATTGATCCTAACTTTTAACTGATTGGCACTAACCATAGGTGATCCATAAAAACAAAGTATTTCTTTTCCTTTTTCAAACTTTTTTTTTATTGTTGTTCAGGTACAATTGTCTCCATTTCTCCCCCCACTCCCCCCGACCCCAGCCATCCCCACTTCCCAACCCTTGATCTTAACCCCCTTTGGTTTTGTCCATGTGTCCTTTGTACATGCTCCTTAATCCCTTACTATCAAGAAAAAAGAAAATCTTGAACAAACCTAAGGAGTTAGCAACTCAAAGGTGAAAGTTGAAAAATATGCATCCAAGAGAAAATAAAAACTGTGAGAAAATGGCAATTATGTGAACACAAAATTGTGAGTAGAAAGATTAAACATCAGTGGAGGATAAAAAGGCAGAAAGTAGACAGACTCCTTGGATAGGAACAGCACAGAGAAGACACACTCTTCCCAGTCCTTCGTAGAAGGACATGCCTGATGTCAATGTTTTCTTACTGGTAATGTGAACCTTCCTCCTTGGGATTAAAGTAGTATCTGCAGGGTTTGTCCACTGTAAAGTTTGTTTTTCCCTTCATCATTAATGACTACTCTGGGACAATATAGAAGTACCCTGTTTCTGCTTGAACGTTCACCACTTATTTTAGCATTCACCAGTGGATCTCATCTGTTCCAAGGCAAGCTGAGCCCTTCCTCCCTCCCTCCCTTCCTTCCTTCCTTCCTTCCTTCCTTCCTTCCTTCCTTCCTTCCTTCCTTCCTTCCTTCCTTCCATTCTTTCTTTCTCTCCATTCATTCACTCAAATCAGTATGGCCTTATGGATATATATTTTATTCTATAGGTTATATTCCAATTATTATTTATTTATTTTTGTTCAAATTATTCCAGCTTTGACCTTTGGAAGTCCTTCCCAGCTCTTGCCTGTGGAATTTCTGAATGTTATATCCTTAATTTCTGATGTCACAAGACGCACCAGGCTCATAGGGTGTTTTCTGAACTCCAGACTTGGAATGAACTACATACTGAGGTATCTTGGATAGCTTTATTTAGAAACCAGAATCTGGGAACAGGTTATGTTCATTACTCACCAAGTGTAGCTGCTTCTAGATCCTCTCTGTGGACAGAACTCAAATAAGTGTGTGTGTTAGTAATACATGAATACATATATCTGTATTAATTTCAGACCTATCTACATGCACAATAATAATAATAAACAAGTATTCATATTGATACTGCCTATTCCAATTTAATCTTGAGTTTATTTTAGATTTCCCCTGTTCCTAATTTAACTCTTTTTTCCAACAATGAGAAACTTACAGTATACTTATTTATTTGTTCAATTCTGATATATTCATAAACTAGTTTCAGAATTTCCAACACATACCCTTGACAGAAAAAAAATACTACCTGGAATACAGCATTTCTGTATAGTTCTTTTTGTATTTTACCTTACGCCATCTAGTCAGGCTTCTCTCATTTAGCAAAATGTTTTGAAGATTTATCCAGGTTGTTTCATGTATCAGCAATTTATTACCTCTCATTTCTGAGTATTGCTCATTCATTGTATGGGTATACCATTCTGTTTATCCATTAGTCAGTTGAAGGCTGTTAAGATTGTTTATACTTTATGGCAATTATGAACCAATATTCATATACAGGTTTTTATGTGAATGTGTGTTTTTATTTCTTTTGGGGAAATACCTCAGAGTGCATCTCTTGGACCGTGTGGTAAGTGTATGTTTAACTTTTTAAGAAATTGCCGAATTGTTCTATAAAATGGCTGTGCCACTCTGCTGTCTCACCAACAGCGGGTCGGAGTTGGAGTTGCTTTACGTTCTCGCTAGTGTTTGGCATTACAATGTTTCAACATTCTAGGTGTTTTAATAGATATGCGTCTCCTCGTGATTGTAATCTGCATTTCCCCGGCATGTTTAATATTATTGAGCATCTTTTCATGTGCTTATATGCCATTTGTAGATCTTCATTGCTAAAGTCTGTCCAGATCTTTTCTTCAATTTTAAAATGAGCTTTTTGATTTCTTATTGTTGACTTAGAAAGTATTAAAAATTATGTTCTAGATGCCAATTATTTGACAGATTGTGGTTTCACTTGGAAACATCTCCTTGTCTACGTCATCCTTCTCTACTAAGAGAATCATATTACAATATATCTAATTATTATTGTGATTTTATCTATTTTTGCTTTCAAATCCAGAAATGTTTGTTTCATGCATTTTGAAACTGTGTTGATAGGTACATGCACTAGGATAGAATTATAGTGTTTTGTGGAGAATTGATCTCTCCATTATTCTGTAATGTTTGTCCTAGATAATTATTTTTGTTCTGATATTACTATAGCACTTCAGCTTTTGATTAATGATTGTCCTATCCTTTTACTTTTAACCTATTATATCTTTATATTTAAGTGGATTTCTTATACATGCATGTAGTTGAAACTTCCTTTTTTTACCCAATCTGACAATGTCTTTCATTTAATTTGTATGTTTAAACCATTCATACTTAATGTAATCATTCAGATGATTAGTTTAAAATCTATCCTTTTGATATTTATTATTATTTTTTCCCATCTGTTCTTTGTTTCTTTTTCCCCTGTTTTTCTGCCTTTGCTTGGGTTAGTTGAGCATTTGTTATTGTTCTATTTTTATCTCAACTCTTATCTTATTATTTGTACCTCTTGTTAAATATCTCAGGGGATGCTGTCAGGTTTACAAGAAAAAACTTTCATCAAAGTTTACCTTTAAATACTATTATATTACTTAATTAAGGACTTTAGGTACTGTGAACAGTAGATTCCCTATTTCTTTCTCTCAAAATTTGTGTTATTGATGTCACACACTTTAGAATTTTCTTTGATGTAAACATAGAATACATTGCTACCATTTTTACTCTAAACAATAAGTTACTTTTTTACAACCATTAAAAATAAGAAAAATTATTTTACTTTCATTTATTCCATTTCTAGTACTATGTGTTTTGTGTAGATTCAATTTTTATTTGGTATCATATTTTTCCTGCCTGAAGAATTTTCTTTAAGCATTTTAGTGTGAATTTGCTGGCAATGAATTCTCTCAGTATTTGTATGTCTGAGAAAGTATATCTCCTTCATTAGAAAAATTCCACTGGGTATATAGAACATGTGCGAACTTTTTTTGAACAAGTAAACATTTTTAAGTATTCTAAAAATATCCCTCTATTATATTCTAGCTTGCATAGTTTTGGGAAAGAAAATGGCTCCAATTCTCACCTGTGTTCCTGTATGTAAAATGCCTTTTTTTCCTACTGGCTTCACCAAGATCTTCTTTTTCTCTTTGGTCTCAGCAGTTTATTATTCCGACATATGATTTTTTTGATATTTACCTTGCTTGTTATTCTCTGGCCCTCTTTGATCTATAACTTAATGTCAGTAAGTAATTGCAGAAAATTTTAAGCCATTATTTTTAAAAGTATTCTTTTTTGTCCTATTTTCTCTGTCTTATCCTTGTTGAACTATGAGACTGTTGGATATCGTTCTATAGCTCTTGAATGCTCTGTCTTGTTTTTATTTTCACACTATTTTTTTCAGCTTTAGTTTGGGTTGTTTCTAATGACTTGTCTTCCACTTTACTGACTATTTCTTAGTCTACGTCAAGTCTACTCCTGGGCCTGTTGATGTCATATTTTGTTTTGTTACTGTGCTTTCTCTTTTCAGTGTTTCTATTTAATGAATTTTAAGCAGTTTTGCATCTCTGCTGAAATTTTCCCTCTGGTAATGCACGTTTTCCTCCTATTACATGAGATCCTTTAGCACACTAATCATAATTAATAGTAATCACATCATAACATTTAAATTACCTCTCAGCTCCAACATCAGAGTCATATCTCAGTCTGGTTCTGTCAATTGCTTTTATCTTGCTTTTTGTATGCCTCCTGATTTTGTTGTTGAAAGTGGGACATCTTGGTGGACAATGGAGACAAAGGTAATTGCATTTATGCCTGCAAATGGGCATGCCACCTTTCCTTCTGCTAGGTATTTTTCCCCCTGCTAGTCTTTTAATGTGCATGTTTAAGTTAATCTAGCCAGTGGTTGGAATGCATTCCAGATTTGTTGTTACTATGGTTACCCTCAGTGTGCCACAGGCTTCAAATGCCTCTGATGATACTTGGTGTTTTAGGGGACGACTAGTTTGCCAGTAAGTACATTCTGCTTAATATCTGCTTTATCCTCGGTTTTAGGCCTTCCCTTTGTACTGTGCCTCAGATGGCATCTTTCTCCATACTCTTCAAATAACTCCAGCAGCATTCTGTTGTTTCTTTTTCCGTTTGTATTTGTTAGCCCATGTGCTGGTTCAGCCTTGGTCATAGACAGGCACTGTGTCTGTTGGTCTCAGGGTAACTTCCCAATACTCTTCTTCACCATTCAACTGTAGTTCTAGGTCCAGACCACATTCCTGATCTTTCCCCAAGAGTAGAGGATTTTATTTTCTCTTAGCTTCTTAGGTGCGGTGGGTTTTCACCATTGCCCCAGGGTGAGTGTTGGTTGTCCTTCACCATATAGATTATAGCTTTGCTTTCCTCATAGGAGAGACAGGGGAGAGGGTTCGGGATGGGTATGTGCTTCTCTCACAGGGGCTGCTGCTTCCCTCTCCTAGGCCTGCACGCTTTCTTCTTTTTATTCAATCAGGATTAAGTCTGTGGAAGAAAACTTGAAAAGGGTAGGAACTCCTCTAGGTCTTTGTCTTCTAAGTTTCACAAACTCTCATGAGCCCTTACTAAGCTTCTACCAATCCATTAATTACTCTAGCTTAATTCTTACCAGTGTTCAGCTGCATCTACCCCAGGCAAACAAGTACAGTAAGTCCTCAACATTATCCATATATTCTATGACTTTAAGCAAACCAACATATAACAAAACGAATTTACCATAGGCTAATTGATACAAACAAGAGTTAAGTTCCTATGACATCACATCGACATCATAAGGAAACACTGTTGAATGAAACAACAGTATTCAAGGACCTGCTGTGCGCAAGTCCCATCTCTCCCTACATACATCTGTCTCTCATTAGATTTTGACTGATTGGTTTCCAGCAACATCAACTCTCCCATGTGCTCAAGAACGGTCATGAACTTTGACCTTTTATGACCTTTTTCAATGAAAAGGGCATTTTTTCATCATTGTAAACGTTGGAACATAGCTCTACTTAATATTTCTACATCCCAAGTGGAAACAAGACATTTCTTGACTCTCTTGAGATAATTTCTAAAGTTAAGTCAGACTAATACAGATAATACCATGGAGAAGATATATAGCATTTTCAACTGTTGAAAAATTAGGTTCTGCAGACCTAGAAGAGTAGGGCACTACTGCACTTTAAAAAGAGACAAGATTCTTCTGCATGAAGTGCTCTTTCTTTGTTCTTCCAATACAAAAGGTTATAAGATATATTCCCCTACACCATCATGGAAAGAGGAAAGAGGAAGTCTAGTCAACATTAGCTTACCACCGCAAAAGCAGACACTCAGTCCTTGAAGAAGTGAACTCCTTTTTCTTTTCATTTAAAGAGATGTCAAATGTTGAGGTGTCCCTGGTTTTGTCTCACATCAACTGTTATGTATGTTCACATTGGGTGATTCAACCACATGAAAATTGTTATCAAGTAGTGTGAAATTTCACATTGATTTCATAGAGGAGAAAGACAGGGTTTTCATTGCACAGTCCAACTACATTTATACTGCATTGCTTATAGTCCTTAGTAATTCCACTAGACAGCTGTCTTTTATGGTCCCTCTTATTTCCTGCATTTTCTTTACACAATGTTTAGAATAGTCCCTTTTGGGTTAAACACTTCTGCTCTGCTTTTATATGTGTGAGCCCCACTGACCACAGTTCTCAGCAATCAAAATGCCCCTAAGTTATGCCCCCCTCCATACTTCTTAGAAGACATGCTGTTGACCATGTAAAGCCTTCAGTATGGCTTTTGGGTCTTCTTTCAACCCTGTGTGATTTAATAAAGGATCTTTTCCAAATACATGCAGTATTCTCTCTAAGAAGAATTATGGGAAATAATTTTATCCCCATTGTTACAGATACATGCCAAGGAACAGGGAATTTAGAAAAAAGAAAAGTAGCTTTTTATTATCCCATAGGACCTGGCTTACACAAATGAAGTATAGGACGTATTCTCTCTGATGTGGTACGCGTATACTGAAAGCTGGCTTAACGTCAAGGTCACCTGATGGCAGTATAAGGGCCAGATCTGTGTGTGAGGGTTTGGGGTGCGTGTCACAGATTTATACACCAAGTGTGGCACCTGACAGATGGGACAGTCTAGTTTAAAACTTGTCCTAGTTGTCATCCCAGACGGGATAATTTGCTTTCAAAAACTTTCATATTGAAGCCCAGGTGCCTCACATCCCCGCCTCTGCCCCCCCCCCATCCCACCTTCTCTCCAGAGTTGGAAATATTAGTGGACTTTCATTGTACTCTTTTGAACAACACACTTTGGCGTCTTTAGAAGGAAAATGTTACAAATACACCAAGGTATAAATAGCTTAATAAAAGGTAACAACTGACATTCAATGTTTAACAGCCTTTCTTTCCCCTAACATATTGCAAAAGATATAACACTGCATCATTGGCCCAGTGACATACCCCAAAGCATTTGAATTTTGTAAAGAAGGTCTAAGGATAAAAGAAAGTCATTCTGCATCATCACGTGGGACAGTGGTATTTAAAGGTCATCAGAAAAGCATCTTTTTGACATGTAACATTAATGGCAACTTCTTGGTATATGAGCTGCTGATAATATGTTGCTAAAAGCATTGTGTGACAAATGGAAATAGGAGCATTTGTCATAAAATATTTCTTACTGTTTGTACAAATAGAAAAGATAAGGTTCGTGGTGTTTATTCTTCTGTCTCCTGGTCCGTGTGCACATTCCTATCAGAGTTTATAGCTGTGTCTCCTGCAAAGATACAATAACCCCGATTGGAGTTCCCAGCCATTGGTAAGGTAACTTTTAGTGTTTGTGGCCAATGTCAGAAATAATAATGAAATATACTTCTGGTACTGAAATGACAAAAAAAAATTTTTAATTACAAAATAAAATAAAGTAGCTACACATGCAAGAATGTGGGCCTTCCTGTGGGCCTCCGGTTGATAGGGCATTGCCTACTAAAAATTATCTGTAAGCAGTTTTGTTATCGTGAAATGATAAATGATAGACAATTTCAGATGATCTTTAAATATGAATCTAGGAATACCAGATATATATCAAAAGGAAAGGGTAATTGCTATATAAATTAGCATTAGTTACAAGATAAACTGATTCATTGTATTTTTCCTGAGCAAAATTGTACACTTTTTGAGGTCTCTCCTCCATTTCTCCAGATAAAAGGCTGGAGCAGGAAGGTTGTGAGAGCTTGTTTCACAAGAGCCATCTGTCTCTACGACTCAAAGGGCCCACTGGTAAGTCATTTAACATTTCTTTATTAAAAAAAATGCCACTTGAACCGTCTTCATTAGGTTTTGATTATTAAGGGCAGTCCTAGTTTTAAAAACTCTGCAGTTCAATTATAATCAAACATAGTGTTTAATTATTTGATATTAGGCATCAAATAATTGGGCCCTTATCTTGATATATTATTTTATTTTTATCATCAACTATTCTGTAATTAGAGGTTGTGAAACTGACTAAAATAGTCTAGGTCCTGGGAGAAGATATGTCGCACACTCAAAAATGTTTCATTGAAGAAAGTTAAAGGAAACATTTTAAAGGGTGTGAGGTAAGATAAGGGAACAAATCCAGAATTGATCAAGAACCTCAAGTGAAGCTGTTAGCACCACCTCAGGCGCAGCCGTGAGGGAGAAGCGTTATGGGAACCAGAAGGAACTTGGAGGTGTGCAGGAGGCACTTCCACCTCCATTAAAAGCTCTAACCCTGCGACTCGGCCACTGGCAGGCTGCAGTAAGAAAGAGGTAGGGAAGGAGATAAACATTCCAAGTTTGGCTTTCCTGGAGTTTTCCCTTGATCAACCCAGTGGAAAGTCACAGAACAGCCACAGAACCAGGGAATTAGTGTGATTTAGTACAGAGATCAGTCTCCACGGTTAATAGAACAGAGCAGAGAATGGTGGGAAACAGACATGAGAAAGAGTGGGTTTTTAAATATGTTATCCACATATGAATGAAATCGTGTGTGTGTGTGACACAGAGAGAGAGACAGAGAGAGAGAAAGAGGGAGAGATCATTCTCTTTGATGTGTACTTGACCTCTCTGGGCTTCAACGTCCGCATCCCCAGAGTTCCTCGCTCTGCCTCGCTTTGCCACCACTCCCACAGTCACACCCAAGGACTTGGAATCATCAGTGGTGTCCCTGCTTCTTATTCCATTTGTAACTATCTAGTGTTTAACCACCCGCTTCAGTATTTCCAATTTCTTTACTCTAATATGCCCACTGCAAGAGTTTTCTGAACTCATTGAGGCCTAAGGTGACCTCATATGACCTTCTTTCATGTTCCCTTTCTTCTTCATCTTGCATAGATTCCATGATTCTTATTACAATATTTTTTAAACTCCCTGAACTTCCCATTCCCTTCTCCCTTTATTGTACTTACCTAGTAAAAGCCCAGCCCAAGCTAACATCTCAACTGACTTCTATGATCACTGATGAAAAAAAAATATAACACAACTCATTTGACTGATTTCAATGTATGGCAATTACCATAAACTTCAAATAGACTGTCATACCTAACATCATAGAAAAACAAAGCTCTCTCAGTACTATAAAACAAGAGTTGTAGTGCTTTTGTCATGCGCCAAGGAATCTAGAGGAAGGCAGCTGCAGGCTGATTCCAGAATCAGCAATGTCAAGATGCTAGGCTAGTGTCTCTTGGTCTTTCCAACACTGTTTCGAGATAGTGGAAGCAGTTTGGATCACCATGGTTGCACTTCCCACAGATTCCCGGCCAGACACATGAGGTTGTGTTGCAAAAAGCACTTCTCATGTAATCCTTTTCTTATTAGAGAGCAGAATTCACATAAAGTCCCTTCTCATAACATATTGTCCACAACTGGGCTCATGCCCATTCTTAGACCAAGGACCAGGCACACCTTTCCAGAAATCAAGTCTTCTCTGCTTAATTCCCAAACATAAAGGAGTGTTCTATTAGCAAGCATGGAGGATGCAGGAATGACTTATGTAGAGAACAGGTAATCCGGGCCAGCAACGCCTGGTATAAATATGTTAGCCTTTTCCTCGTGGGACATACACATATCTGCGTCCTCACATTCAGACCCACTGTTGCTAAGTTTCCATAGTGTATAACAGCTCTAACAAGAAGTAAGAATAAGGACTTTCTGAGAAATCATGATAATAAGGACTTATTAACATCCACCCACTTTCTATCTTAGGTGCTCTAGGAGATTTGGAGAAAGTGTATGATAGGATTTGACTCTGGAGAGTCAACTTTAAATGTAATCTTATTTCATATTGTATATGGATCTAAATATTATGTGAGCATTTTCCTTCCTTCAAAATGTGTGAAATTTATTTGTTAATAAATACTATTTAGTTTTAGTGAAATTTGGCTAGTTCATGTAACATAGAATTAATAAATGTATATACAAAACTTTCAAACTGAACTTCCATGAAGGTATTTACTAATTGTGGCTGTTTTAGTGAGTAGATAACATCTAACCATTTGCTAGAATGTACATATTATTTTATCTATTAGTGTAATATTTAGACTTTATAGTAGTGAGTAGATTTTGACACCAGCTTTTGATAAATATCTCCCATTCTATCACCTGTTACCAAATTAAAGCTAAGTCTAAAGAAATGCTAATTGCCTAAAAGGAACCTCAGGTAAAGGGGAACACATTGGGTATGAGTGTGATATCAAAGTGCATTACTTGTTTTGAATGCTCACAATAAGTAAATACCAAATTAATGTTACTTCCTCTCTTGGCAAAGATTTGTAACCAATAATTACATTGATACATGTGCTATGTCAGTGGCAGCAGTGAAATTCATAGTATTTTTATGTGAAATGTACTGTTTTATTGCATTAATTCACATTTAATGTGTACACAGTAATAACCATAAAATATGATAACCAAAGTTATATATTTTCTCCAGAACATTCATTTAGAGAGCTTTCAAAAGAGTCTGAGGAAATTAAAATATCAGTCAGTTTACCTGCAGGATATAGAGAAAGAGCAAAAAGCAGTATAATATCTTTTATAAGCCACCCATTCCTCCCCCTGTAATGTTCTTACCTCTGGCTGGTAAAATACAATAGTCATAACTCTGTACATATTTTTTAACTATGGTACACAAAACAAAGGGTTCTGGAGTGAAGAAAAATATACTTTCTTCAGTAAAATTGAATTACTCACATGATTACAAACAGGAGGGCTGAAAGTAAGAGAAAGCAGGAAGGCGGAAGTCCCAAAGCCCCTTTCACGGTAACGGACCACAGAAAGATGATGCCCATAAAGGCAGAAAGTCTCTTAGAAGAGGCAATAGAGGACAAGGTGATACTGAGACATGACAAATGAGCAGGTACCCAGTGAATCGAACAAGAATGAAAAATCTTCATCATATCAAGGGCAAAAAAGTAAATAAATAAAAACATCACAGTAGGATATACTGTTCTAAAATCTGTGGAAGAGGAAACCAAGTAATGGCTAATTTAAACTTGACAATGAACACAAAATGGTTCTAGAAAGTCAGGAAGCTTTCTGTGCCATTTTGTCTTACTCTAAGATTGGAATATTCTCGCAGTCTGCTACCCTGCTCTAGGATACATACAAAAGTCAGTCGTTTCAATTTAAAGCATGCTTCAAGACCCAGTTCCTATCCTGAGCCCTTGGAGAAGGCTCTCATGACAAGTATAACACCTACTGATTCTTCCCTTAGTTAAATTCTATTGCCTCCATGTTATTGATACAGTTTGTTCATTAATTTATTCTTTGATTCATTCAACATTTAAGAAGCACTCTCCATGGATTGAGCATAGCTTTGGTTTATCACTGAGTTATATTCTAATTAAGATATGTATGTTAATGTACCTACAACTGAATGCTTTTTTCAGATTCAACTTATTTTTGAAAATGCAGACCTTACATATAATTTTAAAAATTTAACCAAAAAGAGAGGTTTAATACAAAGAGTAAAGCCTCTTTTCTCAATACAACCTTAGTCTTTCTCACCAAAATGACTACTTATTTTTTTTCTTGAGTGTTCATTTAGAAAGCAGAATATACATACTGGCTTATGCTTTTCTAAAAATATATTTAAAATTTAAATAAATAGGATCTATAGACATACACATGCGCACACACATAATGTTTATACATACAAATACACATGCTGTTTTATACATTGTATTTTTCTCTTATCTCTCTATTTTGGAAACTGACTGACATTAAACCATCATGGCAGATCCTGGGAGTTGGCCTTTATCATCCAACCCATCTCCTCTCCTTCCAGGTTCACAGACAGACTACATCTCCAACACTCTCTAGCAATTAGGTGTGACCAGCTGAGTGAGTTCTAAGCAGTGGTATGGGAGTGGAAGTGATGTGTCTCACTTCCACATCTGGTCATAAAAATATCCATGCATGATCCTCTCCCCACTTCCTATCTGCCAGCTGGATGCGAGTGACCAGGGTGGCCATCGAGGCCAGGTGTTGAAGATGGCAGAGCCTGCATCAGCCTGGATGTCAGAAGGACTGCAAGGAACACGTCTCCCTGACACCTTCCCCTGCCCCCGACTGGGACACTCACATCAGGCTATAACATGAACAAGAAATCACATTGACATTGTTAAGACACTGGAACTCTGGGATTAGTGTCAGCAGTTAGTATTAACGCCAACTTACACACCGGTGATATAACTGTTTTTAGTGTCTAAGAAGAACATGGTTCATTGTTTGTAAGAACCATTATTCATTTAAGCTATCTCTTGTTGATAGGAATTTAAACTGCTAGTGGTATATGTTATTGATGACATCCTGAATAATCTTATACATGTGTTTTTGTTTCTGAGTGTGCATAGGGTAAATTCACAGCAGTAGAACTGTGGACCAAAGGTACGTATGTCAAACACCTCCGTGCTTGGGCAGAAATACTGACTTTTTCTTCCAATTCTTTGTCTCCGTCAATTGTGCTTGAACATATTCCCCTTTTCAAACCACCAGGGACACTTCCGGTGTCGTAAAACTGTTAATGTTTTTCCAATATGGTGGGTGAAAAATAGATTTTATTGTATAAGTTTGCAGTTATAAAGTTTTGAGTGAGATTGCATGTCATTTCACATGTTCTTGGCCATTTGTATTTATTTTTCAGCAACCTGAATACTCATCTCCTTGGCAGATTTTTCTAAAGGGCTATTTGTCTTCTCATGCTGATTTATAACAGAACCATAAGCTGCTTGAGAAAGATCTGGTTGGGTATACCTTGGTTAACTCTCAGCATAGGAGCCTAATATGTTGGAGCAGTTTCTGCCTATTTAAAAAGTACTTATAGTTTTTGCAATTCTTACCACAACAGTATAAACAGTTATCCTCTACCTTCTGTGGAAGGGGGACTAGAGGCTGAAGAAGGTTAAATGTTTCCAAGGTCAAATAACCTCCAAGTGGTAGAGTGAGTGAAGGCACAGAATCTTCAGCATAAGATTCTATGCTTTTTCCAGAATACCATGAACTTTTATGCAGTGGTTTTTCTGTACACATCCACCAGATTACTAAACCAAAAGTGCACCATATAATGCTAATCATCATTATTCATCATCAATCATGTCATCAATTATTAAATATCCATGGATGAATGATGCTAACAACTAAATAAAATGGCTTGCAAAGGGCATTCTATATAAGTACCTACAGAAGAAATAGAAAACACCACACTTTCTAAGAAAATGTTCAGCTCTATTATCTTGGTGAATTTCTAATGGTATTCCCTGGTAGACTCCAGGGGTTATAAACACTGAAGATCCTGTTGAATCCTGTTTTAATCATTCATATTTCATATGAGATAAGAGCACATGTTATCTTCACTTTATGCTAAGGATACAATGAAGAACAGTTAAATTGCTGCCTTGGAGAGGTATACTTTTTCCTGGAGAAAATTTTGAAGCAAAATTGTACTATATTACAATCCAGAACTCAGTTTCTGTAGTTCTCTACAGAGTACAATGGGAATACTCAGAAAGAGTCAATAATTGCATTTGGAATTTCTTGGAGCAGTTCACCCAAGAGATAGCATTTGAGCCAGGTATTGACAAATGCGTAGATTTCTCACATAGGAGACTTAAAGTGCTTTCCTGAAAGTTGAAGTATTGTATTGATAGTTAGTAATCACCAATATCCGACAGAATGCTCTGAGACAAATGAAGCTACATATATAGTATGACAGCAGTTTTTGATACCACTTGGCATTATTAGTTCCCAGCATTTAGAATATAGAAAGTGAGAGAGTGTTCTATCAATAATTTCTAGTTAGAATTTCTGTTATCATAGAAGGGACTTAATAAGTATTTGTTGAATTAAATTGGGTTAAATGGGTTTCTGTGATTCAGGTACACTGTTCTTGGGACTGAATAGAACCCAAAATGACAAAAACTACTATGTCATTAGTTATATCTTTTGATAAGACATAATCAATTTAAAAGAAAAACTAATAGCTAGGATGACATCACAAACTTCACAGTGACATTTGTTCTTTTTAGTGGCTCTCAAGAGGTAAAAACAGCAGACACTTATGACAGAAAGTTCACCAATGATTCACAGTCCCTAGGCCTGTCAGTGCCCACGATATAACATTGTAGGAGAAAATGGTTCCCCAACCAGGGACTATATCTCCCCACCTCCTCTGCATCCTGGTATGACTATATGGCCAGGTCTCAGCAACAGAATGTGACCAGAAGTGATATATGTCACTGCATTCAAGCACACCTCTGTCCAGCTGCCAGCATCCGCACTTGTTTTCTTGAAGACTTTGTCCTCACTTTGCACAATGCCCCAAATCAAGCCGGCTGAAGGTGCCCATAAACAGCTCTAAACAAGTGATTGACAGCATGGATATAAACCCATCTTCCTCATCCCTCAAATGAGATAACTCTGAGCTTTGTGTATACTTTATACCGGGTTCCAGAATTTCCCCAACAAGGTTAAGCTCTGGTTGCCCACAGTGGTGTCTTGCTTGAAAACATGCCCCTTATTCGTTGCCTTCTCTTCCCTGTCCCCTATGAGCATTTATATCCCTGTAGCAGAGTCAGGGTCTGGACAACACAAACTAAGAGAATGCATTTCTCCCTGGATCCTACATTCTTTCTCTCATTTGACTCTCGATTTATTGAAGTGCAACCTCTAGTGGCTTTCTAAAAAGGATCAGTACAAGGAACAATTTTTGGGATCTTGCATGTCAAAAATAGCCTTCACACTGGATTTAAATTTTAATTATATGCATAAAAATGAATACTATAATATACTTTGCATAATAATTATTGTATAAAATTATAATAATTTCCAAAAATTATTTTCCCTCTACTTAAAATGTATCACTTTATTGGTTTTCCAGATTCCATTGTTGTTCTTGAGAGGTTCAATGTCATTGTAATCTTTCATCTCTCATATGTGATATATCCTTTTTCTGGAAGATTAACTGAATTTCCTACAATGTAATGATTGAGTGTCGTGGTGTTGTTTATGTGATTGCTTCTTCATTCAATGATCTGGGATCTCAAGGAACTCTTACACACTGGTCACTCCTTGCTTTCAGATCTGCAGTGTTGCTTATATTGCTTCTTTATACTTTTCTCCCCTCTGTTTTTTTATTCTATCTCCATGAAACTCTCATTATTTGGATGTTTAAATCCTGACTAGTCTCAAATTTTCTCTATTTTTCAAATTTTCATTATTCTTTGATTAACTTTTTTGGAACAATTCCTCAGGCTTATTTACTAATCTTTCTTTTATTTCTTTAAATCTGATATCATATGTTTGATTTCAAAAATCTGCCATTATAACCAGAAGCCCTGGAAGTATAATATCTGAACACATATGATTATCAGAAGAAGATAGTTGACGGGGGAAGGAGAAAAGTGCAGCTGAAGATTTAGTAGCCAGTGCCATTCCCCTTGCTCACTTTGCCTCCAGACCTCCAACACTGTAAACGTCATTAATAATTGTAACTGTTAGTCTAGTCAGCAAAGTGGAAATCACTCTTGTTATTTCAAACAGAGGAAATTTAACAAAAGGAATTGTTTTTAAAAGTGTTGGAAAGACCAGGGATTCAAGAAGGGAAAGGATGAGATGTTACTCAGAGATTAGTACCTGAGATTTTATCTAATATCTAGATTATAGGTACTAGTTATAACATCTAATACCTAAATTAGTGCATCCCGAGAGCTGCAAGGACAAAAGGGACAGTGGTGCTTCGTGGAACCCGTGTGAGCTGTGCTGCTGAGGGTGCTGGAGTGCTGTTAGCATCTCAGCTGTTATCAACACCACCACCCCTGTTGCTCTGCAGGAAGCCAAAAGCTTGCATTCCTGCTGACTCTGCAGGAGCCCGGAACCCAGTCTTGCTGATGCTGTTAGAATTGCTGCTGAGACTTCTGGAGCCCGTAGTTGTTTATTTCTGCTGCTACAGCTGCCATAACCACGCCACAAATGCAGCACCTGGTCTTCACCTACAGCTACTTGCCATTGGCTCTGCTGCTGCAGCTGCGGCAGTCAGTGGCAATGAGCCCATGTTTCTGAGGGTTTTGGCATTCTGCTGCTGCCACTTCCAGAGACAGATGCGAAGGATGGAAAAATGGCTTATCTTTGATCCTGCCTTTTATTTTTCCACCAGTATCTCCCAGTTAGTAGAGGCTATTCATAAACTAGCTGGCAAAGGAGTCTGGAGAATATGGCTTTGAGGAAGCAAGTTTGAGAATAGGGCTGAGAGTCAAAAGGGAAATGACCAACATCTACAGTTCTTGTGCACTGAGTAGGTGTCATTTAATTCTCACAGCAACCATTGAAATTAGTCCCAGTTATTGTCAACACTTCATAGATGAGGAGACAGACTCCGAGATGTTAAATGGGTTGCCTATGATTCCATAGCTGGGAAGGTGGAGGCACACCCAAGATTATAGCTCAGGTCAGCGTCATACTGATTCATGGGCCGTTAACCATTTTGCTTCCTATAGATTTTCAGTGAACTACCCTTTGTGCCTCCCAGATGCTGTTGGGAGTGCAGTTGTCCTCTGAATTGGAGGTAACTGTTGGTCCTCTCCCTGCCAAACCAAGAAAAGTCCCTTCAGCATTCTAAGATAGCAGGAAGCTTATTTCACTGTGGTCACATTAGAACACATGAGATACTCCCTTTTTCCACTCTATCTCCCATTCTAATTGCACTATTCATTCCCTATGGATGGGAAACAGATGGTTGTGTACCAGCAAGCAAAGGGAAATGAAAGAACATGTCCTCAACAGCTCCCATTCTCTTCTGTTTCTTGCTCTTTCTGTCTGCTCTGCATGCAATGCCGGTCCCCCAAACCCTGCCTGCCCCTCCACCATGGGTGATGCCGTTAATGCACACTACTTGTGTGATTACCTTCACTTGGTTCCTGAGAGCTGCTGCCAAAATCCAGACATCTAAAGAGCATGATATGAATAGACTTTTCAGGGAAACCATAGTCATATTTCCAAGCAATACATCAGCATTTATTCTGCTTCTTGAACAGCTTTTTAATTCTTGCGGAGTTTATTAGTCACCCTTGTTCTCAGTTGATTAAATTTGTATGTTGTTGCCGCCAAGGTTGTATTGACAGATATGCCTCCTTACAATTTAATAGCAACAGTTTTGCATGGTATGAGCTGACATGATAAGACAAATGGGGAAAGCAAATGCATCACACTGTACAAATCTGATTCACCTTTCCTTCCATCTCCTTGTTTATTTGTGACATGATTGGGAATTTAATGAATAGGGTGACATTTGGTTTTAGTAAGATAACTCTATTAGTTTTTATTTATGTTTTCCTGTCTCTAAAAGTAAACACAGTAACAGTGAAGATGAAGTTACCTGGAATAACTTGAAAAGACACTCTATTTTATGAGTTAATTGTCTTAGGATATATTATAACATACTAATTAAGCAATATGTAGGAAAAATACAATATTCTTTAAAAATACTATTGTTGTTAAATGTGATTCTCTTTAAATTTGGACACTTCTGAAGAACAGGAAGCATGTAAGACATGCAGCAGGAGAAAGGCTGGTTTGTTGAGCGATTCTGATGTAATTTTCCCAATATAGTAGATAAGTTTACTGTGTACTTATTACCAGTTCCTTGATAATCTTCACAAGGTTGTAAGGAAAAGACAAAATCAAATACCAAGAATATTTTCCTTTTAAAGAGTAATTCAGAACCACCCATGGCTTTCCAAAGAAAAAAGATTCTTGATTTTGCAGACTCTTCTTTGACGTTTATTTCTGAACATTGGTCAGAGTACCCTGACAGGACAAAGCCAGGCCGCAGGCTGACACCTAACGTTTCGGCTTTGGTGGTGCAAATGCAGGGGCCAGCTCACTGTGTTGTTTTCTGCATCAGTGACCACCCACTCCTCAGCAGCTGGTAGCCGGTTTCTCATCAGAGATCTTTGCAAGAACTCTTTGCCATTGGCTGTGGAGTAACTGCTCTTTTACTGCCCAACAGTAGCGTAGAGTATGTGCTTTTGTGTTTGGCTTCTTTCTCTCAGTGTAATGAGTTTGATATGCCTACGTGTCGTTGGGCGAAAAGGCGCCTGTTCCTTTTCATGTGGAATTATATTCCATCATATATATTTACTGCACTTGTTTCTCCATTTAGCTGTTGATAGACATCTAGGTTCTTTCCACTTTTTGGTTATTATGAATAGATACATTGTGAACATTTGCATGTAAGTCCTGTGTGGCCACATGTCTTTATTTCATTTGAGTGAAATGCTAGGAATGGAATAGCTGTAGAATGTACTTTGGGATCATGCAGGTTCATGTATAACTTCAGAAGGAACTGCGAAACAACTTTATACCATTTTGCATTCCCACCAGCAATAGATGAGAGACCTACTTGCTTTGTAATTTGTTAACACTTGGTATTATTAATCTTTTCAATTTTAAGGTTATATATCTCATTGTGGCTTTAGCATTTGCTTAATGATTAATTATGCTGAGAATTATTTTATGAACATAGTAGCCATTTGTATGTCTTTTTTTGTAAAGTTTCTATTTCAATCTTTTTCCATTTTTGTTTGTCTTCTTATTGAGTTGTAAGAGTTATTCATACACTTAGAATGCAAAACTTTTGTTGTAAAACATGTGTATTATTTGTGATACTATACAATATATGTATAGAATATATATACATAGACACATAACAAGTTTTTCCATTTTATGTCTTGTCTTTTTATTTTCTTATTAGTATATTTTGAAGAGCAAAATGCAAGTTCATTATCTCTTTCCTCAATCACCCCAATTCGGCTCTATGCCATTTCAATTCTGCTAAAGAGTTTTCTATTTCAGATATTTTTTAACTCTAGAATTTCCATTTGACTTGTTGTTAAATTATGTTTTTCTATGCTAAATGTCCTATCTTTTCAATGATTATGATATTTTCCTTTATATACTTTTCTTTACTTATGATTATTATAACTGTTTGAACTCATTACCTAGTAATTCCAACATTTGAGTTAATATTGGAGTTTTTTTTAAATTATATTGTCTCTTGAGAATTACTTATGTTTCCTTGATTTTGTATATATTGAGTGTGTTTGGATAATATCCTGAACATTGTGAATATTATGTTGGAAAGACTCTAAATTTTGATATATTCTTCCAAAGAGTGTGGATGTTTTTGTTTTAGAGGTTAATTAACTCAGTGGGTAACAGCTCAAATCTTGATTCAGTCCTTATAGCCCCAGCTACAATCTGCGTTGAGTCTCCCTTACATATATATGGTTTAGGGACCAGCCAGAGTTTATGTTCATAATTTGGAGGTTCTTTGGTCTGACACTCGCCTTTTTACAATTCGCTCCTCACTTCACAGTGACTGTTGTCATCTCTGACTCTGACTCCTTGGGACAGAAAGGCAGCAGGATTCCTATTAGATTTTTAATGGCTCCATGCCATATCTTAAATTCTTGTCTGCTCTTGAGCAAAATCTATAAAATTGGGAAATTCATCCCATGCCAGTCACTTCTTTCAAGTTTCATTTCCCCTCCAAAGTCTGCTTTCAAGTTTATTTAATCATGTTTTAATTGTTATTCTAATACAGTCGTCCCAGTTTTTCCTGTTTGCCTACTTCCACCCATCCCACCCCCTACTTCCACAGTCAATTCCCACACTGTTTCCATGTCCATGGGTCACACATACATGTGTTCTGTCTAGAAAGGGAATGGACATAATCTGCACTTCAATTTTTTTTTTTACCCTTCAGAGGCTGAAGACCAATGATATAAATTTTGTTCCGAGTTTAAAGTTATCTGCAGGAGAATCAATCTTTTGGAAACTTGTCTGAGAGACTGACTCTCCTGATTAGCTTTCTTGGCCAAAGTAATTCAACGAATAAAATAGTAGAATCCAGTTGGAACCGTGTGTGTGTGTGTAAATCTAACACCCAAACTTTCTGCTTGCTACATAAAACAGCCCCACCAGGAAGCTGATCGACTAATAGGCCTCTAGTGAAGACTTGCTGAGTAAATCATCCCATTTCTCCTTGGAGTGTGAGAGCAGCCAGGACCATCTGAGTTACGGCACGACCTTCTGGTAGGTTTCATTGCTGATGGCATACTGTCTGGTGCTCTCTGCTCCAGGGCCTCATCTGCCATATCTGAGATGCGGTGTTATGTAGAGATTTTAACAAAGACTAAAGAACAGTTGTTAACAACATATACGTAGCTGAAAATTACATGAAAACAGATTTGGAAAATCTCTCAAAACATAATTTTTTCTCTTAGTATCTCACTTAACACAACTGACTTAATGGATATAATCCAGGATGCAGTCACAGATGATAGTATTGTATTTGAATCAGTCATGACTAGTCTTTGTGATTACATTTTCTCAGGTCCCTGTTCTTTCAGGGGTGTCAGGATAGTATGTAGTAATTGCATCATTCTTTATATGTGTCTATAGTTTTGGAAGTGCTGGAAACTAATGAGCCAACTGCTCATATTTCCTTATTTCAGTTCTTTTACATTAAGAATTTCAAGCTAAGGAAAAGTTTGGAAGTTTTGTTTTGTTTTGGTTTTTTTTGGAGGTAAACATGGGGCTGGGAAGGAATGGAAATTCAATTTTCTTTAGTACATGAAACTATTAAAGAATAAATTAACAGGTATGCCTGTGGGAATATATTACTTTAATCCCAATCAGTAACTAATCATTTCAAGCAGTCACCATCTCTTAGGAGCTCACTGTGTTTTAAAGACTCTGTCTCTGTGCAACACGGAGAAGCTGCTGCTTCTTAAATCAAGTTACTTTACACAGGTAGTGTTCCAAATACCTTTTGTTCCACTGTGACGGGACCTACACAGGCACTTGTGTATTAACATATCTACTTTAAATAAGATGGAGAGCATGGATATGACAAATCTACTTTTTTCTCCAGTCTCAAGATGTTGCCATGTGACTTGACATCATGAGATTTGTGCATATTGTCTTCACAGACTAGAGTGAGAAAAAAGTGTTATATCAAGTAAAGGACCTGTTTGTATCATTCTTTCAGGTGTCTAATAATGATGTAGTACACATCGTATGTTGCTTGCACCTTTGGAGAACTCTTCAAAGAGCAGTTGCATAATTTTAAAATATATGGGGTGAGCAAAAGTAGGTTTATAGTTGTGAGTATGTGAAATGCAGAGTTTATTCATGTCTTATTTATGAATTATTATATTATTTACTTGCATTGCAACTGTAAACCTACTTTTGACCACCCCTGTATATATAGTAAGGCTAGCCTCATCTTTCTCAGGGAGTGAGTCTTGTCTACAGAACTTAACTGTTTGCTTGATCCTCAAAGAAATAGAGCTGACAAAATTCTGGTCTATCTTCCACTGGTAGAGCCCTGGGATGAGATTCTGGAAGGCCTCTTCCTAAGAGAGGGAGTTGTCACCAAGCTGCTGGGTGGAAGATACTTCACAAGGGTCATGCCTATATTTTCCTGCTCTAAGAGGTATATGCAAGTTATTAGTAAAAGAAATACTTATAATAACAGAAAAAGAGGTCTCCTACTTTCAAAACACAAGCTGAAATGCCTCACATGTTCTAGGAGTAAAACAATTGGTGAGTGTATCTTTACCTGCCTGGCAGCTATTGGATCTGTCCATGCAAAAAACTGGCTGAATATTCTGTATTTTTCTCACCACCCATCTTCCCTGGTTTGCCCCTGCCCTATCTTGCCAATAAAGGTATCATCACAGTGGTGAAATGGACAATTTTATTCTTGTGTCTCTGCCTGTGTCCTGTTCTAATCACACGTGGGGAGAGAACACGTGGCATCCTCAAAACCAGCCACTACATTTCAGTCTTCCCTGACTCACTGTCAGTGTGTTAAACACAGTGCCCCTGATGCTGCTGAGAGCATTTGCTTTTATATAATGCCAGAGAGATAAGTAGTATGTTTTTAATAATTAGGCTCAGGGATTCAGAGACAGATGCTGGAATTTATTTTTAAAAAGATGAATCATAACTTCTTAGACTTCTGTGCATTAAAAATGCCATACAAACATGCCACACACAGAGATACACATACATGATGATAATTAAATACATGTATTAAAGTATGTTTTTAAGGACTCTGACTCAGGTTAAAGTCTGTTCAGAGTGGCTGCCCTGTTTAAGAGCTGGCGATATGAAAAGGAAGAAAATGATGCTCTTGTTCTCAAAAGCCTGAATGTCACTGAGAGATGGGCTTTCCATTGTTTTTCTACTTTGATAAGGAACTACAATAAGTACATGCTGTTAGGAAGTGGCAGAATGTTTATGTGTGCAAACCACAAACCATGTGTAATGAGCTAGCTTAACATATTCATTAAGAATTATTAAACGTGTACTTCTCAGAATCGTACTTGCTTTCTTATACCTTTCTAATATACCATACTTACATGCTATATACCTGCTCAAGAATTTCAGAGACGGTAAGATATGGAATAGAATAGTTAACTTTAAAACCTTGCCAGCCGCAAACTGCCTCAGTTTAGCTTTCTACATGTACTCCGCTTCTTGCGTCCACATTAATGCTTTGCTTTGATCAGCTGTCTCATGCACTCTCATCTGGTCATATCATGGCCATTCCTGTCCCTGAGCCCCCATCTAGATTTCCATTATTGTTTAGCCAACACAAATCTTTTAAGAAGCAGATCGATGAAACTTTGAAGTCAAATAGACCAGGTCTGGTTCTGACCCTAGCCGTTGGACCTTGGGCAAGTGACCCAACTTGGCTGGGCCTCAAACTTCTCATCTCTAAGATGGAAATGATAATGATGAATAATGCCGAATGAGATCATGCTTATTAAAAAAACCATCAAAGAGTCTGGTATACAGTGCTGAATGAATCTTCATTTGCCTTCTCTGTATATTCCTTTGAATTGAGAATAAATTCCACCTTTGCACAGAAAAGGAAAACATCAACAAAATAAAAAGACAACCCACAGAATGAGAGAACATTCACCAATACATCTGATAAGAGGTTAATATCCAAAAATTTTAAAGAACTTACAAAACTCAACACCAAAATTCAAACAACCCAGTTAAAAAAATGGGCAAAGAACCTGAATAGACACTCTCCAAAGAGGACATACAGATGGCCAATGGACATATGAAAAGGTGCTCAATGTCAGTAATCATCAGAAAAATGCAAATTAAACCACAATGAGATACCATCTCACACGTGTCAGAATGGCTATCACCAATAAATCAACAAACAACAAGTGCTGGTGAGGATGTGGAGAAAACGGAACCCTTTTGCACTGTAGGTGGGAATGCAGGTTGGAGCAGCCATTGTAGAAAGCAGCATGGAGATCCCTCAAATAATTAAAAATGGCCTTTTGACCCAGTGATCCTACTTCTGGGAATATGTCTTAAGGAACTCAAAATGCTAATTCAAAAGAACATAAGCACCTTTGTATTCGTTGCAGCATTATTTACAATAGCTAAGTATGGAAGAAGCCTATGTGTCCACCAGTAGATGAGTAGATAAAACAACTAAGGGACATTTACACAAAGGAATACTACTTGGCGATAGAAAAGAAGAAAATTTTACCCTTTGCTACATATGGATGGATCTGAAGAACATTATGCAAAATGAAATAAGTCAGTCAGAGAAAGACAAATACCATATGATTTCACTCATATGCAGAATCTAATGAACAAATGAAACTAATAAGCAAAATAGAGACAGACTCATAGATAGAGAGCAGATGACAGCTGTGGGGGTGAGTCTAGGCAGTGGAGGGATTGAGCAAAAAAGAAAAAGGACTCACGGACATGGACAACTCTGTATTGATTGTAGGGGGATGGAGGGAATAAGGGGACTAAATGGTAATAAAAATACAATAAAAAATTAAAAATAAAGAAATAAATAAAGTGTACCTTTGCTGTAAAGACCATTCTCTACCTCCCACCTTGACTTTAGACAATGTTAATTTCTCTGCCCTTGTTGCCTTAGGACACTTCCAGTCAGGTACATGCATTTCTCTTAATTTAAAAAAAGGTCTTGGGGCTCTGGTTGGTGTAACTCAGTGGATTGAGTTCCAGACTGCAAACCAAAGTGTTGCTGGTTCGATTCCCAGACAAGGCACATGCCTGGGTTTTGGGCCAGGTCCCCAGTAGAGGGTATACGAGAGGCAACCACACAGTGATGTCTCTCTCCCTCACCTTCTCCCTCCTTTCCCCTAGCTCTGTAAAAATAAATAAATAAAATCTTAAAAGAACAGTCTTGGGCTCTGTTAAATGACAAAAATCATATAAAGTCATATCATGTAACATGCTTCCCATGAGACTTGACACACAGTAAGTGCTCCACAAACATTCCTGCTGCTATTGCAAAGACAACAATCACTTGTACCCCTGTGGTCATAGCTCTTCCGCGAATGAATCATGTTTGTTCCTGGAAAAAAGTCAATAAAGAGTCATGGGCAAGAAAATACCCTCTAGACCCTGCCTATAATTTCCAGCTGTGTGACCTTTGACAAGTTACTTCACCTCTCTTGATTTAGGAGTGCCATGCTAATGATCCACCCATAAACTTGTTTTGAGTATTGAATAAATTAAAATAGAAAAAGAATGTAAATACATTACAATTAAAAGTAATTTCTATGTATTAACTGATGCTGATAGTGTTTTATCTTTTCAGTTCTAACCTCCCAAATACTTTGAAAGTTCCTGAGAACAGAGATGTGTATTTATAATGATCTAATCATTTCACGAGGACAAAATGAAGTAGCAGATGGCATAGGGCTGGTCTAGTACAATGCCTAGAGCACTGTGAAAGTGCTCTAATAGCTAGTTTCCTTCCCTTTATCAAGCCTACCACATCCAATAAGTAGCTCTAGGAATTGCTTTTTGAGCATCCTTTGAAGGGAATAAATGAATATTGATTTTTCCTATATGCCAAGGGACACCGTTAACTATGGAGCATTATAATCCAAAGGACTGCCTGTTATTCCATGGGAATCTGGTTTGGTGGAATTGTGTCATCTTCATTTTATTACTAACATTATTCACTATATCCTGACTGCCCCAAAGCTACTTGTGTATTTTGCTTGGAAGCACTGAGTTGTAATTTACTATTTAAATCAGACATAGTCTTAATTTCCTTTCAGCTTTGCCTTCATTCCCCTCCCTGTTTTCTCTTTTCCTTTCCTTCTCTCTACTGCTTACTTGCATTCATATTTAAACCATTGAACTGTCACTAAATGGCAAAAGAGCTTTCCTTTACAAAAGGCTCGCTAGAATTGTTCTCAGCTGCTTCCATCTGCAACATTTTCAACATTTCAACAACTTACAGGTGAAGCTGTGAAATCAGCGCAAGGCAAAGCAAACATCAGTCTTCGTGCCTTTGATCTTGAAGTCATCTCCAGTTAGCAAGTGTAATGTAAAGTGAAGCCATGAATAAACCTGGAAGGTAATGAAGTATGGAATGACTAAGACACCTATTGTTAGGTTACCTCTGTAATCTCTTTTCCCCCCAGCATTACTGAGATATCATTGACATATAACATTTGTAAGTTTAATGTATACATAGTGATGATGTGATACACTTATATATTGCAAAGTGATTAACACAGTAAGATTAGTTAACATATCTATCACCTCTCACAATTACCTTTACTGTGGTGATAGCATTTAAGATCTACACTCTGGGCAACTTTCAAGTATACACAACAGTATTGTTCACTATAGTCACGGTGCTGTGCATTAGATGCCCAGAACTTACTCATCTTATGATTGAAGTTTGCTACCTTTGACCAGCTTCTCTCGGTTTCTTCCAACCCCCAAACCCTGACAACCAAATTTCTGTTCTCTATTCACATGAGTTCGGCTTTTGTAGATTCCATGTATAAGTGAGAAAGTATGCTATTTTTCTTTCTCTAACTTTTTTTTTCATTTAGCATAAGCCCTCGAGGGGGAGTATATAAGTACATCCTATATAAAAGAACACACACACACACACGTATATATTCTTGATCCATTCATTCATTGACGGACACTTAGGCTGCTTCAATACCTTAACTATGGTGAATAATGTTGCAGTGAACGTGGAGGGGAAGAGATCTTTTCAATAGTGATTTCGTTTCCTTTGGCTATATAACCAGAATTGAAATTGCTGGATCACATGGCAGGTCTCTTTCTAATTTTTTTGAGGAAACGCCATACTGTTTTCCACAGCGGTGATACCAATTTACAAGCCCCCACTCCGCACCCCCAGCAGTGCACTGCATGGCCTTCTTTCCATGCTCTCACTAGCACTTGGTATTTCTGGTCTCTTTGATACGGCCATTCTAACAGGAATGAGGTGATGTCTCATGGTAGTTTCGATTTTTAGTTCCTTGATATGTAGTGATACTGAGCATCTTTTCAGGTACCTCTGGTGATTTGTATGTCTTCTTTGGAAAAAATGTCTATTCAAGTCCTCTTCCCATTTTTAAATTGGAATACTTGTTCTCTTGTTAGTGAGTTGTATGAGTTCCTTTTATATTTTGGATATCAGCATTTTATCACATAGATGGTTTGCAAATATTTTCTCTTTTATCAAAGTTGCCTTTTCATTTCATTGATTGCTACTTTTTCTGAAGGGGGATTGGGCAGTGCATCATAATGTCCACTTGAGCTCCTAACAAGAAATGTGTGATAATTGTGTATGACACACATCGCTTTATTTCGTCACTTTCTTCTAGACAGTATGTTCCTGGTAGGTCAGAACAATGTTTGTCTTAACTGTTTGGCACAAGGAAGTACTCAACAAATGTCTCACTTAAATAGAATTGTTTGTAAAAAGTGCTCTTTAAAAATCAAATTCTTTCCTCCATTTAAGGACTCAAAAAGACTGTTCTTAGACATGCAAAAATGACTGATATTTTCATACTGTAGTATCCACTTTTCTTCATAATTTAAATAAAACAAAATACAGTGAGCAAAACAGTACTTGATTTTCCCTTATTTGGATATATAATGTCAAAAGATAAACTATGAATGTTTCCAAACAATTTATTATCTCACGTGTTGATTTGATCTCATTTGTAATATTGTTTACTGAGATTCTTATTTTCTGAATTAATAGATAAGTATATGAATGAATAATAATGTGATGTAGTAATATGTTAGTGGTAGAATCTCAGAAATCCTCTTATAGGTGATAATACTCATATATTATTTGTTCATCTTCTGCATACTTGGCAATTTTTATAATAAAATTTTGGGGAGAACAAGGATCCTATTTTCATTCAGCTGGCTACATTTTTTATGAAAATATTGAACTAAGATAGTCCTTAAGTGAAATAACAGACAGAGTACCAGTGGAAGCAAAGCATTTTGATATTTAGAGGGCTATAACAAGTTAAGGACATCTCCAGTTGACTAAACAAATTACCTGAGTTTTTTTAAAATAAATTTTTAAGGTTTTATTTATTTATTTATTTATTTTAGAGAGGGAAGGGAGGGAGAAATAGAGAGAGAGAAAAATAGCAATGTGCGGTTGCTGGGGGCCATGGCCTGCAACCCAGGCATGTGCTCTGACTGGGAATCGAACCTGCAATGCTTTGGTTCCCAGTCTGCGCTCAATCCACTGAGCTACGCCAGCCAGGGCTTAAATTACCTGAGTTTTTATTAGTTATTCCTTTGTGGAGTAGTTGGCAAAGGGCATTTTATAACAGTCACGGGTATGTTACGGAAGGAGACAAACACAGAAGATGTTTCTGGTTAAGGATGAGACTCCAGTTACTGAACAAAGATTTATAAAGAGGCTTAAAGTTAATAGGTTGTAACTCACTCATTTGGCAGGTGAGGAAACTGAGATCAGGTATTTGAACTTCAAAATTGTCCAAGTAGTAGTGTCAGAGTAAGACTTTCTTCCAGAAATACTCTTTCCTCTCATCCCCGCCCCCACCAACACACACACAAAGTAATCATAATGCCCAAAACTCATAAATTTCTTGATTTGAGGACATAGTAAATATTTATGGGGTGCCATGTGAAGTCTCCCTGATTGAATATATCTCTCCACTGACCAACTGTAATTATGTAAGTTATTTAACATTTTCTGAGAATACAAACCTTGTAAATATGTTTATTGAGTGGGTTAGTGAGTGATTATGCAAATGATTAGATGAATAGTTGGTTATTTATTAATCCGTTATGACTCTGGGCCCAATTGGTTACCAGGTTAACTAGTGAGTCACATAGAAGTAAGGAGATCGGCCCTAGGACAGGTAAGTTTTGACAAGGAAGAGAGGAGGAGAGTAGGATTTGGTGGAGGCTTGTAGTGATGCCTGGATTGAGATAGCTGGTGGAAGGCTTTGAGAAGTGTAGGTGGGCCGAAGACAGAGAAATGGAAAAGGACTTCATCTATTCATTGCCCAGAAATCTCACTGTATCTCAGAATACACTATCGTTTTGGGAATGCCGAGTAATTAATGGTTATATCTTTTGGGAAGTTGTGATAGAGGAATGCCTGAGTTTCTCAGAGCAGAATTCGCCATAGAGGCTAAGTCTAGAGCTAGTTGCTTTCCTTCACTTGTTGTGCTCTAGCAGTCAATGGTCTGTTCAGTTTGTTTATTTGTTTGTTTGTTTTGCCATTGCCTTAGTTGTCTTCAAATTCATTTTCAGCTGTTAAGTCCTTTCTTCCAATGGCATTTTACTTGTAAATTCTGAATGTGAAAGATACTGGGTTGGCCAAAAAGTCCATCTGGTTTCTTCTGTAAAATAAGACACATTTTTCACTTTCACCCATAACTTTATTGATTTGGATATTTTGAGTATGTTGGCTATCTTCTGCTATTGGCTTCTAGTGGGTAGAGGCCAGGGGTGCTGCTTAAACATCTTCCAGTGCGTAAGACAGCCCCACAGCAAAGAATTATTTGGCTGAAATGTCAATAGTACCAAGAAACTTTGCAAACCACTTTTGACATGTTTGATTGGTCACAGCATCTTCTCCATACACTGCACAAATCTTTTTTAAATTTTTTTTGCATTTCATTTGGGTTTTTACCTTTCTTGAAATAATAATGCTTAATATACCTAAAATGTTGTGTATTTTCTCTCATCTTAATTATTAAAATGAATGCATAAAAATTCACCAATTTTGATAAGTTTTTTTAATGCATGCTGATATGACAGCTGTCACCATACAATCTAACAAAAGTGTTTCAGTTGATGTTACGGACAACTAAGCGCTGCTAGAGCCATTGTACAGAAAAAAACCCAAATGAACTTTTTGACCAACCCAAAACAATTGGGGTTGTTCTTTGGCGGGTAGGACCAGATGGGGTTGAAGAGCCCAGACCCACCCCCTTTGCCCATTCTGGAAGAACTCTAAAGAAGGTAGGGACTCCAAGGAGCATGGTGAGAAGGGCATTGTCTCAGGAGAACAGAAAACACATCCTGATCATCCAAGTCCAGTATAGAAGAAACTACAACATTACTGAAGTCCTTGAGTTCTCTACGTGTGAAACGTTATCTTTTGGGACTCTACCCTATCCTGTCAGAATAGATGGAATATAACCTTAAACTTGAATTTGTTTCACCTCCCACTAAAACAATGAGCCAAACTGATATTGAAAAAATATATATTCAAGTAAGTTCTATTGTGCTCTGTTGACAGAATAATTGTTGCCTAGATTCGGAGGAAAAATAGTGTCTTTTACACCTTTCTCAGATTACTGGCCTCAGAACTTCATTTCTGTCTAAGAAGTAGCTATGATTGTTATTATTTTTATTTGTAAGTATACTTGGAATTTTCAAACCACATGATGTCACATTAGTGCCCTCCTCAACCCTGTTTCTTTACAAATCTCAATGTAGCCCCCTTTGCAAATACATTAGCAGATATCCTGCTTCGTTTGGCCATGTGTGAGTAGCGGATATCCCTTCTTTCTTTCCTCACACTTCAGCTCCTCCCTTCAACTTCAAGAAAACATGTGGGACTGCAAGATGAAATGCTGGCTAGAACACTTACCCTTAATATTCATCCTTCAAAAAACACTTAAAGAAATGGAAAGTTATTTCTTTTACTTTTATACTTTTTGTTACTGACAGATTCTGGAAGGGGTGAATCAATTGTTAATTTTATTTAATTGTTTGTTTATTTATTTATTTATCTTTTTTGTTGTTGTTTGAATACAAGAGTCTCCATTTTCCCACCACCACTTTCCCCTGCCCCAGCCACCCAACCTCCCACCTTCAGTCCTACCCCTCTTTAGCTTTGTCCACGTGTCCTTTATATATGTTCCTTGATGAATTTTATTTTTATTGTTGAATTATTGATGAAGTATCTGCTGCCTGCTTTGTATTGCCAAATTGTTCACCTCACTCCAGCAAGCTGCACCCAGTCCTGTATGTGGGACCCTTCTAGATTGGCTGACTGTCCTCACATCATGCTAGTGAATTCCTCCTAGAGGAGAGGAGAGGAGGGGAGGGGAGGGGAGGGGAGGGGAGAGGAGGGGAGGGGAGAGGAGAGGAGAGGAGAAAAATGAAGAAGAGAGCAGAGGAGAGAGAATGACATGGAAATTAGTTCCAAGTTTCACGTACACCCAGGGAAGCCAATACTACAAAAATGTCTTATACCCTGTAGAGTTAAGAGTGTTCATTCAGAAAGATTTTTAGGGTTTTATTAATCTCTACAGTAAGAATTGTTCTATTGGTAGTAAATCATTTCAAGAGTTTGTATCAGAAAAAATGTTGCCACTAATTGAAATACAGTTGGAAGAAGAAGCAATTTAATGAGCAGTTACACTGTGCACTCAGAGAAAGTATTGAAGAATGACAATTCATAGTCCTGTGAGATGGCAAAGTTAATGGTGCTTGAAGCATGGGGTTGAAAAGCAGTGCAGGTCTAAATTGCATGACCCCTGTTGTTAGCACTGTGCTAATCACAGACGATGCAACATGGTATGGAGCTATGTTTGACATGTAAAAATATGGCAATGTGACTTTCTCTTCACTTTTAATTTTCACCAGAGTGACATAAAACCAGAATAAAATATTTGGACCTGATTCATTTCAGTGGCAGCTCTGACGTGGCTTCAGTGGTGCTTTCAATACATGCCTCTGAGTCCTTTGACATTCTCGCCTTCAAAAGGTGAGAGCTCATTCATTTCTCCTCAAATGTGGACCTTTCTCAGCACCTTGCTTCTAATGAATACAGTGTGTAATTGGATGTGCAATGTAACTCTGAAAGCTAGGTCATAAAAAGGTTAAAGATTTCACTTGGTCATGTTCTCTGTGTGTATGTGTGTCTCTGTGTGTTTCTTTCTTCCTTTCTTCTTCTCTCACTCACTCCCTCCCCTCCATCCTTCATTTCTATTTCCTTTTCCAAGGGGGAATCAGCCACCATGGTGTGCAGACATTCAAGGAGACCTGGAAGAGTACCACATGAAGACTAAGGATCCTGCTAAAAGCTCCCATAGACTTGATGGTCATAGTGGACCACCTTGGAAGTGAATCCTCCAGGCCCAGGTAACTTCAGATGTTGGTAGCTGTAACCAACATCTCAATGGCAACCTCATGAGAAACTCTGAGACAGAAATACTCAGCCAGGGTGCTTCCCAGTTATTAACCATTGACACTCTGAGCTGCGACAATGTTTGTTACCATTTTAAGCTATGACATTTCTGGGTAATCTGTTACATGGCAATAAATAACCAATAAAGCAGGACTAACCCATGTTACCAAGACTTTCTAAAGTTTCTTTGCTTCTTTTCACTTTTTCAGTCTTCTTCAGTCTTCCCTATAATTCTGTAAGCCTCTCCCAACTTTGTTCTGATAAACTCAGTTCCAATTGCTTGTTATTAAGAAGACAAGATTAAAACAGTAGAAATTATGAACTTAAACCAAAATAAGAGAAATAATTTTTTTAATTTGAGACACTTTAATTCAATACATTAGCGTATTGAATTCAATTTTAGCGTATTGTGGATTTTATATTTTAAAACCAGAGTTTTATGTACCTATGAATTTTACAGGTACTCAGCTAAAAGTTTGCACTTTGTCTACTTGGCGTTGTACAATTGTGACTTACCATTGATATATATGTCCCTTGATGGATATTCTAAGGTTATATGACAGTTCTTTATCATGTATCATTTATAAAGAATTAGGTGATCACCAGCTATAAAGAATATAAATGTAAGCTTATAAAAGAAAACTGTTTTTTAACTGAAATATATTCATTATAGATTTATTACTGAATAATTGTGTTGATTTATCCACACAAGTGGTTGTTTCAGACAAACTTTGAATATCCTAAACTTTAGCATTTACCCTATGATTCGGTGATAATTTTTAAATTTTCCATCTATTTCTATAAATTGATGGACAATTCAAGGACAAAGAGGAATCAACATAAAATGAAAATGCATGCTCATTATTTTAAAATCAAATGATTTTGTTTAGTATGTGTAAAACAGCAGTATGAGCTGTGCTTTTATATCAAACTCAAGGAAACTGGTCATTATTTTTTATGGTCATTATTTTTAAAACATTGTTTATTGTATTATTCTCTTGCCCTCCTGCTTCTGTGCCTCTTCCTCCTCCTCTTCTTCCTTCTCTTCTCTCCATCTAAGAAGTCATTCCACAGGTCCCACACAGTTCATTTTGTTTTGTATTATTCCCTCTCAATTCTTTAAATTGCATGTATTGCATATTGATCTTAAACTCAATAACTTTTTCTTCTGTTGTTAATCTTTGCTTAAGCCTATCAAGTAAACTTAAATACCTTTGAGTTCTACAATTTCCATTTGATTTACTGGAATAGTTTTCATTTCTCCTCTGAGATACTCATCTTTTCACTCATCATGACTATATTGTCCTTTAAAATACAACCATGTGATCTCACCTATAAGTAGAACCTAATCAACAAAACAAACAAGTGAGCAAAATAGAACCAGTAACTTAGAAATAAAAAACAAATTGACAGTGACTAGAGGGGAGGGGGAGGGGTAACAGGGGAAAGAAGAGGAAGAGGCAAAGGCACACCAATAGAGGACGCATGGGCGTGGACGAAGGGGCGGATTGACTGTGGAAGTTGGGGTGACAGGGCAGGGGAGAGCAATGGGGAAAAGGTGGGAATACTGTAACTGAACAACAACAAGTAAATAAATAGATAATAAATAAATAAATAAATAAATAAATAAAATATTTTTAAAAGCTGCTTTAAAGTCTCTGTCAGCTGTATCTAACATCTGGATATTTGGTATTGATTTTCACGGACTGCTTTTTCTCTCAAATATGGTTCACATTTTTCCCTTTTCTTGCTTTTAGTAACTTTTGCTAAGTGCTTGACATTATGGATCATAAATGATCAGAAATCTGAATTACATTGTCTTCCTTAATGTAGTTTTTTTGTGGCTGACAGATAAATTATTGGTGGATACTTTTGTTCTTGTTGGACTTATATTTATGCTTTTTAAAAAACCTCATTTAGACACAATTCAAATTCCATAAAAGTCACCCTTAAAGTGCATGGTGTTGTGGTTGTTAATGGTCACAGAGTTTTGCAACTATTGCCATAATTTAATTTAAGAATATTACAATTTTATTTATACTTACTTCAAATTTATGCTAGGACATGTCCTTCACTAAAGCATGGTTCCTATGCTTAAGATATTTCTCTAAAGTCTCAACTGAGTGATGAATGAAGTCTCTTCGGTTTGGCCGTATCTCCAATTAATTCCAGAACTGTGTGCGCCCTAGTCTTACTGTTTAGCTCTCAGCCCTGAAGAAGCAGTCTTCGCTAGTTCTTGTAAAGTCTCACTCTGCACATATGCGGCCCAGCCCTTGGCCAACAGTTAACCCCACACACATTTCTGGGGCCCCACCAGCAGAGCTTCCTTTCTAAGGCAACATGTCCTGCACATTCCAGATTTCTTCAGCAGCTCGAATCACCAGTCTCTTTCTCTTCAGGTCAGGGAGACCACCAGCCCTGTCAGCTCCGCTTTCCCGCCATTGGGGAAGCTGAGGTGAATGGCTGACTGCGAGGCTCATCTCTAATACATACATTCTTTCAAGAATGACCATCTGGTCCAGTCTGTCATTTACTTTATGAAAACAATGACTTCATATGTTTTCCAACTTTGTAGTTCTTTTTTTTTTTTGTGAGAGGGCGTCTCTGGTACCAGTTACTTTGCCATGGTTAACAGTTGAAGTTGCTTTCAAATGGATATTGTAAACCAGTTTGCTATAAAATTTCTGGACTTTCTTGTTAGCTTTTTGTTCCCAATAAACATTTATTGAATAAAATTAGGCTCATTCCAGATCATGACATTAAAGTGTTAAAAGAAGTATCAAAGCCCTGGACAAGTAGCTCAGTTGATTAGAGCATTGTTTCCATATGCCAAGGTCGTGAGTTCAATACCTGGTCAGTGCACATACAAGAATCAACCAATAAATGCAGAAATAAGTGGAATGACAAATCTCTCTCTCTCTCTCAAAATAAATAAATAAATAAGCATTAAAGCTCATATAGTTCAATCCTCCATCTGATCATAAGGTTTCCCACTAAATACCAGCATGTACATGTTAACAAGTAAGTACAGATAGCTTGTTAGGATGCTTCAGATAACCCTCCAAAGAAATACACAAAAACTTAATAACCACTAGTATATATACACCTGCCATATACATGATCAAAATAGGGAACTTGAGAATTTTTAATAAAATGGATTTAATCTAATGGATCTAATAAAAAATAGATTAACCTATAAGTTGTTTCACAGTTTAATTAATGCCAGTATTTTGTTATAGACAAAGATATAATTATGTCATGAAAACCCTATATATTTATATTTGTATGCTATATTAAGTATTATATTTTAAAATATTATCTTTCTATAGACAAAAAACTCAATTATTTTGATAGTTCAAAACTTACCTCTACAAATTATGGAGTCTATAAATTATGTCTAATACAGGTAGAGATCTTAGTTCCTAAGGACAGAGTTCAACTTATCAAACCCATTTCACCAGGACCTTTCCTTTCAGTGGAAGAAAGCTCAATAAATGATTCCACCATTAATCTTTCTGTAGTTCTAAAATATAGTAACAATACAGTAAAAATTTAAACCTATACTAAAAGACAGAATGTTGTATCTCAGATATTTTAACTATAAAATTTAAGTCAGAAACAGGTTTCAGAAGTATTTACGATCTGTTTTACAAATTGTAGCTAAGAGCTTTGCACAATTCATCTTCCAGATGTAGACACACTAATGAATTTAAGTGTATTAATTTTCCTCTAGCATTTACAATTAATTATTGCCTTGGTTTGGCAGTGAAATGTTAAAAGGGGTTCAAAGTCCAAGTGAAATGATTTTTAAGTGCATTGGGAATGATGAGTTATATCCATTTTAACAATGCCAAGTTCTTTTAAAAGCTCCATGCTGTCAATGTTAAAGTTTTTAAATCAGAATTTTCTTTGATAAATGCCTCACTGAAACACAGAAAAGTTCAGGACAGGCATTTAACAAACAAGAAAATACATTAGGATAATAAACTTATGAAAAGTGTGATGTTTTAGCATCATCATTTATAACCAGAGAAATGAAAAATAAAATTAAAATGAAGTATCATTTTCTGTTCAAGAAATTGGTAAAATTTTTTTAAGTTTGATGATTCCAAATGTTGGCAAAAATATGATGCAACAGAAGACTCTTATATACTTAACCTGGAGCATAAATTGGTATTTCCATACTTTGAAAATGATTCAGCATTTTTTTTTTTTTTGTAAATTTGCCTAAATACATACCCTACAACCTTGTAAATCCACTTAAAGCTCATACTCTCAGGAAAGTGGTGGATATTAACATTGGGATATATAATACAGCAACAGATATAACAGCATTGTTTACAATAGGCAAAATGCAGGTACTAATCATTTTCTATCCATGGCATATGCATAAAGAAATTGTGTTATATTAATATACTGGAATATTGTACTACAAAACAACAGAAATAATCAACTGTGCTCAAAATGGCATGGAGAAGACTCACAAACAATGTGTGAAAGAAATCAGACTTAAAATAATATATATTGTATATTTATATCATATAAAATGCAAATGAATTCAATTAAGCTACATTGTTTAAGGATGCAGGGACCACTGGAACAAGTATAACACATTTTTTTAAAGTAAGTATTGCAGAAGTTAGGAGAGTGATTAATGCCATGGGGAAGGGCAAGGACTGTAAGTAAAGAGTGGAATGCCGAGGCTTCTGGGTTGCTGGCTGTCAATTATTTCTCAACCAAAATGATATTTACAGTAGTATTTGCTTTATAACAATTCATTAAACTCCATGTTTTATATTATATTCTTAAAATATGCTATTTTTTATAATAAAATTGTCTTTAAATATATCCAGAAGATTCTATATAAATGATTAGGAACAGAAAAAAAAAGAATAGATAAAAGAGCATTGAAATGTATTATAATTCTCTGTCTATAAGTAGAATAAAACAATTCAAAATTATTGAAATAATAATTTGTGTTATCTTTTAAAAAATAGGATGGCTCCAGGTTCGATTAATATAAGGGCCAAACAGTATCATCACAGTTTCTTTCATCTTTTCACTGCGTTTTTCATATTATACTATCTGGTTGTTATAGGATGGTGGTCACAAAGGCAGAACAAATACTGCATTGCCTTTTTTTATTAGTTAGGAGAGCCTTCTTCCACCTGTCTCTGTCACTCCCCTTCACACACATACAGATATTTCCTCTTCACTCATTGACTGAAATTGCATCCCAGCCTCAGGCCCCCCATTCAGGAGCGGGGCCACCATTGCTGACTTAAACCAGTTATGTTTTACCCTCTTACCTCCTCTGAAATGAAGTCGAGGGAAAGAATGCGGATAACTAAAATTTAGGTTCTGTTATACAGAAGGAAGAAGTTGAAATGTTGTCTGCTACAAATTTAAGAATATGGAAAATATCCATGAAAATCATAAGACTTGAGATCACTGAAGAGTACTAATCAACATTACTGAAAATGGCCCATATTGAAGGTTTTTCTAATGTACTTTTAAAGAATTAAATTACCAGCAGGTAAATATCATACTACCCAAAGAGAAAACACAATCGGGTTACAAATGAATCCAAATATTACAAAAGAAGGAGGGACCACTACAGAATTTCTAGGGGAAATATTGCTTATTTCTAATCATATTCCTGGTTATGCTATTGTTTACAGCAAGGGGCAACAACAAAAATAGCCTGTGAGACATGCATAGACTAAAAAATGTAACCACCCCACAAACCATGTTGAAGCAAAATACCTGAAGAGGATGTTCCTGGTTTTCTAGTGAAGAAAGGGCAAATTAAGTTGCAAAACTCAAGAATTGGGAAAGAATTGCATTCAAAATAGCACTGAGTAGTGAAATTTAAAATTTAGACTCTGTACTATACAGGTAAAAGAAGTGACTACACAAACATTAATTATTTTAATAATTGTTATTAATATTGTTTTAAAATAAACTTTATTTTAGGAAAGTTTTAGATTTACAAAACAATTATGATGATAGTACAGAGAGTTCTCATAGACACAGCACCCATAACCCCCATTGTTAAAATCTTAGTTTAGTATGGTACATTTGTTATAATTAATGATCCAATATTGATGCATTATCATTAACTGAAGTCCATGATTCATTCAGATTTCCCTAGTTTTTAACCTAAGGTCCTTTTTCTGTTCCAGGATGCCATCCAGGACATCACAATGCATTTAGTTGGCATTGTCTTTGGTCTCTCTTGACTGTGACAGTTATTCAGACTTCCCTTGTTTTCAATAGCTTTGACAGTTTTAAGGGGTCCTGCTTAGGTGTTTTGTAGAATGCCGCTCAGCTGGAATGTGATATTTGATTAGACTGGGGCTATGAGCTTTGGGGAGGAAAACCACAGGGGCAAAGTGCCTCTCTAATCATATCATATCAGGGGTACATGCTATTGTTGGGGGAGGTGATCTAGGACAAGACCTCCAGGATGACCATCAGAGACTCCTCACCCCATCCCCTGTCCTTGGAATGTGTGCCTATAGCAGTAGCTGTTTCAAGGGTGTAGCCTTGAGGGGGTAAGGTGCTGTTGAGTCTATCTGGACTGTGTACATGAGTAACCCAGGTAAGGCCTCTATATAAACTCTAAGATTCTGGGGGGTGAATGCAGAGTTCTACTCACCTTGTAGCCATCCCAAACAAGCCTTGTGTGTAAGTTCTCTTGCTTATTAAAACTGTCATCTGTCTATCTCAACAGTCTCTCTCTTTCTCCAGCATACCAACAACTATCAATGTGACTTATGACTATTGATGTTAACTTTGATGACTTTGCTGGGGTTCTCCACAGTATAGGTACTGTTTTTCTAACCCCTTTCCATACTGCACTCTTTGGAATTTACTACGAATAGCCTACCCTTTAGAGTGGGCACTTATGCTCCTCTTTCCTGAGGACAGAGTATCTACAGAAGTTATTTAAGAAATCTTCTACATGGGAGATTTGTCTCTTCTTTCATTTATTTATTAATCTAATCATTTATATGCATATGGTTATATTGTTTTTCATATTTATTTTTATCATAATCCAATGACTATTTATTTATTTATTGTTCCAATTGCTCTAACTTTACCCACTGGGAGCTCTTTTAGCTAGTTTCTGTGTCCTTCTGACATAACCTAATGTTATAACACTTTCTTACTTTCCGACATGACAAGATGCTCCAGGTTCATCTTTTATATTTTCTGCCCCAGTTTTTTAGAGCCTTAGTATCAAGAAAATATTTATATCTCTTAAGTTTGTGCTTCTTTTAGAGAATGGAAAAATTTCCCTCTTTGCCTTGTCAGAAAGTTCCACACTAACTTTGTGACTTAATAACCAGAACAATGTTAGCTTTCTTTGCTTTTTCATGGTTTTGATAATACACTTTTATTTTAACAGTAATTATTTATCTATTTATCTTTATGCAGTCTGTTGTAAGAGATCTCCAATATAGATAGAAACAGATAAATATGTGATATATATAAAACAGATAATAAAATCTCCAAGATTCTACATATTCTCATTGTTCTTTAAATTAAAAAAAATACTGATTTTCAAGGATTGTTTTGCATTTTAAGGATTTTTGTTAAACATCAGGATTTAAAATTAGTATTACCCTTTACAGTCACTTAAAAATAAATATATACAAAAATGGTCAGACTTCATTTAATAAATGGACTTTATAATGTATCAATTGCTGGATAAAAAAGTTAGTCCAAAATCTAGCAATTAAAAAAACAAACAAACAAAGATTTATCATTCCCCATCATTTCTGAAGGCTAAAATTCCAGGGTAGCCAGGTAGTTCTGGCTCAGGTGGCAGCCAAAGCCATGGTCATCGCAAGAAGTCCAGGGCTGGAGAGTCTACTTCCAAGTTTACTCAGGTGGTTGTAGGCGGGCCTCCGTGCCTGACTGTCCATTAGCCAGAGGCCTCTGTTGCTCACCATGTGGGTCTCTCCAGAGGGCTGCTCATGCCACACCAGCTTACTTGTACCACAGAGAGAAAAAAGGACAGTCCAAGACAGAAACCTCAGTGTTTTATAACCTAGTCATGGAAGTGACATATGGCATGCCAACCACCCCACTATCTAATTTTAGACCATTTTCATCACCCAAAATAAACAACCATGAAAATTTCTGCTTGGTGAAAGGAACTGTAAGAGGATGAAAATACAAACCATAGCCTGGAAGAAAATATTTGCAAAAGACATCTGATATTAAAATACACAAAAAACTCTTAAAACTGAATGATAAAAAATAAACAACTGAATTTAAAAATGGGAAAAAGATCTGAACAGACAACTCATCTCAGGAGATTACAGATGGCAAATAAGCATGTGTAACAATGATGCTCAACATCATATGTAATCAGGAAACTGCATATTAAAACAACAAGATACCACCACCTCCTATCAGAGTGGCCAAAATCAGGTGCACTGACAACATCAATTGCTGGTGAAGATATGGAGCAACAGGAGCTCTCACTCATTGCTAGTGTGAATCCAAAATGATATAGACACTTCAGAAGACAGTTTTGTGGTTTCTTACAAAACTAAACATACTCTTATCATATGATTTCTCAATTGTGTTCCTCGGAGTTTACCCAAAGAAGTTAAACACATGTCCATGCAAAAACCTGCACTCAAATGTTTATAGCAAATTTCATAATGCCAAAAATTGGAAGTAACCAAATGTCCTTTAGTAGGTGAATGGAGAAATAAACTGTAGTTCATCCAGTCAATGAAATATTTGGTGCTAAAAGGAAATGAACTTTCAAACCACAAAAACACATGGAGGAAAACAAAATTCATCTTCCTACATGAAAGAAGCCAATCTGAAAGGCTACATACTATGTGATTCCAAGCCTATTGTATCTTGGAAAAGGCAAAACTATGGAGATCATGAAAGATCAGAGGTTGCCCAAGGTTAAAAGGGATGGGAGGGAGCAGAAAAGATTTTCAGGGCTTTGAAATTATCCTGTGTGACACCGACATAATGGTATATACATGTCATTATACTTTTGTCCAAAACTATAAATTGTACAATACTAAGAGTGAATCCCATTGTAAAGAATGGGCTTTGCATGACAATGATGTGTCAATGTAGGTTTATCAATTTTAACTAACATACAACTCTGGTGAAGACTTTCAATAGTAGGAGAGGCTTTGTGTATGTGGGGAAAGAGTCTATGGGAAGTCTCTGTACTTTTGCTGAATTTTCCTATAAACCCAAAATTCCCCTAAAAAATAAAATCTAAGTAAAAGAAAAACCAAAAAGAAAAAGAAAAAAAAACCCCACATACCTGTTAGCAATCATTCATTATGGATTTATCCATCAGCCCCCCAAAACCACAGATTTATTTTCTGTCTCCATGGAGTTGCCTCTTCTGGGCCTGTCTTATCATCTGAACCATGTAGCATGAGCCCTTTGTGTCTTCTTGCTTTAACTTACAATGTTTTGAAAGTTCATCCACATCATAGCATGTATTAGTACGTTATTCCTTTGTATGGCTGAATCCAGCAATGTATGAGAGTTCCAATTTTTCTACATCTTCACCAACACTTAGTATTGTCCATCATTTTTGTGCTCTGTTGCCATTTTCATATCTTCCTTGGGAAAAAGTCTACTAAAAATTTTGACCATTTTTAAATTTGTGTTTTATCTTTTCTTCCCATTGAGTTGTGTTACTTGTATCTTTGGGATGCAAAACCTTATCAGATATATGACTTGCAAGTATTTCCTCCCATTCTGTGGATTGTTTTTTCAATTTTTGGTAGAGTCTATTGATTCTCAAATTTAGTTTTGATCAAGCCTAATTTATTGATGTGTTCTTTTGTACTTATGCTTTTAGTGTCACATTTAGGAAACTGTTAACTAATTCAAGGTAAAAAATATGTACTTCTGTGTGTTCTTCAAACCGCTTTAGAGTTTTAGTTCTTACATTAAAATCTTTTGTCCATCTTGAGTTAGTTATAGATGGTATATGGCTGGATCTGACTTCACTCTTTTGCAAATGGATATCCAGTCATCCCAGTACCATTTGTTGAAAAACTTGTTCTTCATGGAATGTCTTGGCACTCTTGCTAAAAATAAATTGACCATAAGTGTACAGATTTGTTTCAGGACTCTGTTTTCTAAACCATGAACTTATATGTCTATCCTGATGCCAGTACTACATGGACTTGATAATTATAGCCTTGTAGTAAGTTTTGAAATAGAAAAGTGGAAGCTCCCTTAACTTGTTCTTCTTGTCTAAGATTGTGTTGACTATTCTGGGTCCCTTGCATTTCCATTTTAGCATATCAATTTGGGCAAAGAAAAAGTGGATGAGGCATTCTGCATGCTAAAATACTAAACCATATTGAAGATTATTTAATACCATAGAAAAATGCCTACAGCGTGACTGTGGTCCGTGAGCATACAATTGTATTGCACTCTGATATGCATAGGTATAAATTAAAAGTTAAATAAGGGATTGTTATTAGAAAGATGGGATTAGGCATCATCTTCCTTTTCCTTCCATAATTTTTAATGCCACTTTATAATAAGGAAAACATGCTTGAAAATTTTGAGAAAATAATTTATTTCTGAATCCCTTAAAGCACCTGGCATATTGCATTGCACATAGTAGACACTTGGTAAATACTTTTTGGAATGAAAAAAAGTGAGTTAATTTATATGGCAGGTAGTACAAAGTTGCTCTTTCAAAACAACTATTTAATCCAGCTAAATTCAACAATTTGTGCATACAATTTCCATGAGTCAATTATACTATAAATGTAGTACATTCTTCATAATACTTATTTTTCTTGATAGACTCACATTTTCCTATCATTATTACTAATTCCCTGACAACTGAGCCTTTAAGAAATATTTTGAAATATCAGGAAAGAAATTTTTTCAAGTGGGCAGGGTGAACTAGATCTTATGATTTTTTCCCAAACAATTCTATTCTTTGGGAGATTAGTAACTCAGCTCCCCCTGAGATATCAAAATCTAAGATTGTGATCAGTGATCAAACCTTGACAACCTATTATAGTATTCTTGGAAAGCTTTCCTTGGAAAATAATATGACACTAATTGACACCCTAAAGAATTGTATCAACAGGGGGACACGGTAATTGTGAGATACTCACAGGTAGTGAGTTGATTTTACCGACATTAATGAAAGCCAGTGAGGGTTAGTGGGGGACTGAGAGGCAAGTGGAAAACAGCGTATCTGTATGGAATTCTAGTAATACCACAAACCACTCCACTTTTACTTCCATGATTGATGATGCCACTGAAAGTACTCCATGGGATGACTGCACTTTCTTGAATCTGAAACTGTAGACTATTCATTATGCTATATATTTTGTACCAGGACCTGATACTGATGTACGCTGTGTTAAATGAATCATATTTATCACTCTCTGTTTTAGCACAGGATGTACTGTTTATCTTATCTTACGGTCATGGTCCAAGGGGGAAATGGAGCCAGTGAGGTCCGGGAATAGACTTGGACTAGAAGGCAGATTAAGGATCTTTGGAGAGAATACTTGAGCCAGAATATCTAGCTGGAACAATGCAGAGCATTCCAAATACCGATGAAAACCAACAGTGGGCTCCTGCCATCTGCATGGTGGCAAAATGACAACATCTACAAAAACAGATCCTCCCAGCTTCAGATTATCATCAGAAGTTTCTGAAGAATGGCTATACCATTTCCCCAAGTGTTGAACCCGCGGGTATATAATCATAGCCACACATTCTAACCAAAGTAAAAATGAAGTATATGTACAGATATTTGAAATGAAATTACAGATGAAAACTAAGGAGAGGAAACCATCTTATGCATATTTCTAAGCTAGTATTTTACTTTAAAAGAAAGCAAAACAACTAGACTTATGCATGGTGTTTAACCACATATAATTACATCATAGCTTTTGCTTTATGCCTTGCCTTGCCTTGCTAATATTTCCAGCATTTCAGGGCATGTGACATTCAGCCAGGATGTGTCCTCAGGCAGTGGACGAGCCTTGCCAGACCACTACCATCCCCATGAACAGTGGTGTGGAGCCTCACCTAAGGGAGAGGAAGATGCCTGCAGACACAGCATGGGAGGCAGCCAGGAGAATTAAATAATTCCAATGATTACTGATATGTTATACAAAATAAAGTGGAAATGTGAAACTACTATATCTTTTTCAAGTCACTGGTTCCAATGTGTATGTGAAATCTCTCTTCCTTACCAGGTAGAAGACCACTTAACAGATTTCATAACTTCTGGGTCACTTTCAGTTATTCACTTACATGCATTAAAAGTCCACCAAAGTTAAATTTCCAGTTTTATTTCTACTTGAGAGCTCTCTCCCTGATGACAGGCCAGTCTTAAGTATAAGGAGCCATAAAGGGTACAGGACATGCCTGGCCTGTGCTTATTTCTCTTATCAAAGCAGCACCTTGGATTCCAGGAGAATCAATGTTTGTTTTTTTGAATATTGTTTTTCCTTCTATTTCTAAGGCATAAGTCCCTTCTCCTCTGGTCTTAGGGGCTGAGAGGGGCAGAAAGGGGGGGAAGGAATTCTCTGTATTTAGCTGCTCTGTGTGGGTTGTCACAACTCCTCTGGCTAAGATAGGCTGATCATTTATACATTTTCATGCCAGGCAAGCAAAATGCTGGCTCTCACAGGCAACAATGTTACAAGGACACTGCCAGGTTGGCCTATAGCTTACCTCCCTGTCATGACTTGAGCTTGTCCCAGCCTCCTCAATGCCCTCACCACCTGACCCATAGGGCATCCCGTAGTCGCTTGCTGCTGAGCCTCCTTTTCCCAGTGTTAACCCTCTTGGGTGGGATTTCAGACGCTAGTTCATGCCAATGGTCCCAAATGAGAAACTCACATATCGAAAGACGAAGTCAGTGCTCAACTCAGATACTCTCAAGTTCCTTTTACTACTTTTGTGTGACACCTCACCTCCTCCAAATTTCTGATTCCATTGCTTTAGAGAGCCAGCAACCTTGACTTTCCTTTGAAGGACTGCCTTCAAACCACTGGAGCCTACAGAGGTACCAAGAAGTTTATTTCCCACAGGAGGTTGTTAACTGTCCAGAAAATACACTGTCCAGAAAAGGAATATGAATGCCCAGCTTTCTTAATTCAGTCTGAGTCCATTTAGAGGCTTAATTTAAACTCCCAAGCTTCCCTGCAGTCAGGCCAAACCCTACTTGCTGTGGGACTTCCTGACCCTTGTGTGGCTTTCTCCTCTTCCTTATTCTGCTCTCCAGTTCCCTTAGTGGGTCCCCCAGGAGTGCTTTCATAATCAATCACTTGCAGGATTTCTTAGTAAGTCCCCACATGGGGCCCGTTCCTTACAACCTGACCTAAGAAACCTACACTTGACATGGAGCTGGGTAAGAATGGAATTCTGCCACCATTGCCCCTGTGATTCCAGATCTACCAGAAAATAGGTGCTCAAAGCCAGAGTCAATCCCTGGAGCTAGCACTGGAAGCCAAAGAGCCCTCTCTTGTTTTCTACCTGGCAAACAATAATCAGTCCCTCCAGGATTTAATAAGACCTAAAGCTCTGGAAAGTAGAGTAGAAAATTGGGTGGGGTCAGGGGACTGAATGGCTAACATTTGTTTGGTTTTTAGTTTAAGTCAAGTTGTGTCTTAAGATGTTGAAACAAGAAGCCAGGACAACTATTGGATAATTCCAATCGCCTACATTGGCAGGAGGCAGGATACAGGACACGGTTCCCCTTGTCTCTGATACATAGCATTTATGAATGAAAGTGCTCAGCATCTCAGTGGCTCTCCTTTCGAACTGGCTCATCCATTACTGGAGTAATGATTTTCCGTCTGGGCAACAGCAAAGCCAAAGGCCTATTACACAGGCAACATAAAGTTAAAAAGACATTATGAATAAAACGTTGGCTCATGCGGCTTTTGCCAACTCCAGAGAAGATTGCCTGGTGCCGACACGTGTTTATTACACTTAATAATGTTTACATAATTCTTCCTTGAGCTCATTAGAGCTGTCAGATCAGAAGTAAATGTGTTCCCCCCTCTGTTTATCTCTAAAGACTTCGCAGTCAATAAAGCAAGATGAATGGCATCCAGGGCGCAGACACCGTACTCTCCAGCTTTGCAAACACTGCCAAGTTAAACCCTGGGTCCTGGCGGGCTCCTGGGTTTTAGGATTGCATTTGATCAGCCCCTTAGTTCTTGACCAAAAGAACAGTGCTTCTCCAACTTTAATGTATCCCAGCAGCTTGATAAAATACTCAGAGCCAGGGAGGCCTCACCCACGTAGATTCTGATTCATTTGATCTGGGATGGGGCTCAGAAATCTGCATTAAGAGCAAGCGCCTCGCTGATGCTGGTGCTGCAGGTGCACGGTCCACACTTGTCCTGCTCTAGAGGGCATTTCCAATCATCTCTTGGCGGGGGTACCCCTTAACAATTCGGGGCATCCTGGCTTATGGGATGCTTCAGAAGCCGCGGCCACGACAGCGGTGGCAGCACCAGGAGCAGCTGCAGCCGCCTCACCGCCGCAGCGCGCGCGAAAACCCCACTGGGCCAGCGTGGCTCCGCGCGGTAGTCAGCCAGCGTGGAGGGGCGGGGCCTGGCGCCTGGGGGCGTGGCATGGCGCCCGGAGGCGGGGTTCAGAGAGCCCGGCTCCCGCTGACTGCTCTCAGCGACGGAGCCAGGGGCTGAGGGCACAGCCAGCGGGCGGCGCGCCGCGGACTCCCAGGCAGCCCGCGGAAAGGTAAAGGCAGAAGAGCGCGCCGGCGGGTCTTCCCGCCCGGCTGCTGCTGTCCAAGTTCCGGAACGTACCTGGAGCCCTGAACTGTGTCTGGGCGTCAAGGGGTTTTGCCCAGCAGCATCCAGGGAACGGCTGCCGAGCCAGGGTTTTGCGTGTATCGCGAAGGGGCCAGGGGCCGGGGGTGTTTGGGGTCTGCAGCCGGAGCCTGCTGCCATCCCAGGACATCCGGAGTCGGAGACAACTTTGAGCAGCGGCCCTCCTCCAAGTTCCCTTTATTGCTATTGTCTTAGCGCCTCCAGTCTGACAGTCTCCCCGGACTCCAGCTTTGTTCTCATCAGGCCAAACCCGCGGTCCCCTAGGGCGTGAACCCGGGAGACGCTGGCAAGTTGCACCTGCCAGCTGGATCCGCCCAAGCTCCCTTCGAATCCCTGCCAGGTCCAGGGCGATCCTGCCTACATTGGGGCAGGGCACCTCGAGACCTGGTGCCCACGGGGGCAGCCGTCCTCGACCCATTCCCCTGTGTGGTCTGGGATCCAGACTAGGGCATCAAACCTCCGGGATGCGCGTGATTTGGGGCAGGAGAAAGGAAGAGAAAAAGTTTGGAAGCCTGGGCTGGTGTGAGGGAGACGGGCTGCACATGGTAACAGTTGGAGACAGTGCTAGGGGCTTGGCGCCGGGCAGAAGGACTCGGATAGAGACCGAACCTTGGAGGCTGAGGCTCCAAACCTGGGATGTCCGCGGAGACGGGGTGCTCGCTGTGTGCGCGTGTTGGCATGAAAAGGCTGTGTGTAATTGCAGAGAAGATGGGCGAGAAGGGGAAAGGAAGGGGAGAGGTGCTAGGGAATATGTAATAGCAGTACCCGGTGTGCTCTTCCCACCCCTCCAGATATTTTCGAAAAGCTATGCAGGAGATGCCTTCTTGTATCTGAACTCCGGAGGTGGGGGTGGACGTGGGGGAGGAATAAGTTTTACCCAGCTAAAGCTGGCTTTGGAAGTGAACAGGTGACAGAATACTTCTTAGTATGTGTGTGTGCGCGTGTTTGTGTACGCGCGCCCGTGTGCGCGCGCGCAGCGGCGAGGGATGCTGGACCGCCTGCCCAGCGAGCCTACACCCTGCCCCCTTTCAGTTGGCGACAGCGGTGTGAGTTTTTCTGCCACTCCCTGCTTGAGGCTGGCAGGCGAGAGGCTAAGTTATGGTCTCGTAGTGTAGCAGACAAAAGGTGCACTTGGGCGACCCTCCGAAGGCCAGGCGGCTAGGCTGTGTGTGTATGTCTGTCTGTCTGGAAGGGATCCCTTTTCGGCCAGCTAGGGAGAAAACACTGGTGGCACAGGGTTGAGTAGCAGAAGCAGGAGAAAGACAGGTGAAGCGGAGCCCCTGAGAAGTAGCCGGACGGGAGGAAGAAGGGAGCAGAATTTAAAAGCATCTTGCCTGATAAGTGAATTTTAAAGAGATGCTGTTGGGGGAGTGACTCTGAAGCTAAAATCTGAGAGGATGGGGCCGCAGTCAGTTTGATGGATAAAGGTATTTTCGTGAACGATGTTAAAGTAAGTCTGAAACCTTCGCTGAAGTTTATTGCTGGTTTTAGATAATCTCCTTAGACACATCTTTCCAGGATGTACTCCAGAAGTACCTTGTGACTGTCAGAAAGAAGTAAAAGGCTTATATACACAAATAAAATGCAGCTAAAATGAAGTTTAAATGAAGCTTTGAGCAGGATTAAATGGCTTGTGTAACTGCTGGATGTTGCTGAAGTACTGTCAGAGCCATAAAATAGCCAGACAAAAAATAAAGGGGAACAAAATAATTGTAACAAGAAAATGAAGGCTTTACAAGAACTTCAGTAATGAACACATAACAATTGATGGTATGATGCGGTAATTATTTTCGTATTTACGCCATTAACGATTGTAATTTAACGTTAATGTCCTGGTATTTTATTCCTTCTCATTTGCAGACAAAAGCACATCTGAGACACCATCAGGGAGTAATTTGGTAATATAAAGTCATGAATAGAAAACACTAAACCATGCTCAGAACTCTGACAACATAAAGCGTGAAACAAAATAACCTCATTTGCTGTTTATTATCTGTCTTTATAATTCTGTTTACTATCATTTGCATAAATGAATAGCTAAATTGTATAGTATATCTCCTTTAGGAAAAAAAAATACTTGATGCTTATAGATATACTGAGGGGAAATTAGCAGGCAGGTAATGCTTGCATTAAGCACCAAAAAAGATTTTTTAAAAAGTTTGTAGCATTAAAAGCTGTCTGGAAATAATCAGAATACAAATTCTGCATACCTAGGCATCCTTATTTTACTTAACTTGGTTCAAGTAGTTCTTAACAATATATATGTAAATTAGTTATTAGGCAGACCCTAAACTTTTTTACCTAATCTTAACCAAATCAAACCAAACCAATCCAATATACTCTATTATGTTAACCTGAAAAACTCTTCTTTTTTTCCTAGTCAAACTTTCAAAGGATAAATTTTCAGAAACTGAGAAGGAAGATGTTTATTGGAGAAAGCTCAAAGCAAAATTCTTTGAGCAGATACTTAAGTTATTAATATTTAACACAAACATCAGAGTTCACACATTTTAAACTATTGTGCATGATTTTAACCTTAGGAACTTTCTAAAACTGCCTTACTAATATGATTGACGGGACAGTTAATACCTGCATTAAAAGAACTCCGAAACAATATGCCAGCAAAACAGCAGAGCAGAGTGTAGTGGTTGGGAAGAATCAGTCAATCACATGAATGCTTAAAAAAATCCATTTATCTTGCCAGGCACACAAAATATCCCAATGATTGAATGCACCTTTTCCCTTCCATACAAATGCACTGGTCTCATGTGGAACAGCACAATGAAATCAGTATTACCTGAGGATGGATGGATTCCATGTGGGAATAAGGACCTTGTATGTATTTTAAGTGCAGGGGAAAAAATGAGTGACAGCAAGTTGCTCATTATTGTGGAGACTGGTGATTGCATGAGATTAGGGCAAGTTCTTTCTTACTATTTTGCTGGTTACAAACTTGGGAAATGCAATGGTGTGGACACAGTACATTTTGAATATAGGTTTAAGTATTCCATTCATCCTAAACAAAAGTCACAATTTCTCTGTGTTCTCACAATATTACAAATATTTCAAAAGCTCTCCTTTTCTGTATTTCTGTTGTTCTTCATACTGTTGTTCTATAGAGAAATTCTGTATTTCTTCTTTGTTTTAAAGGCTAAAATCTGACTTTTGGTTAATTAATTTATTTACTCATTTCTGCAACATACTTGTTAAGACCCATTATTAACTACCAGATATTGTACTAGGTGCTGGGGATTCAGGGATGAGTTAGACCCATTCCCTGTAGTTATAGAGTGAAGGAGACATTATGTGGATAAATAAATGCACCCAAAAGTTATAAATGGCTGTCTATCTTAGGGCCTTGGAATGAGATCAGCTGAGTTCAAATTTTAGCTCTGCCCTGCCTAGCTGACATATTTTTATCTTTCTGAGCCTCAGTTTTCTCATCTGATAAATGGGGAAGAGTAACATCCATGAATCATAGAGTTGTGAAGATTGCATCTTAGCACACTGTAGTACCTTCCATACCCAAAACACACTCTGGGTCCTCCGCTTCTCAGCATCCCCTATTCATTTCTCTTCTCCACATCGTTACCAGCTTTCTGGTGAGTCTTGTCTTTACATATGTTATCTCCACTTCCTCTCACCTCTATCCAGCTTGTGCCAACATGGCTTCCGGCTTCCCTACTTATGGAAACAACTCCAGCAGTAACTACTCATTGGTGAGGTCGAGAGAGCTGCAGTCTTACCCAACTTCTTGGAGCATTTGAAAGAGTTTCTTTTTCTTCATAAGTAGTCTCCTTTTGGCATCAGTAACTTTGGTGGCTTCTGTGGCACTATGCATCCCCAGTTTCCTCATTTTGCACTGTTATTTCTCACTCGGCTCCTCCTTCATTTCTCCATCTCTAGATAAACATTGGATCTTTCCAGCCTTGGGGCTTCCTCCTGGGCCCTCTTCTTATATCTCCTCTCCACATTCCTCTCTTTAGTATTTTTCACTCTCATGGTTTTAAATCTTATCTATATGCTGACTCAATTTATGTCTCCTGTTCATACCTGTTCTCTGAGCTCCAGAAACATTTATTCAACTGTCTACTTCTTCATTTGAATATTTCACAAGCAGCTACAGCTTCTTACATCAGAAATTAAAATCTATATTACCACTGTCGCCAACACACTAAATTTATTATTTCTCCAGTCTTTTTTTATTTGGGAAAGGATACCACCATGTACCCAAAAATGCAATCCAGAAACTTTACCCCTTTACCACCAATGTGTTTCTTAATTCTTCGTCGTGTCCCGTGTGTCCGGGTAGGTATCTACCTTATACACCTATGTAGGTGGGTCTGGCAGTGTAGGTGCTTTATATCTGCACGTGCACATGTTCTGATTGGCCAGTGACTTGACCGTTTGAGCTGATAAATATGTTTTGCTGTTACCCCTGTTTGTATTTATCTGCTTCTGTCCATTTCCATTGTAATTCCTCAAGTCCTAGCTAATATTATCTCTCACTTGTTACTTTTGTCCACATGTGATGGACTTGTGTGTAAATTGTTAGTATCTTTACTTAAAGCAAAACTGACTTGCTGAGGTTTACATATTATGTGACGTAATATTTCATACAGTTTAGTACTAAGAAGTTGGACATCAATAAAGGGTATCTACCTTTTAAGGATCCCAGTAATTTAATATTAAGAGGTTGAAGACTTTTTAAATAAGAATGTGTTTATGGGAGAGGAAATATGCTTGGTTGGCTACCCCCCCAAAACAACAGATTATGGAATTTCAGGTTGTCCACTTTTTGCCAAATTTGGAATACTAAGCCTGCATTTAATTTTAGGGAAATGAAGTCAGATAAAGTTCTACCATTAAAGAAGTTTAATTATAACCTTGAATGGTCTATTTTTTTTCTTCTTGTCTAACAGAGTACATTCAATCAAAAAGCTAATCTAGAAATATAATTAAGAGATGGTATCAAGAATATTAAATGTCGGTGTACAGACTTTTTTGACAAATAGTAGCAAATAAAAGCAAAAGAATTAGGGTAACATGTATCATCAGTGTCAACTCCAGAATTGGTTGTTATTCCAGGCTTCCTCTCTCTCGCTAGGGGGCCAGTGTTTTTGGCAGAGACGTCCTTGAGTACGGTTTATTTTGTAGACATTTCATTTGTAAGTTACAAGATTTTACCTCAACAGGGTAGCAATGACGTACCTGTAACCTTGAAAACAAGACCCAAGTAGTTTTTCAGTGAGGTCATTACCATTTAAAGATGAAGTCAAAGCTTCCATTTTCTAAAGAAATAGGCATTTTCATTCACAAAAGAGGTACAGGAATATAAGAAAAAATGGTTCAATTGTAAAAGTACTTTATATTCTCTGTTAGTCTTATGACGCTGATCCTGGATTTCACTTTTGGATCACATCAAGCTGTAGACTCAGACTATTTGCATCCTTCCATCCTCTTTTTCCTTAGCTCTCTTCCTTCTTCCTTCTCTTCCACTGTTTGTTTTCTTCTCTCCTCTTCTTTAGTTCTTCCTTTTTACTTCTTAACCTTTCCTTATTCCTCCCGTTTCTCCTCCCCTTCTCTCACCCCTGTTCCTCTTTACTGTCTTTCTTCATCATTCTTATGTACGTAAAACAAACAACATATAAAGCTCTAACTGAGCTATTGCCCTCTGTGTTACCACTATTAGAGGATTTAATCTACCACCTTGTCCCTGCCTTCACTTTGAACTTGTCTCAAGAACCTTAAAATTCTTGCCCCAGTTTTTTTTCTATACCAACAAATAAACATATAAGAGGTGGAAGAAAGAGATTGGCAGAATTGCTCTGTGGATTCACATGACCAGACCCTAGAAGGACCCTTTTCTAATAAGTAGTCTTTCTCACCAGACAATATAAAAGTAGCATGCCTACTTCCTGAGCTCAGGTGTCACTTTGGAAGATGCATCTCCATCTTCACAGTGGAGAGTAGAATAATGGTTTAAACAACAATAATATGTACTGAGCATTCTCTGTGTGCCAGGCTCTGTGCTAAATGTATTATACGTGTTATTTTATTTATTCATTCCCCGCTCCTGGTAGCCTCATATTATAGGCAGGCTATGCTATAGACAGACTAAACATAGTTAAATTACTTAAGCAAAGGTTGCAGAACTGAAAGTGTGGGAGTGGAAACTCAAATTTTCTTAGCTGCTGTGCTCTATACTATCGTAGAGGTACTTTCAGGACCTTTTCAGCCAGGTTGGATAACTATGACTACATTCATATTTATAGTGAGCTACAAGGATACCCTGAAGCCATAGTATCTGCTTTAATAGGGCACATGTGAAAGAAATGATGGCTGGGGAGAATGGCGTGTATTGGCCTTGTGGGCTCAACTTGTATAGGAGATCAGTTGGGTAGATCTCAAGGTTCGAGCCTCCACAGGAAAGCGTGGTAAAGCCAGCTTAGTATAGTCTCTCTCTTCAGCGTGGCCACTGAGGAAACCTGAAGACTAGTGGGATTGTCAGTATGGGATGACCCAGCATCATAGGCTTTGGAAATGATGGGAGTGGCTCCGGGCACATGTTTTTCTTTCTCTTTCAAGACAATGAGGTTTTAAATTTTGGGGTGAACATACTATAGATTGTGTTTTTATGAGAGTGAATGGAATAGACACTGTATTTCAACAGAGGAAAAATAAGATAACATGGTGTAAGGGAAATGAGCCTTGACTGAGGAAAGAGCAAAATTGGACTCTCTACCCCATAAACTGAGGCAATTACAACCTCGTGGGCTCTCTCTCTCTCTTTTTTTTTTTTGCAGTGTCCACTTCATATGATTTTATGCGTGGGGGGGGCTGAGGATAAGAGAGGACAGTTCACAATGGGTGCTGAGGGTCTTACCAGGGCTTCTAAAAGTAACCCTGCATTCTAACAAGATTCATTTCTAGTTTGAGTTACAGGAGAGCATGGGCAGTCTAAAAACATGAGTGTTCCCACAGCTTCCTGACTGTGGTCTTGCTTCTACTGCAGCCTCTCTAACTAGGTTGGTCCGTATGCAGATGTTAGCCGGAATATGACACTATGTCTGAGTCCTCCAATGGCTTCCCACCTCTCACTCTTCCTGAAAGCCTATGACCTTATAGTGGTCTACGAGGCTCTTCATGATCTGGGGCCCTGTTAGTCTTCTGATTCCCTTCACTGGCCTCCTGCGTTGAATGAATGAATAAATGAAAGAATGGATTGCTCTTGAGCGAATGAGGGACTAGCCAAGGTGCTTAATAGTGTTCATTGAATAAATAAAGAATGGGAAGACATTGTTTTAATGAAGACACTGGAGAAATTAAGGTTAGAAACAAAGGCATAGGAACAATTTGGTGAGTAGATCGATGCAGTTAAAAGCCGTATATCAGAACTGCTGGATGATGACCTCAAGTTTTTATCATTTCTTTATTTAACAAGTATTTATTGAGCATCTGCTACACACCAGGCACAAATATAAAACTGGATGTCTATCAATGAACAGGAAGTGAACGTCACTGGCCTCTTCTGGCTAAGTCCTATTGGGAGACATACATTGCAATAAAGTAGACAAAATTTTAATTTCAGGTAACAAAATACCCTATGAAGAAAACTTTAGCAAAGAGCTGGGAGCAGGATAGTTTTAACTGAAGATTCCACACCTTCCTGGTACTGAACACTGAATTAAGTGATCATCTGTCCCCACCTCTTCTGTGCTGAAGGTGGTACTGATCTCAGAGATGAGTATAGCTTAAACAGTCTTGTACTGAGTGAATGTAGTATTGTCTTTCTTAAGATTTTTGCATTAGTAAAATAAGGCTTCCTTTTAAAATATTATCTGAAAACCAGACTTTGACAAAAGAGAAAAAAGGTCCCAAATTGACGGCTTCTGTGAATGTGCTTTGTATTTAATGTTCAAACTGTAGTAAGTGGTTCACTGATACAATGGCAACTGTAGTATTCTTTTGATTAATAATTTAATAAAGACGTTAAAATTAGTGCAGAAAGCTTTTTTCTCTTGCCTCACACTTAGTCCATTCAGCACTGTAGTTACAAGAGATAATTGTGAAAATTTTAGACTGAAGAGGTTCTGTTTCCATGGGAATTTTTACATTACTTACTTAATTTTCTCAGCACCCGTTTTGGTCCCTTTATTTTCTGGTTTGTGTTAATTTGTGATGGCAGTGGTAGAAAATGAATACAGGCTCAAAATCAATATGATTGGCTTAGGAACATAAGTGATTGATGACAAGTCACACCAACAAAGAAATAATGATTGCTGTGGATGAAATGTTCAGTCTTTCTGATACCGCCCCCTGGGCAGGGTCCCCAGTGACCATGGTGCCTGTATTAGTATTCCATTACTGCCTTAACAAGTAAACACAAACCGAGTGGCTTAAAACTTCACAAATGTATTATTTAATAGTTTCTATGGGTAAGAATTCCAGGCAGGCTTGGTTGGGTACTCTGCTTAGAGTCTTGCAGAGCTAGACAAATCAAGGTCTCGGCCAGCTTGAGCTTTTATCTAGAGAGTCCGGGAAATAATTTGCTTTCAGGCTCATTTAAATTATTGGTACTTTTCAGTTCCATGTGGTTATAGGACTGAGCTCCCCATTTCTTTGATGATTGCCAGCTGAAGGTTGCTCTCAACTTCCAGAGGCATTTCTTGGTGTATGCACCCTTCCATCTACAAAACCAGCAACAGTAGGTTCAGTCCCTTCCTAGTTCAAATATCTCTTCTACCTCCACATCTCTTCTCCCTCCAGCCAGAGAAAGTTCTTTGTTTTTTTTTTAAGAGTTTGTGTGATTGGGTTGCACCCAGCCTGATAATTCAGGATAATCTCCTTATTTTAAGGTCAACAGATTAATAATCTCAATTATATCTGCAAAGCCCCAAGTAAGGAAGCATATTCACAGGGGTGGTAACCGAGGGACCAAAATTTTGTGTGTGCTAGAGCCCGTGAGATCTGCTTCCAGGGAAATGCTTGTGAAAGGACACAGACTAGATGGCAACTAGATTAATTTAGAAACTCTAAAGTTTTGACGATGTGAAAAGTGGCGCTGTTCTAGTACATTCTGAAACAGAGCCACTGCAAAGTAAAGGCACCTATAATATTAAAACAAAACTCAAATATTGAATTTTGTAAGACATGGCCTCCAAAAGGCAAGCGTAAGTCACAACGAGACTTTCAGTCCTGGGGTGCACCACACAAATTCCTTCATGCACGGAGAGTCAGGAAGAGAGGCAGCTGGGGTACCCAGCGAGAGCGGTGGGGATCACAAACGTTGAAGAAGGCAGCCCTGCCTCAGTTCCAGGTACTTGTTTTGCTCTGTAGCAATTTCAGTCCAAAAAGACAAATGTCTGACTTGAAATGAGGGTTTAGAAATCTGGATTTTTGCAGGAATCTGGAAATCTGTGTGAAATCTCCAGATTTTCTTTTTATGCCAACTAAATCAAAATTGAACATAATAAGAGTCTCCAAGTGTATTTGAGGACTAAATTGGGTATGTGGGTTGCCAGTTAGCAATTTATGGTTTTACTCATACTGAGTAAAGTGCATGTTTGCATTAAAAAGTATTCAATGTGGTAGAAAATACTCAATTCAGAAGCTGGCATTGACAAAGACATTGAAGTACTCAAATAGAGTAAGACTGGGAAGTTTTTGGCTCCAGCTTCCAGAGGTAGCAGTGCCTTTAGTGACCTACTTTTGTTAGCCTATATTTAAAAATATAAATGAAGAAGGTGATTAATGCTGTTATGCTGTTTCGAAAGTCTTGAACCTTACACGAATGTCTAAAATATCACTTTTTCTTGGTTTGGACCCTTCGGATTTAAACAAGCAAAAGGGATCAGGATAGAGCGTGATGAACTGAATTGGAAAGAGTGTGGAGGGGTAGTTTGGATGATTCAAACTCGGATCCTGATTGGCACAACATCACATTTGTCTTTAGCGATAAGGAGAATGTCCCTTAAAAACATACACTGGTTTAAAAGAAGGGCTTACCATACAAGATATAAAATGACAGGAAGAGAATGAAAACATGTATCATACAGACTGAGTCTGAAATCCATAGGGGCTCTGAAAATGTCTCCAGCGGGGTGGGCACAGGGGATCTGATGGTGTAATGGCCTAGAGCACAGCTCTGTTAGTCAAACTAATTGGACTCTACCTAACTTCCCTAAGACTCAGTTTTCTCACCTGCCAAACAGAATCATGAACACATAACCCAGAGGTGGTTGTGAAGACTAAACGGACTGATGCATTTAAAGCATGTGGGTTCTTATTACATGAATCTAGACCTGGGCACCCAGCATTTTATCAACTGCCATCAATTCTCACGCTGTGGGCTTAAAAATGACAGGATGTGTAACTTCCTAGATAGGGCCATGTTTATCTGTCCCTTATCAAATGAAGCAGTGAGGGCATAAAGGAACAGTGTAGGTTTAGTCAGAATCTGAATCCTGAACTGCTGTTTTATCTCTGTGTAGCCTGTTGCTGCCTTAGTTGAAGTGGGTGGAGGGTTCCCCTTTCCCAGTCATTCTAGCATGCTGTGGTTCCATAGAAAAACTTTTGGATTTGGTGCCTCAGGACCTGGGTACAACTACTGCTTTTATAATATTCCAGCTGAGCCATATAACTGCAGGACATATACCTAAACTCTCTGAGCTCGACATTCCATTTGTATGAAAGAGAAAACCAGATGATTTAACTCAAAATGAGCTTGAGAGGATTGTTTGAGGAAACATATAAATATTTTTCATAAATTTGGAATCTAAATTGTACACTTCCTCTAGCAGGCCATTTTCTTTGGTCTGGCATAGTAAGAGCAAAGAAAAATGTGAAGATGACACTCAGCAAGCCACTACTGAACCATTTAATAAATGTTTATTGAGCATCTATCATCTTTCAGCTCTGCTAGGTTCAGGGGATAAAATCGAAATAACACAAACCAATGACACAGTCCCTAACCCCTTGGAACTCATATTCTAGCCAGGAAAGTAAACACCGTAATATATTTCCATACACACCTTGATTCAATTTCTTGCAAAGTATTCTGGAGAGCAATGTGGCAGTAGTTTGGGGAGAGAATCCAGGAAGACATCCTAAATGAATAATCATTGAAATATTTTTTAGCTTGAGATCAGCATGCAGGATGTTCTGGAAGACATAAACAATCAACCACACTAACCAAATGTCTCCCTATTTGCTTTCTGGAACTTCCATTGTTATATGCTCAATTGAACAATTCCATGGACCTTTTCCCAATTTTTTACCTTAGACCACATTCCTAGAAGTATTACCTAAGATTTCAAAATACAATTGGATAAAGAAAACTTTACCTGCCACATCCCCAGTGATAACCCCCATGTAAATGGGACATCAAAATGCATGTACAGACCTGTTCGTCAGTCACAGCACATGGCATGTGCTGGTAATTGCTCAGAACTGCTGGTTAGATGAGGGTCACTATAATCTTTTCAAACTGCTGTAATAAATCAGAAAGTCCTTATTTAATTTAGGATCCTCCTGAAGATGTGTTGCAGTTTTGGTAACTGTGAAATACCAAATAATATTTTGATAAGTTCTCTAAGAACTAGATTTCAAAGAAAAAAATTAAAGCAAATGTATTATAACCCTTTATATCAAAACTGAATATTATTATGTCCATTTCAGCCTTTTAGTTGAGTAGAAAAATTAGACCAACAAAAGGCAAGTAAATTACATGATTCTAATCTCAATATATTTCTTAGGAAGTATGTCTAAAATAGCAAATAGCAACTAATGAAATGACTTACTACTAATGAAAATATTAGCAAACACATTTCATAATCATAAACCAGAGTTTTATGTATTGATGATAATAGATGTGCAACAGTTTTAGAAAGTATAAAATAAACACATTTTAGAAAGTATTATTTAAAATGTATTTATGAGTGAATATATTTTGTGAATTTTACCTCCATTGTATTTTATATTATTACATGGAGCTCATAATAAAATTTGAACATGAAAAAAACTTATTGAAACATTACCCCCTTTTATAGTTTTAATAATCAAAACACAGAAAATATATTTCTGGATCCTTGTTTTTAATTGATGCAGTCTATTTTTGTGCTCCAAAGGCCTAATGATGCATTAAGAATTCTTCATTTTGGTCGCTTCGATTTTCTATTGAGCAACATTTGTGAGAGTAATAGAATAAAGTAGTGAGGGAGAAGATTGAGGACTGCTCAAGAATGACTACAGTTATGTAAATAAGCAAATGATGGGAAATAATTCAGGTTATTTTCATTTTTCGTTCTTATCGAAGATTCATTGTATTTATATATAAAACATGGAAACTATCCCATTATACATTCAGAGCTATAGTTAGACTAGCATATTAAAAACTACTTCAAAATGAAGTTATTTTTTATCATTTTGAGTTCCTTATTTTTTTTATAGAAAAATAAATGCCAATTGGGCTGCAAATTATAGAGGATTATCTTCTCTCCTTATCAGAGTTAGAAATATGAATATTGTTTTTTGAGGAATTTGATTTGGGGGTTGAGGGAGTGATCTTATTAGCACCAGGCTTCCTTGGCCAGTAATCTTACGACTATGGGATATATATTAAATCCTTTTCTATTTATATTCTTTGGCAGGCTGTTATTCATTGTTATTGTGGAGATTTTGTTAAGTAATAGTTCTCTTGAGAAATCATGGGTGCTTTTTCGAGGTCACGATTTCCTCCCGTCAGTTAAGAGGGGGCCATACATCCTCTCTTCAGTTAAGAACCCACTCTATACCCATTTTCTTTAACACATACTTTATTTGTAAGGTTTCTGACACCCCTTTCTTCTGAGAACTTAGGAGTGATATATCACTCTTTATTTTGTGAAGTAAAATTGATTAGAGGAAACAATAAACATAATTCTTTAAGTATGAAACCCAATATATTTTGAATACTTGGCTGAGCTGCCTTGGTGATCGTCCCTCGCGTGTTCTCCAGGGACTGCTGGGCTGTGCCAAAGGCCTCCCGGTAAACAGCCCTCACAGTATTATTGTTTCCACCCAATGTGGCAAAAATCCATCCCCTTCCACACATGGATACCTGTTCTTTGCTGCCCAGTCATTGCCAGAAGGGGAAAATCAGCTAATTTGGTGATAGCAGTTTTTCTTTTTTATCCACCTAGAGGTTTTAATGATAGCTTATGTTTTTAAAAATTGGATTAATTTGCAAGGCTTCTGAGCAGAGGATCACATATTAGATTTTACTGGGGTTGAAGGCTTACAGGATGGTAACTCCCATTACTAAATCTATGGCACTTCAAACAATCTATTTCCAGATAGATGTTAACCTAAATGGATAAGAGGACAGCATAGGGGACTGGCTAAAACATGGATCTGAAAAGAGAGACAATTTCAAATCTTTACCTTTACTGCTTACTAGCTGTGGGACCACAGACAAGTTACTTCATTGCTCTAACTTTTTTCCTCACCTATAAAAGGGATGTAACAGCACCTACCTGTGAGAATTTGTTGAATTTAAATAGACAAAGTACCTGGCATGTATAGGCTCACTATAAAGTGAGTTCCATAGACTTATATTCTTCATGGGTACATATAGATTTCAATCAAATATCTATCTCCTACCTGCCCACGCAACAGCAAAGCAACACATCAGAACAGCATGAAAATTAGATAAGCCTTTGGCTGCTCTAAATGTGGTCCTAGGGCCAGCAGCATCGGTATCACCTAAGAGCTTGTTAGAAATTCAGACTCTTGGGTCCAACTCCAGACCTGTTGAATCATGTCCTGCTTTTTAACAAGGTCTCCAAGTGATCGTGTGCACAGCAAAGTTTGAGGACCATTGAGAGGATCCACACCATTTTTCTTTCTGATAAAGTTGATCTATTGTGCCATTGGTTATTCATTCCTTTTCCCCACTCACCTGTTGTTTTGGTGATGTCTGGGGAGAAAGACACGCTCAAGGTATTCTCTCAGCATCTGTATCTTGAGGCAGGTCAATGCATGCACACTTCCACACACACCAACAGAACATCCCTCAGCATAGGGTCTGGCACAAGTAGAGCCTCAATAAATGTTTATTGAGTGAAATAAAACAGCCAACAGTCAGACAAGCAGACTCTCCCATCTGTTCTGCAGATGCACAGCAGCCCTAGAAGGGCCTGGAGAGAGATGAATGTGCTTGAGGTCTTTGCCAGGAGGCATTACCCATGCCCAACGGGGAGGAGGGCTTTGCTCGTTGCTGTTCTTGCCAGGAGATCTGCTGAGGTTCTGAAAGCCTGTCAAATGTGTGCAGCCAGAACAAAGGACAGGAGGCTGCTTTTCTTTTCTCTTTGCCCTGCCTGGCAAGGCTGGTGCCACAATGCTTTGGGAGCAGTGATGTTTTGGAGATAGTCTTTCTTACTTATAAGGAACAAAGGAGTAGGCAAAAAGGCAGGGCATTAGGGTCACATTTTCCCACCTCTGCAGTGAACTGGACTAGGTCTCAAAATTTCTCTATTGGTTTCAGGGCTTCAAATTTTCAAGTTGCCGATTCACAGGCTGATAGAGGGTGAGGCTGCAGTGGCTGGGAACCTGGGAGCTGATATTGGCCAGAGAAAGATCAGATGGAGAGAGAGCGCACTGGCTTGAGCATTGTGAGAAACAGGAAACTGTAGGTTCTCAAATGCTTGGGAAGTGAATTGTGCTGCATGACCTTGGACAGACCAAACATGGGACTCCCCTGGTCTGTAAACTTGTGATAAATACATTTACATTAAATTTGTCCACCTATACGCAGAGTGTATTTCAGTGAACTTCGTGCCGAGGTCCTGAGACTGTTGATGCCTGGAGCCTGCCTCCCCAGTGAGTTAGCCGTCCAACCACTCTTCTTTCTCCCTCCTCCCATGACCAGTCAGACAAAACTGTCCTCAGGAGACTTCTTTTGGAGCCACCCACCTTACTCTATGACTGCTTTAGCTTTGGAAATCTGATGAGCTCGGAATATTCGCTGTCTTTATTTTTCTCTTCAGCAAACTCCTTCTCCATCTTTGCTACATTTTTTTTTTCTGTCCATCTATCCAGAGAACGAAACTCTTATTTACCCAGCATGGCCAATCCCAGATGAGAGTTAAGAGGAAAACAATCAGATTAACATACATATAAGATTAAAATGCCGCCTAATCCTAGATGGAATCTTTATTCATGAGAATTTGCAACAATCTGAATAACACTTAATTTAGCATATAGCAGATTTGGGGGTAAAGGGGATGTTGATCAGTATAGTAGTTTGGCTAATACCAGTTGTGGGAACAGACACATCTCCACATCTCAGTGGCTCAATGAAGTTAAAGTTTCTGTAACATGTAGGTGACAGTGTCATTATGACATGCCGGGACTGAGGAGGAGCAATAGGTCCCTGCAGTCATTTAAGGACCCAGGCTAACAAAGGCTCCGCCATCTTCCATGTGAGGTTTCCTGGTTGCCCTGGGTATTGGCATCCAGTTGGCAGATGTGGCAAGAGAGAGAGGGTCGTGCATGGGAGGTACTTGTGGGGTAGAACTAGAGGAGGAATGTATGACATCCGCTCACCTCACATTCCGTCAGAAATGGAATTAGGTAGTCATGCTTAACTGCAAAGGAGGCTGGGAAATGCTGCCTAGCTGAGTGCCCAGGTTGTTGTTGATCACCATGGCTGCTGTACAGGTAGGAACTACCTGTACTATTCCTTTTGAGTCTTTCTCCTGCAACTCCCTAGAGAGGTTACACATTCCCTCCCCCTCCTGAGAGTCAAATTTCTGTGGCAGAAAGCCCTCCTCCCCAGCTGAAGAACAAGCGTAGAGTCTTGGCATACCACCTTTTGACTATTGCCAACAATTAATCTGAACTCAATTTCCTGTACTTCATAAGGATGTTGTGAGAATTAATGAATTATTTGGGGTGATTATCATCCCTTTGATCATTGTCTTCAGCCTGTGCTTTTACAGTTTACATGTCCAGGCACAGACTTATACAAAACCTCGGGGAGAGGCAGAGAGCTCTTCATCCTCCCGCTGACCACAGGAGGAAGCCGAGATGTGCCCCGGTTCAAAGACACATTCTACCCACACGATAGGATCCTTCCTGCATGCAGCACCCTCTCCGTTAATACAGCTTTTTCAAAAAGATAGAATTTCATGGAGAGAAAAGATAAGACAAGAATGATGGTTTAATGCTTTTCTTATTTCTCTACTGGCTCTGGAATTGGCCTGCTGGGTGACTTTGGTGAGTTAATTAGCCACTCTGTCATAATCTCCTAATCTGTGAAACAGGGACTCATCATAGCAGCTACGTACTTACTAGGTTGTTGTGTGGAATAAATGAGATAATGGATGTTACACTGAAGACACTATCTGGAATGTGACTTGTGCTTCATAGATATTAGTTGTCACTATTTTTTTTTTTGTTTGCGGGAAACTTGGTATCTAGTTCAAGGAGTACAAAGCAAAAATCACAGGGTACGTGGTCTTACGTTACTGGCAAAACTAAAGTGGAGATAGAGAATGTGACGGTAGCACTGCCTATTGGCAAAAGGGAATACACGGCTGTTTAGTGAGATACGCAGGTAGGAATGAAACCTTCCCAGGAGTCTTGACCAACTGGAACTCTTGCAAAGGCAGGGATTTTGAGGTCTGACTCCAGGCACTGGAGGTGCCCAGGTGTCCTAACAGGACTGTGGTGGCTTCCCCTGAGTGACTGCTTTCCTGGAGAGAACAAACCTATGTTACTCAAGCCAGTGTGCATGCTCTTCCCTGGCAGAGACAGAGCTTTCTGTCCTTGCTGTTGAAGGGAAGTTGTTTCATTCATTTGGCTGATTAATCTGCAGAGGTGTGAGTGAATGAACTTCCTTCATTTTTTTTGTGGTTAAAATTAAAATATGTAAATAAAAGGGAGAGCAGAGCCTGAGATACAGGCTCAGGTGAGATTAAGCAGTTGTATTTACACCTAGGATATAGGTTTAACAGCCCCTAACAATCCCCACATGCAGTACTTCTAAAACTGTACTGTGCAAGCAAGTCACTAGGGGCTTTAGGTAAAATGCAGAGCTTCATTCATCAGATCTTCAGTGAGGCCTGAGATTCTGCATTTCTAACAAGTTCCCATGTGATTTGGATGTTGCTTGTCTGGAACCATCCTCTGGGTAGGAAAGTAGTATGTTGCTTGATTGTTGGGGTTTGGTTTATTGCAGAAAAGGCATATAATAAAAGGGAGGCATTTCTTCCAGAATGGAGAAGCTAGGCCTTTAGAACAGTAAGTAGTTCACTAAGTGTGATCCCAGCGAGTCGGCATCAGCATCTTATGGGAACATATTAGGAATGCAAAATGTCAGCCCACCCCACCCGGCCCCAGACCTCTTCAATCAGCTAGTCCAAGCATGGGACCCAGCAGTTTTTGTTCACAAGCCCTGCAAGTGATTATGACATAGCTGAAGTTTAAGAGCCATTGCCCTGGAGGGGCTGACCCTGGCTTTGAAAGGTCTAGTGAGGATGAAACCAATTCTCTAGAATGGTTCTGGGCTCCTGGAGCTGTCTAATGCTCTCTTTCTGCTCAGCTTCAAGATTCCTTGGGCAGTTATATCCTGTAGTAGAAGGATTGGGTGTGGAGGAAGATTATTCTTCAAAATCTTAGCTTGTCATATGAATCTTCCACCCTTGTCCCACTTTCCTTATGTAGGGACCACATAAGGCCAAATGTGCCACCAGTATAAAGTCTGGGACATTGTTTCAGGGAACAGTGATCCCTAAGTGGCTGTGAGTCTCAAGTCTTCCCATTGGAACTTCCTTTAATTGTGGGCTAAACAGGGTTAGTAGCTGTCCAAATTTGCCTGAAACTGAGAGGCTACCCATAGCATGGACTTCCGGTGTTTATACCAGGCTCCAGATGGTGGGGTGGGTCACCCTAAGTGCAGCCCAATGCTATTACAGCTTCAATGTGTGAATCACCTGGACATCATGTTAAAACACTGGCTTTGGCTCAGTATTAGGTTGGAGCTAAATTTCCAACAAACCCCCAGGTTACATCCTGCTGCTGGTCTGTGGACTATACTTTGACTAGGAGAAAGGCAGTATGTCACCCTTGGGATACAAATTGGCTTATGTGCAAAGACTTTGGGATCCCCATAGCCACTTACATTGCTGATGGGCTGCTCCATCCTGACCAATTCAGAGAGAATTTTAGGACCATCTCCAAGGCATAAGGATTGTGCTTTTGCTTGCAAATATATAGTATTAATAAATCTCTGCCCTTCTGGCCTGTAGGTTTTTAATGCATCAAACTCAAAAACTCTTTTTTTAAAAAATATTCTTTACAAGGAGAGATGAGTGCTGTTGACCCGTGACTAGAATGTTCTCAAACCTATTGATTTCTCAGTTTGTGTTTAAGAACTAACTACTGAATGCTTTTTCTTGTTTGGGCTGAGCAGCTGCAGATGACCCAGGATGGTGTTTCTGTCACTTTCGGTCTTGTCTCTGCCTCACCAGTGCTACACTTGTCCTTCAGTGTACAGCTGTGGTTGACCTCCGGGTTTGCTGCTGTTTGCAGAGTTTCTGCTTTTCAGCATAATGAGTTTTGCTTCATCCATATCCGCCTTTACTAATTGCAACACAGCAGCACATTCTATATCCCATCTGTTTCCATGATTGATTGTCTTCTACTTCAGAGTGTCCTAGAGCGTTACTTAAAAAAAAAAAAAGAAAGAATCAGGCTTCATTATGACCTTTAAGATGATCAGAACTTGTGTCTGTACATAGGTATACCAGTCTATGCCTTATGACCACCCAAAAACACAAGAAATAATTTATTTGATGTTAATGATGTGATTTTTCCTTACTCTCCACTCTGGACAGGCATGGCCTAAGCTTTGTTGCCTTGTGACATCTACTTCATTCTGCTCACATGCCCCCAGATCAGCCTTTCTGCCTACATGCCTTGTCTGTTCATGGATGAAGTAAGGATGGGGAGCTCAGTAGTGGCTCTCAAGAAGATGCTGGTCATAGGGCTTTCTGACAACGTGTAAAGTTGTTTTGATGCTTAGTTAATTCTCATTATTCATAGTAGTTATGGCCTATAGAGATACCTCGAACCTTAAATTAGTGAATACTGAACAGTTGCCCTTAGGGGACATACAGGGTTAGGTTTTTGGTCTTTTGGTCACAACATTTTCATCAACGGATCAATACATAACTTTGTTTTATGGTTGCTTCTGTACGAAGATGCCTTATCTAATATATATTGTTGAATCATGACATTGAACTCAAGGCCAACGGCACTATAACTCATGCCTGAATGAAGCTCATCTAACACATGTATTTTTTCTGTAAGGAACATCACAGCCTCTTGCACTTAAGACCAATGGACAGGGTTTTAGCACTGTGCTTGGGAGCCATTTTAAACAGTAAAATCAGCAAAAAGCACAAAAATGTGAAAATTGTGGCACTTAAAAGACCATAAAAGGGACAGTTGTTTATGGTACGGGAGCTGAAATGAGAAGGCAGAGTGCTGCCTGGTTTGACCTAAGCCGATGTGCGCATTAGGCGCCTCCGATTTTTCGCAGCTCTGCCCACACTCACAAGTGATCTTCAAAGTGCTGCAAGTGTTGGTTTGGGGGTTACAGATAAACTCCAGTGAGTAAGCAGATTCACAATTAGGGACTCCATGAGTAATGAAGACTGACTGTATATCGTTACATAACCTTACTTTTAAAAATTTAAGTATAGTTAGTATGCATATTATATTAGTTTCAGGGGTAGTATATAGTGATTTGACAACTATATACCCTACGATGTGATCAGCACAGTAGGTCTAGTGTGACCATACTCTTGAGAGCTGGCTTTCTTCAGGTTGTGAAAGGACACAAATTTATTGACTCTACACTCACTCAGTGGGGTAAAGGCATTTGCCTTCGGCTATGGAACAGCTGCTGGAAGCATGCTGGTAGAGGCCCGCCTTCTATATAATGAAGGTACATCACCGGGGCCACACCTTCTCCTATTCCAGTATCCAAGCTCTCATTTCATAAACAATATGGCAGCAAGCTTTCACTGGGTGTGACATATATATGACACTGAATGAATGGACCCCAGTGTTTCAAGTACTTACAATTTCCATGCACAAGGTGGTTCAAATACAACATAGTAAACATTATGTGTCTAATAGATGACATTTGTTCGAAAATTTCAAAATCACCAGGGATTGACTATTTCTTATGTTCTTTTAAACTGCAGATTCAGCATCTGTCTTTTTACCAAGGTGTCCCAGTACCTAATGTACAGTAGTGACTCAAAAAGTATTTTTAGAATGAACATGAAAGTATTCGAGCTGGTGTCTCAAGGCCTTACTTAGGTCAGTTTTTTAAACTCTGTTAAATAAGTTTTCATGGGATATTTACCAAGTGAAATTATACTTCAGGAATCAATTGATTGTGTTTCAGGCATATAGACTTTATTTAGCTTTGGTATACTTTACCCTCTCCCCAACATTTTATCATGAAGCATTTCAAATATATAGAAAGGTAAGAAGAATTTTATAGTGAATATTCACATAGCCACCACCCATATCCTACAATTAATGTTTTACTATCCTTGCTTTATTACATACCTGTCTACCCATCCATTTACCCATTCAACAATCCACATTATTTTTTTATGCATTTCAAAGTAAGTTGAAGACATCAGGGTATGCATAACATTGATTAGACTTATGTTTTTGATGTGACTTTTAATTTGTTTGGGTAACAATATCTTTATCTGTGAAATTACAGGGTTGACAAATATCCATCATCCCTTCAGCTAAAATTTCTGTGGTTTAGTTTAGAGGAAATTAGTGTGTGGGTCAAGTTAAGAATAATCTGTAAGTTTTGAACCTTGGATCAGGAAAGTTTTACTGAAACACACCCATACCCACTTGTTTATGAAGTTTCTAAGAGTACTTCCAAGCTACCGCAGTGGAGCTGAGTAGTTGTGACAACCATATGGCCTGCAAAGCCCAAAACGGTTACTATCTGGACTTTTACAGAATACATTTGCTGATCCCTGCTGTAAAGAAATAAAAAATTATAATGTAGACTGGGAGGAATCTGGAATTGGAAGACTAATTTAAAAAACATTGGTAGAGTTGGCAGAGGAGAGGGGCACGTTCCACCAGAGATTTCACATGTAAGTGTGACCCTAAGTAAGATTCCTTTCTCTAGGTATGCCTTTTCCTGTGTGTGTGTCTGTGTGTGTGTGTGCATGCATGTACTTTTTTTGCTTTAATTGAAAAAGGGATAAACAGTAGTGATTCAAGATATATTAGTCAGCTTTTGCTAAAATAGGCTGTAACAAATTGACCTCAAGTCTCTGTGGCTTTCAACAGCAAATTTACTTGGCCTCCCTTGGTCCCCTTAGCTTCTGCTCTGTGTTGTCTTCTCTGTGAACTCAAGCTGACAGAGCCTTCCCTACCTGGGTCATTGCCAGTCTGGTGAAAGTAGGGGGAGAGAGAGTGAGACAGAGAGAGACAGAGAAACAAAGAGGCAGAGAGACAGAGGCTCAAAGCATTAACTGACTCTTAAAACTTCTGCTTAAAAGTGACACCTACCACCTTTGGTCACATTTCATTAGACAAAGCAAGTCATATAAGCAAATATGGGTTTAACAGGATGGGTCTGTTTAATACTCCTACTGGGAGAGGAAGTAGATAAATGTGAACAATAGTGCACTCTTCCTCACAGGGGTAACAAGGTCAAGAGATTTTTGTTGTTTAAAAGAGTGGCTCTAGTGTGTTTGGAGACAGAGAGAAGAAACCTATGCAGAGAGAAGGAAGTGCCTTCTCAGTGATAAATGTTCCCTGCTGTTTTTCCTGGAAAGGGCAGATATTCAGCTGGGTAATGTGAGGTTCTGGGTCTGGGGGTTAGACCTTGGAGTCCATGGTAGCTGAAGTTAAGAATCATCTAGGGAGATTGTTAAAATGCAGATTCTGATCAGTAGGTCAGGGGGGAGGTGTGAAATTCTACATTTCTAATGAGTTCCCAGGGGATGCTGAAACTGTTTGTCTGTGGACCATATTTTAAGTAGCAACAATCTACATCACCAGATAGTCCAAAATAAAACAGGGAAGCAAGTGTTCATTAGCAACCCATCTGGGTCAACCAGGTAAACACTGAATCCAAAGGGAATAAATGCACCTGTTCTGAAATGCTGAGCATTTCTAGTCAGTGTTTAGAGCATCTCTGAGACAGAAAAGAGCAATACTTTGAGAGAGCAGGGTGTTCTTTTGAATGACAATGAACAGATCAGATGGTACTGGAGTGCTGGGTGGCGGTAGGAAAGTGGGTGGAACAAGAGGTATGGCTAGAGGAGAGTGAGGTGCAGATTTTCAGCTGGAGCGGTGCCATCCACTGACACCGGCCATCACCATTCCACCAGCAGCCTATTTGTAATGGAATATGAGCCAGATGAAACATCAATATTCTTCAATCACAGACGGGATGCCAGAAACTGGCAATAAATGTTTTTTGAGCATTCAAACATGAACAGCAGTTGTCAGAATTCACATCTTTAGATTGTAGCAAATGATTCAGTACAGTTAATAAAAACCATTCAGCAATTTTAAGACTATGAAGTATGTTTCATTTGAGTTTTGATTGTCATAAATATCTTGCTAGTTAAATCTTCAATCAAAACTACAACTGTGGGACTTGTCATTTAAAGAGAAAATTTCAAGGTGAAATTACTTTCTAGAACTTCAGTGCATTTTCTACAAAGAAAAATCTGTAGTTTTTTGAAACAGTTGACTTTCCTGTTTGTTGATTCCTGTTTTGATGACACGAACAGAAGAGTTTTGGCCATGATTAATAAGATGAAGCCATGCTTGTATTCCAAATATGTCTTTACTTCTGCATGGATAACTCTTATATTTATAAGTTTCATATCACACACATCTGGCATAGAATTCAGATCCTGCCACCTGCTTGCTAGGACCCCGAGGGCAAATATTGAAACTTTATGAGTCTTCTTTCTTTTTTTTTAAACTATGGACAATATCTCGTTGTGTTCACAATGGGTTAACAGAAACACAATTGACATTACTCAGAGCTGGCCCTGCACAAATGAGTTGTATCTTTATATTTGTGGTACAAATTTGGAATCACTGTTATTTCAACATTTGGAGTGGCCCATGGATGGCTGCAGTAAAAACGATGGGCAGTTACAAGTGTTGGGGAGGAAGTGGAGAAATTAGAACTCTCACGTACCACTGGTGGAATTGTAATAGGCAACAGCTACTTTGGAAAATCAGTTTGGCATTTTCTCAAAATGTTATACATAGATTTACCATATGACCCAGAAATTCTACATCTAGGAATCTACCCAAGAGAAATGAAAATATGTCCACATAAAGGTTTGTACACAAATGTTCATAGCAGTATTATTCATAATATCAAAACAAAACGAACACCCATGAACTGGTGAATGGCTAAACAAATGATAATAAACCTATACAAAGAATACTGTTTTGCAATATAAAGGAATGAAGTACTGATATATGCTCTATCATGGATGAACCTCAAAACAATATGCGAACTGAAAGAAGCCAGGCCCAAAGGCCCCATATTGTATCATAACATTTATATAGAATGTCTATAAAGGGCAAATCTATAGAGATCCAGAGTAGAATATGATTGACTGGGGCTGCTATTTCGTAACTATCAATGAGCTTGAGGTTTCTCTTTAGGATGATTGAAATGTTCTAGATAGTAGCAATAACTGAACAGCTCTGTAAGTTTACCAAAAATCGTTATATTGTACACTTAAGTAGGTGAATTCCATGTAAATTATAAATTTATATTTATGTATGTAAATTATAATTCAATAATGCTGTTTTTTGTAAAGGGTGAATCGTGTGCATTTCTTAAAGTTTTGATTATTTCTCTGTAGATTCTCCTTGTTACAAAATAAAGACAATCAGTGAAATGCTTTTGCCCTTTTGGAAATGTGTTGAATTCTCCAAGTTATCGTGAATGCTTAGGGAAGGCTTGGGTTTTTTTCAGGACAACCCTGAAAACTAATAGCCTTCAGGCACGGGCTGGGGATACAACATCTGAAAACAATAGAAAGTCCAGTCAGTAAATGCAAATCAATAACCCTGGCTGATGATTCCACGTGAGTAAAAAGAGATTTGTAAGATGGAGTGTCTTCACTTTAGCCATTAAACTTCTCATTCACCAGTTCTTCATTAAGTGCCTGTCTTAAACCGGGCAATTGAATCTAAGATATCAGACATGTCTGAATTATGGAGATCAACTGCTTCATTGTTGGCCTTGGGCACAAGATAAAAGGAACCGAATTTAATATTTCCCAGAAAATGATGTAGGGCGAGGTCGTTGGCAGCACCTGAGAGAGACTGTCATAGAACTGCCATAGATGTGATTATGGAAGCACAGGCACATTCAAAAAGACACACCGGGCCCCACTGTGTTAAAATGCCAGGGACCTCGCTCAAGCATCAGATTTAAGAACTAAGTCCATGTGTGGGGTGTGTGTGTGTGTGTGTGTGTGTGTGTGTGAATTCTCTGCCTTTACTTTTTGAAAATGGGAATTGCTTGGGAGCTGGTTGTAGTACCATGTAGTTACATCATAAGTACCTAAAAACATAGGCACTTGCATTTGACAGCTGATTTCTTTTGAAGGGCTTTTACCTCGGAGATGCAATCTGAGTCTCCTCGCCCCTCCCCTAGAGCAGAGGGGCACGTCTGGGCTAACACGGGAACTCTCGTCAGACTTCTCTGGTTGGCAGTAAATGTACTTAGATGTCAGCAAGAATAGAAGGGGTCTCAAAGTTGCTGCCAAAACAAACAAAAACAATTCTTTTTTTCTCAGTGTATCCTACATGGATCATTGGTGTCAGAATAACTTGTGGGGAGAGGGATCTATTATTAAAAAATTAGAAACTTGAGGGACTTTACTATATCACACTGTTGCTAGGGAAGTAGTGAGCAAAAGAGACAAAGTTCCTTGCGTAATGGGGCATTTGTTCTAGTTAATTGTTCTCCTAGTGGGAGCCCTGGACCAACAGCATCTCCTTTACTTGGGTAATTAATTAAAATGTAAATTTTCAGGCCTAACAAAGCAGAAATTTTGGGGGTGCAGCCTGACAGTACACATTTAATAAGTCCTCTAGGTATGGATGCATGGCAGTGTTTGAGAAGCAGTCTTCTAGGGCCGAGTTTTTCAACCTCAGCCCCATTGACATTTGGAGCTGGATAATTCTTTGTTGCGGGGACTATCCTGTAGGATCTTTAGCAGCATTCTGGTCTCTCTACACATGGAGATGCCAAGTAGCTTCCTAACCCCAGTTGCAACAGTGAAAAATGTCTTCAGATGTTGTGAGCTGCAGGGTGGAGGGGAGGTCATGGTAATCATCCCAGATGAGAACGTGTGCCCTAACAAGGCTTTTCAAAATAGTCTGCTGACCAATGCTATTAGCATTACTTTCATCATACTTCTGGGGGTGGGGGCAAGGAATCTGTGTTTTAACAAGTTCTTCTGGTGATTCCCAAGCTGTTAAGGTCTAAGAAGCAGCATCCTAGCAATAGAAACAGGCGAGAAACGATGAAATGTGTACGTACACATCAATCACTTGGAGTGATTAGTGTGCTGCACGTAAGATTTGGGAGATGCAGTGTCTTCACTTTGTCCATTAAACTCCACTCTTTGGAAGAATAGGGAAGCCAGGGAAGGAGGACAGTGTGTTCTGGGGAGGGGAGAGTTGTAAGTTTGTAACAATATGGCCATCGAAGGCCTCCCTGAGAAGGTGATAGCTGATCAAAGACTGAAGGAGCGAGTCAAGAGATAATAGGGAAGAATGTTCCAGACACAGAGAAGAGAAAAAGAACAGGTCCTTGGGCAGGTGTATATCTAGCAGGTTCAGAGGACATTATGTAGCCCAGGGTGACAGAGTGGAGGGGTCTAGGAGGAAAGTAGTTAGAAAAGAGGTGAGAACAATAAGGAATGAATGAATGAATGAACGAACTTACCTGTGTTTGAACTTGACTTCTATTTGTACTGGCTCTGTGTCTTTGACTATATTCTGTGTTTTTTTTGGACCTTACTTCCTCTTCTTTAAAGCAGATTAATGCCTGATCTCTATAGGGCTTTTCTGAAAATTAAATGCTTGAATGATGGCAAACTTTCGAGAGAAGATAGTATAATTCATATTTCTGAACTTTCATTGTGTAGCATATTACATTGCTCTTAGTGCATGATCAATAACTATTATGTGCATTGGAAACAAAGCAAAACAAAATCCGGAAAAAGTTAGACCTACCTTATCAGAAGCTCTGTGATAGAGATTGGTAATCTGTATTTATAACAGGTTTCCCCTAGTAATTCATGAATATGAACACTGTTTTAAGAATCTTCATTCTCATTTGTATCCTGGTCCCCATTTGCTTTGTTGAAATGTCACAGTAATAGAATTTTCTGGGTATGAAAATTAACACACGAGGCTTCCAAGGCATCGAGGAGAAGCCAAGTTGTAGACCTATTATGGCCTGCTTGGGGGATTATACTGGGTGGGGGAGGCTTTTAACTTTGGGGTAAGGCTTTCTGAATTGAATGTTCAGAAGACTACTCAGAGGGAAGTAACTCTTTTTTGGTTTGCTCAAGCCAATCACTAATATTAAGAAACAGAAACACTCCCCTGCAATCCTCCATGTGATGAATTAACCCTGAGGTAGTTTAGGTATTACTTGTGCCATGATGGCCTTGAGGTTGGTTAAAGTCATCAAGACAAAAGATTCCTGGTACCCAATTATTTAAGTTCTTTTTTGTTGTTTGTTTTCACATTGCCCTCAATTCATGTCTCCCTGCTGAGCTACTTGTCTGCGTCATTATGCTTTGATAACTCAATATGATAACCTCAAAATTTAGTAGCTTCTTCACTCCGAAGTGCTTGGTGTTTGGGCCATCTTCAACCTTTAAAAATAAACTTATTTTCACCATGTTACTCTTTGGTTATTTTGCTTAACCTTAATTTGCTGTCAGGAACCTCAGAGATTATATTTTACCAGGTCTTACAGCTGCAGCGATTTGAACTGCTGAGTTTTTCTGCCTAAATTCCCGCCCTGTGAGTACAAGAGGTCAGACATAGTCTAAGGCAACACTTAAGCAGTCTGTATCCTGAGAAAGCAATTGGATTAGTTGGTTCAAATCCCTTTCTTTGTTTTCTTCCACATTGAAATGATGGGGTAGGAGAATGTCAAGATGAGCTTTAAACTGATTTATTTGGTGCAGAAAATTCACCAAAGCTGCAGAGAAAATGCTTTCTCATTGTTTAGCAGCTGAACTATACCTGATATTTCATGATGATGGCCTAGAGTGAATTAGAAAGCACACAAATAGTTTTGTTCACTTACACATTATAGGTATTATGAATTAGTTACAGTAATCAGTAAGATATATACACAAGCAATTTAAGGAACTCGAAAATCTAGAATGTTGCATTTTATTTTGTATTATACCTGGACTACCGTTACTTTTAATTACCTCTCATTGCAGGCCTGGGCAACATAGCACGCCTGACATTTCACAGACTGCAGAAGCTTCAGGGTGTTTTGGTTTGTTTTAAAGTTTTTAAGAACTTTTACCTTCCAGGATTGAGCTGTACGTAGCCACCAAACTTTTCCTCTTCTACTTACCCACCAAGAGGCATTTCAAATTAAAGTTGCTCTTAGGATTGTTAGAAAAAAAATAGGATGCCTGGATAAATGTGAATTTCAGATAATCGACAAATATATTATGTATATAATATATGCATATATTATGGAATAGCTGCATATACATAATATATAAGGAATATTCCATGCACTATTTGGGACATACTTCTATTTGGGACATAATTATGCTAACAGCATATTTTTTGTATACCTGAAATTCAAATTCAACAGGGTGTTCTGTATTTTTATTTGTCAAATCTGGGAACATAAATTGCATATCTTTGGTCTAATGCAGGGGGGTCAAACTCATTTTCACCAGAGGCCACATCAGCCTCGTGGTTGCCTTCAAACTTGCCACTCAGTCATGGAAAGGAGGTATTGTGAGGAATCAGGCAAAGACTCTAATTAATCAAATTCATTGTAAATTTGTTTTTCTGAATTGTGCTGTCTAAAGCTGCTAAATGAAGGAAATTCTGTTGCAGGGTTCTGAATGTCACCGTAAAGAGACTGTCACCCATCCTTCTCATCTAGCGACCTGTTCTTGGGACCTACGGGCAGGAGGTATGTGTCAGATTTACTCTCTTTAAGCTTCTAATACTCTTACTGGTAATTATGGTGAGCAATGCTCTTTGTAATTGGCCTGATCTGCATCTTGGAATGCTGATTCCAGTCGGGTTGAACCAGGAAAACAGTTGCTTGCCAGGAAGAGCTCAGAGAACAGAACTGATGTCGCTTCCTATTTTACGCTGAAGTACCTTCTGAAACAAGTGGTTCTGGGGGTTGGGCGGTTTGTCTCTTTTTGGGGTGGAACCTGAGCTGCTACTGATACAGGATGGACACGGGACGGTGGAATTTTGTCTTGGGGCCTCATGGTGTAAGAAAAATTCGGCTCCATTTCAACTGTAGCACAGTTTCAATAAATATACATTAGAATGACCTTGGGCATGCTGTTATTGTCCTCACCTGGAACGTCAACAGACTGCTCTAAAGGGGCTCTTACCTGAGAGGGTTTCGGTCTCACACTGTCAAATTCTGGCAATTCTAAATGGGATTTACAATTCTAAGTCTTTCTGCGTTAGCCTGTTTTATAAAATCCTATGTTCAGCAGATATCACTACGCTTTGCTAAATCATTAGGGTTTCCCAGGGTGAATATGCAAATATATTAAAATCTAAAACATGTGCTTTATGTGCTCTCTGTTGGGAGTGGGGGATTTAGGAGTGTAGAGCAGATATTTGCAAACTTTTCTGTGCAGGACCAGATGGTTTCTGTCACAGTTACTCAATTCTGCCATTGTGGAAGTAAAGCAGCCCTTGACAATATGTAACGGAATGAGTATGGTGTGTTTCACTCGTGTTTTACTTATGGACATTGAAACCTGAGGTGTGCGTTTTCAGGTGTCATGAAGTTTTTCCCCCAGTTAAAAGCTGGGAATAAAAAATGAGCGCTGAATTTGTTCCACAGGTTGCAGTTTGCTAGCGCCTGTATTAGATCAATGAAACCAGGCAAGTCGTCCTGAGGACCTCTGCTTAGCTTGCATGTGTTGACATTGCAGAGACCTGATATCGCCCTCATGTTAGAGTGACGGTTTCCGGAGAACTGGGCCCAAGTAAGACTGCTGGTGCCTCAAAGGCTCAGAGAACATATTTCCAACTATGCATTATGGGAAAAGGAAGGAGTGTCAAATACAGAACACATTGGGAGCACTTGAGTATTGATGTTGTGGGGTCTAGGAACATGCTTCCTGCATCTGGCCCATTCTGCGTTCCTGGCCTGCGGCCTTTCACCTGCCTCCACCTTCTCGTGGCCTTCTTTTAGCTCTTTAACGAGCTAGCAGGACTTGAGGGAGTCAGGAGCTTGGCAGCCACTTTTCCACAGGTCATATGGCAAAAGGCTTCTTTATATTTTATTTATTGCTTTTCTGTGATTAAAGGGTTTTATTTCAAACACTGGGTAAGGATTGTTTGAACATAGGTGTACGTCAATGTAGGCAAGTCCATGTATAGCAGGGGTGTCAACTCATTTTCACCGGGGGCCACATCAGCCTCGTGGTTGCCTTCAAAGGGCCGAATGTAATTTTAAGACTGTATAAATGTAACTACTCCTTAACTGCTAAGCAAGAGCTCAGCTCTGCCACTGGGTAGAAACAAGGTGGAGGACCTGATTCAGCCCATGAGCCTTGTGTCTGCCACCTGTGATGTATAGGAAACTAATGAACACACCCACTCCCCTTCCCCACACCCCTTAGTCTCTACACACACTTAAATACACAAGTAAGTTGGGGCTTGTGTATTTAAAAAAAATACAAAAGAAAAAAATCTTTACAAAAGAAATAAGTGCAAGCAGTCCTTCAGCAATGTTTCCTTAAAACCATCACAAGCTTTTTCTAAATAACACACTCCTAAATATGTTGAAAATAAGCTTATGTTTAAAAATTGAAACATAGTTCCTTGTGTTAGCCAGCAATGTGTTGTGTGACCTTAGATAAGTTATTTCACCTCTGTGCACCTGAGTTTAGTAAAACGAGAAACTGGAACTCAGTGAACTCAAAGGGCTTCCCATGGACACTTGACTTAGAAAGATGATAGTGTAGGACGTGGTGTAGTGAGGCAGGTAAGCCTATAGAAATCACTGGTGGAAGAGCATGATGGTGTTATGGAGTAAACTGTGTTCCTTCAAAATTCATTTGTTGAAGACCCACTCCCCCTCCCACCTCAAAATGTAACCACATTTGGGGACAGCACTTTTAAAGAGCCAATTAAAGTTAAAGGAGATCATATGGGTGGGCCCTAATACAATAGGACGGGTGTCCTTATAGGAAGAGGGAGATAATAGGGATGCTCCAACACAGAAGATGCCGTGTGAGGACAGAGTGAGGCGAAAGCCTCAGGAAAACCCAAGTTTCCAACACCTTGATCGTCTAGCCTCTAGAACTGCGAGGAAAATCTCTTTAAGTCATCCAGCCTGTGGTATTTTGTCATGGCAGCCTTAGCAAACTAACACACATGATATTATAAGGGATGAGTAGGGGCACCATCCCTGAACGGACCTCAAGGAGCAGAGGTCCTGGTGTGAACATTGTTCCCTCCCTGCTGCTTGCTCCACCTAACTCCTGGTCAGGGGCCTCTGGTGAGGCTGGCCTGGAAAGCAGAGGTGACAGGATGGTGTGGCCCTGGTTGGGAGGAAATGCCCAGTGTTGGGGATGGCAAACAGGGTGGTGATTGTGGAGGGGAGGAGGGGGTGGGAGGTGGGAGAGGGCATAAGGGGATAAATGATGATGGAAAAAATACACTAAAAAATCAGTAAGAATAAAAGTTATGTTCTGTTATAATTATATTTTTCATGTGTTAGTGAGAATTCCTAGACTTTAACTTATTTCCCACATACAGAAAATATTTAATGCACACCCTTACTGATAGAGAAGCAGTTCACAAATGTTAGTCTAAGGATTCTTTCATACTCTTAAAAGTCATCGAGGACCTCAAAGATATTTCGTATGCTGGTTATAATTATTAATAGTTATCATGTTAGAAATTAAAACCAAGAAATTTGCTTGTTGATTTATTTAAAATAAACCTATTAAATGTTAATAGAAATAACATCATTTACGATCAATCATTTTCCCAAAGAAAAGAGTGAGAAGCATAGCATTTTCCCACATATTTTGGAACTCCAAGTGTGTGGCTTAACGGAAGGTAACTGGATTTGTGTACCTGCCCCTGCATTCAAGCTGTCCTGAATCACGTTTCATGATAAGCTCTGGAAAACTGCAGTGTACACATATGTGAGCAGGGGAGTGAAAAAGGCAAGCAGTTTTGTATTATTACGAGGTTAGTTTTGACTTCATGGATGACCTGCCAGGACTTTCTCGATCCCGGTTTGAGCGCCTCTGACACAGCAGTACCCTGAGGTGTTTATTCCTTCAGTACGCTTTAGTCACTGTCCGATTGTCCAGGCACAAACTTCTCCCTGGGACTGCCTTTTTGAAGCTGTGGCCCAAAGATGCTTGTCAAATGAACACTTAAAAATGTAAGGGGATATGTCAAAATTAGCATTACTTCACAACTTTAAAAAACATGGCTGAAGGCAAGAGAAAGGAAGAGAAGAACTGTTTCTGGTGGCCTGCATTGCCTGCAGGGTTGGGAGGTTTTGTGTGCATGGTTTTTTGGCGTTGTTTTGCACTCTTCTTATAGGTTTCTATTTATCTATTGATAGGACTCTATCAGTTGTCAAGTGTTTATTGAATGATACCAGAGGCTAAAAAGTGATTAAAAAGTATAAGGCAGAGAATTGTAGGTGTAGGGCTTTGCATCTTTCACGTGACAGGATGAAGGTCCAAGGGCTCAGATGCATTGCCCAAGATGACTCAGCTAGGACGTGCTGTATTTGAAATAGAGACCAGATCTCCTTTTTGCATTATATTGTGCTCTACCTGCTTAAGTTTCAAACCAAATACAATTGTGAACTGAATCACAGAACTTAGATTCCAAGCGTGGTCATTCAGCTTCACAGACACTCAGGAAGACTGGGGCTATCAGGAAGATGTGGGACATCAGTGAAACTGAGGCAAACTTTGAAGTGCAGAGAGACTGGGTGGGAATAGAAGAATCACAGTGCAAGGAAGGACTTGGGGGAAAGGCACAGAAAGAGGGTAGCTGGAAAAGAGAAGGGCCTGGTGACCATGGAGGGGCCATGCTGGGGAATAAGGAGAGCGAGGAGGCTGATGGATGCGGTGTTGGCAGCCACACGCTCTCTGACTCAGGGCCTTCTTTTGGGAGACGTCTCGTGTAACGCACGGGCTGCAAAGAAATGGCTTATAAAGACAGCCTTCCTAACAGAGCTTTACAAGGGTTCCACCCACAATTTTGGTCATTTAACTTCATGGATGAACCAACCAAGGGAGCTAACCAGCCACAGATGTTTTGTTTATAGCCAGAGGAGTTCATGTGAGCTTGGTGATGACATTTCCCTGTCTATAAAATGCTGATAGTTAAACAGTGATACTGTGTGAAGCACTTGGAAATCTCTATCTTGAGAGGCAGTTCTTAAGTGTAATGGTTTAATGGTCATTTAGCATGATGGGCCTTCAGAGGGTAATATCATTTGCCTGCCAGTTAAAATGAACACTTCTCCGTGGGAAGTCAAAGATCATGTCAGCGTAACGTGGGTTAGGTGAAGGAGAGCATCAAGAAGCGAGTGCCAAAATAGAGAGTAGGGAATAAAATCTCTTCTATGTGTAGCCTGTTCATAAATCCAGTGTAATTAGAGAGCACCACCAATTCCCACTAATTGGGGGCGGGTGGGGTTATACTCTGAATTGGTGAAAAGTTTGACTTATTTTTCTATAAAGAACTGCTGCTTTATTATTTCCTCCCCCTTTCTCCTATCTCCAACATAAAACCTTTCTCATCTTATTTGACAGCCTTACCTCTTATTTTGTTGATAAAAATTGAAGTTACCCAAAAGAAGGAACCTGAACTCTTTGCCCACCTGAAACTTCTCTGTCTCCCCTCACCCTGCTGGCGGTATGTGGGGAAGGGACCTGCCTCCTCCTGTGTCAGGCCAGCCCACACCCCAGGCTCTTGGTGCCACAATTCCTTAGGGACCTCAACACTTCAAGTTCCCCCTCTTTCTCCTATTCTCTTCAATCTGTCTCTGCTCCTGTTTTTGTTTTGTTTTTTGTTTTGCTCTCACAAAGGCAGGAACATTTTATCAATTTCTCCCTTCTTTTCCTTTGACTGCTGTCATTTTAAAGGTATTCATTTCACCCCACACGTAAGTGTGAGTACACCCAGTCACGGGGGTGTCCTGGCTGCAGGCAGGGTGGCCACCACTCAATACTTATACTACTTTAGGGGGCCTGGGACTGGCCATGGCCACATTGTCTCCTTCTCCATGGAGCCCACAATTCCTCGTGGTGTTTCCTATTCCTTTGTCATCCATATTGGTGTCCTCTGCATTTCATCCTTGGCCATCTTCCTTGCTCATGCTCATCCTGGGTGATGTTGTTTGCACCCACCTTTTAAATTAGCATCTTACCCTGTCTTTTCATTTGCATCTTCAACCCTGCTGTTTTCTTCAGGTTCCAGAACTTGATAATTCAACTGAAAGTTGGACATTTATATCCCAACTTCAGCATCTCAACCCTGAACTTATGGGTTCCTTCTTTACTGCCAGTCACTGCTGCTGGCATCAGCATCCTGGGGCAGGGGTCCCAATCCAGCCTGCATGTGGTTTTGTTAATGATGATTCTTTGGAACATGATGATGTCCTCTTGTTAAATGTGTCTTAAAGGGGACCATGTGGTCTGCAAATTCTAAAATATGCTATCTGGCCCTTTACAGAAGGAGTGTACCAACTCTTATACTGGAACATGAAAATCTTTTGAAGAGCTTTGGAAATCACATTGCTGGCTGCAAGGTTTTGATTTAGAGATCTGAGGTTTTGTATTTCCTAAAAGATCCCAGGTGAGGCTGGTTCAGGAACTACTCTTTGAGCAGAATCTAAGAACAGTGTTCTCAATTACATTGTCGTTCACTTCTATCTTCTAAATATGTTTCAATCTCTCCTCTCCATCAAATCTACTCACTGAAAAGATTTTTTAGGTGTGCACATCTGTCTGTACAACATGACAAGTTCTCAGCAGCTTCCCCGTACCTACAGGTGTGCTTCATCAACTTGAACAAGTTATGGATCCCAGGTAAAGGAAAAAAGATGAGACCACAATAGGATGCACATGGTATTTTTATTTTGTGCCAAGCACTTTGCAGCTTAAGCTCATTGAATTCTCACAATGGCCCAGTGTGGTAGGAACTTTAATCACCCCCATTTTCCAGGTAAGCAAACTGAGATTCAAAGACAATATCACGCAACAGGGAAGTAATAGAATCAGAATTGGGACCCAAGCAGTCTGGCCCCATACTGTATTTAGTCTCTCACAGCCCTTCCCCCAAACCCTGCCTTGGGATGATATGTTTTTTGGTTACAGTTTTACCTTAATATTTACAATTGAAAGCTCAGATGTACTCTCCTGGGCTAATAGTTCTGTACAACTATAAAACCAAACCAAAGTGAATACAAAGACACAACTCCAAGGACATTTAAGTTAACATTAAATTGATATGACACATGGTGCTGGATATTTTACTGAATATTTAAATTGTCTTTTGCAACGTGAGTTGGTATCAGTTCACCGCAGTGAGGTTCTTATAAATTTGACCTCACTGTGCACCTCGAGGCATCTCATAGCTGTTAATACATTCCTCTTTCTCAAACTTTTGTGAAACCTTCACTTTTACATTAAATATAGTTTTTCACCTGAATGTGCCATAAAAATATTAGGTTAACCTTTTTTTCTCTCATTAAACTATTTCTATTGTTTATTATTAAATGGATTGGAATACCATTGGTCAGTTTCAGGTGTATGACTGTGTAACACACCATCCATATTCTGTATTGTGTGCTCACCCCCCACCGGAGCCTCGTCTTCCTAGTCTCCTTCCACCACCATGTATTTGACCCCATTTACCCTCCTCATTCTCCCCCACAACCCTCCGTCTGTGGTAACTGCCATTCTTTTGTCTGTACCTAGGAGATGTGTGTTTGTTTGTTTCTTTTTGTTTTATGTCTCACATATGAGTGACAACTGTTTCTGGATAGTATAATTTGTCACCTACACAATCGAAAGAAAAACATTGGCCTTGATTCCCTGAGGGATTCTCAGTGGGTTTGCAGGTGGTTAGTTGCAGACCCCAATCAGAAGGACATGGGCCCCCATGATGAAGTCTAACTCCTAGGCTGATGGGCCCTTCACACCTGACCCTGCCCATTCTTCCTTCCTTATTTCATCTACTACTTTCTTATACCTAGCATTTCAGCAATACTAAATTGTTTGCAAGTCTAAGTATGCAGTAAACTGTTTCATTCCTTTGGGTCTTTGTACAAATTTTTCCCCTGAATGACTCATTATTCCAATCCTCAAGTTCACCCCTCAAGTCCACTCTATTCATCCTTTAAAATATGGCTTTAGCAAAGACACCTCGTAAACCAACAAGCTGACAACCCAGTGACTCACTGCAATGCCAGGCAAGGCCCTTGTGAGCTGCCTTCTCTCATATATCATGGTTCGAGGTAAACTCCACAATGTCACACAACATGGCTGAGAAATAGGCGTCGTGTGGAAAGGGAAAACATACAAAGCCAGGATCAGAGGTGGGACGTGAGTCCCACCTCTCCTTAATCGCCACCTAGATGTGCTGCCGGGTCACTGTTATCTGCTGGCCTCATGGTGCAGGTTTATGTCCCAAATGAGGAATATTCTTTCCCTGTCACTCTTCCTTTTTGGGGGAAAGCTTGAGGGGGAAATCTTCTCAGAGGAGAATAATCAGATGACCTTGCACCAGGCAGACTGAATTTTAGAAGAGCTGCAATGCATAGAGGTCTCTGGGAAAACCAGCTGCCCAGCCCCTGCATACTTTAAAACCCGTGGGAAGTTGCTGTCCCCCCTGTGGGGGAAGGGAGCATGAGCCTGAGGAAGCTGGCCATTGGTCCCCTACCTGGCAAAGGGGGAGCAGGCTCAATGTCCAGGCACCTCAGTGAGACCTCAGGGTCATTTCAGCTGTGCTTAGTCACTCCTCTGCCCTCCTAGTGTTCAGGTCCTGCCAGGTTTTAAGTGGTCCATTAAGTTGAAAAATCAACTTTGGAAATTATCGAAGGAAAAAATCCACAAAAATAATGAAAGGGAATGGGTAGAGGTTTGAGTAATTTTCATTGACTGCTATTGAAATCAAGTTGATTACCAGGCAGATTTCCAAGTCAGGTGTCAAGTAAGGATTCCCCATTGAGATGAACTTCAGTGTCTGTTGAAGGGATCCGTATTCGTGACAGTCCTTCCCTGCTGAGGAAATTGCAAGTTCACGTCTCTGAATGGGTTGCAGAGAAAATGGGCCTTGATATTTGTGTGGTAGGAACTACAAAATTACAGTAATTGTGCTCAGCCATGTTAGCACTCAAAATGCAATCTTTTCACTGCTGATTCAATACAACAGTATCTAGTGTTTGTGTTACATGAAGGTGTGTTAGCCTCTTGTTGGGATGTGGAAAATCTGGGTTTTGAGATTGAGACAATTCACTTAATATACAACAAGGGTAAGACCAAGGGTAGGACTTTAGAAACATATCTAGAACAAATGATGCCGACTGACTTAGTTTTTAATTCACCTATTAGTCTGTTAAGACTTTTAAAAAGTGAATCATTGTCAAAATACTTCATATGTTAACTCTGTTTGTGGCTACTTTCTATCTTTGTGAAACAAGAAGGCAACTTTTCATGTTATATCTACATTTTCTCCAAGGAAATCTGAGTAATTCCTAATAAGGTATAGTCTCTTACTCATTTCTGTAGCTATTGTTTAAATGTCTTACATTAAATATGTAATTGAAATCACTAATTATAAATAAGCTTACATATGTAAGTTTTTTTCATAATGCTGTTTCTTAAGTTGTTGATTTATAAATCTAATCAACTTGGTCATTTCTATGTAATATTTTGATATATTGGAAAAATATCTTATTGACACAGAGTACATGGTTAGAGTTTAGAAAATATGGCTCTCGTACAAGTATAAAATTTACTTGATCCAACTAAAACCATGCTTCATAGCCGAAGAAAATTGAGTTTAATGCTTATTTTCTTTTGATTAAATAATTATGCTCAGTGTTTGGAAAATAAAGAAAAAGTATGAGGAAGATGAATTACTCAAAACATTTATGTGTATATATACATATATATATGTATTCCCTCTTGCTTTTAAATTAAAATTATACTGTAAGTTAAATTTTCTAAGCAAGAACATGTTTCCTGTCATTAAATATTCTTTGAAATTGTGATTTAAAAAAATATCTGCATCAAGTCCATTATGTAGATGTGTGGTAGCATATATTAACCATTTCTTTTTGTAGACATTAACATATTTCTAATTGATATTTCATAAATAAACAACACATATAATCATATTTATGTTTATACTGATTATTTCCTTTAGGATGGCTTCCTAGGAATTGGAACCACTAGATCACCAAATCAAAAAGGGGGCTTCATTCATATGGACCGAATACTTTTCAGAGGAAGTAGACAAATTTACACTGCTATCAGACTATATGAAAGGAGCTCATTTTACTGCTCCTTTACCAGCATAAAATCTTACAATTTTAAACTCATTTGGTAAAGCTTTTTTTTTTGCCTCTGTCTGGTTTTTCTATTTGATTCTATAGATACATCTGCTGATTCAGTAATTACTAAAATTTTATAATGAATTTAGTAATTCAGTCCCTCTCATTACTCCGTGTGGTTCCCAGCACTCTCCTGGCTGCTCACACCTACCTATTTTTTTCTCATTTGAAAATTGGAGTCAAATTTGAATTATAATTATAGTTCAGGGAGAACTGTCATCACGGCAATATTGAATTTCCAATCTGGAATAGATTTGTCTTTTTATTCAGCTCTGTGTTTGCCCACTTTTTTCCCCCTCCCTTTGAACCTGGTGACTTTACCAAGATATGCTCTACTGATTTAGACATCAGTAATCTTTTTCTCCATTTTAACATCTGAATTTCATTTTGCTCAGTCTCTCTCAGCCTGTTTTTCAAGTAACTGACCATTTTTCACCATGCTTGTCTGGTTGATTTAGTATGATTTTATTTCTGTAATAGTTTTGTTTTTCACTGCCATTCTTTTTCTGAGCGAGGCTAACTAAATTTTCATCTTTCTGTTACCTTTAAAATCATGCATCTGTTCTTTGTAATTTTGTTTCATAGGGGTCATTTGTTCATTAATTGCTTTGAAATAATGAAGAGCTTTATCTAAGATTTTATTGTACTTTGTAGATTAAATTTTCATAGTTGATGTGTTTAGGGCAATTACAGTCATGAAAGAATGTATATAGAAGATATGCATATAAAAGATAAAGTCATGAATAAAGTACTTAAATAATATACAAAAATAATAAATATATTTAATGGAAAAATATAAAATGAATAAAATTATAAATAGTAAAATACATTAATAGAGCAAAACTCCCCTATTCAATACCCACTTTAAGAAAGAGAAGTTTGTCATGACCTTTGAGACCCCTGTGCACCTTTCACTTTCTGTTTCTTTCCCTGGTGGAACCTTAGCACTCTCCGGAGTTTAGTTAATTGTTGCTTTGTTTATGATTCTGTCATTTGTATGTGTGTTGGAATAATATACTGTGGCTTTCCATAATCACCATCATTTTGTACCACTGAACTTCTTTATTTTTCCACACTTGCTTGGTGTAATAAAATATCTCATGATTTCAGGTGGCATTTACCTAATTTACTGATGAGGTTGTGCTTCTTTTCATGTGCAGTGAACATGTGTTTTATCTTTTATGAAACATCTGTGATATTTTTCTGTTTATTTCTAGAAGTTCTTAAATACTCTGCATGCTAATTCCTTATTAATATATTTTGCAAATATCTACTCAGTTTGAAGCATATCTTATCTTTGTGCTATAAACACAACCTATTAATTTTAATGAATTCTTATTTTATTTTATAATCTATCTCAAGGAACTAAAAGTATTCTTATTTTCTTGTAAACACCTTAGTTTTTCCTTTCATATCATTCATTTGGACTTGATTTCTGTAACTGGTGTGAAATAGGATCTTTATTTTTCTGAATATAGAAACCACTTGCTTCCACACTGTTTAATTTATCATCTATCATTATCTCAATGATAAATATTTTTTCTGTCATATATTACATGTCTGCATGTGTGTATTCCTGGGCTCTTTTTCTGTGCTATTTATAAGTTTATAGAAATACTGTTTTGTTTAATCCTTATTTCTTTACACCAGGGCTTGATTTCTGATAGGTCAAGGCTGCTACCTTATACTTCTTTGAGAATGTTTTGGTTTCTTTTTTGCTCTGCTTTCCCTAATAATCTTCAGAAGCAGCTTGTCAAGTCCTATGACAAACTCTGTAGGGATTTGTATTGAAATAGCTTTGCCCATGTGGATCTCTCTAGGCACAGATACAGTTCATGAATATGGTATTACTCTCATTTATTTGACTTCTTAGTGTATTTCAGAACGCTAGTATTCTTCTACATGAATTATGCTTGGCTTATAATAGATACATTATTTTTATTATTTTTAATGACTGCTTTTGAGAAATCACATTTTATGCTTGTTTAGAATATATACATATAATTGACTTTTATATCCAGAAAATTTTAGGAACTCATATTACTTTGAAAATTTGTTTGTCACTTCTTTGAGACCATATTATGTGTGGATCTCATTCTCTTTTCAATCATTTCTCTGTGTGTGTGTGTGTGTGTGTGTGTGGCGGGGCAGGTGGGGGTGGGTGGAGGGGGGCATCTTACTGAACTGATTAAGGTCTCTAGTACAATTTTTAAGAGAGCTTGTGATGGTGGCCAACTCTGTCTTGTTCCAAATTGTTAAGGGAATATTTTTAACCAGTGAGTTTGAAATTTTGTGGATAGTAAGCTCATGTTTGGCTAAGGAAATTTACTTATACTCTTCATTTTCTGTGAATTTTTGTTATGGTACGGATTTTTATTTTGTCTTTCATTTTGTATTCACCCAGAAAATTGTACGGTTTCCTCTTTAAGCCTCTTTCAGAACTGACTAGTGAATTTTTATCCTTCATCGTTTACCTACCAGGCTCTAAATGGCTCATTCCTTCTTTCTTGATACACTTTTTTTTATTTGGCTTTTAAGGACTTTCCTGCACTACCATCTCTCTCCTGGGTTTCCTCTTCACATTTCAGTTCCTTTGTAGTTATCTTTTCTCTGGTCTCTATTCACAGTTCTTGTACTTTTCTCCTTTACCACCCTTTTCATTTCTTGGTGATTTCTAGGGTTTTATGCCTATATCACCAAGTTTATATCTCCTGCCCAGTCCTCTCTCCCAAACACCAGATTTGGATATCCAACTGAAGCTTAGCATCACTACCTACCTGGATGCCTTCCAGATATGCCAAGTAAACAAGCCTAAACCGAACTCCTGATCTCTGCCCCATGCCCACCCCCTGTTCTATGCATGGTTTCTTGATGTTTGCTATTGGTAAATTTATTGAAACAATCAGACCAAAATATTAGATTAATGCTATACTTCTTTCTTTATCCTGCGCCTCACCTCTAATGAGTTAAGAAATACTAGTAGCTTTCCCTACAAAATATGTGTGGAATTTCCCACTCCACACCATCTCCACTGCTATCACCCTGGCCTCATCCACTGTCATCTTTTGCCTCCCAGCAGGCCTCTGCTTTGTACCCTTGCCCATCTACAATGTTCAATATGATCATGAATGTTCCTTTTGGAGAGTAAAGTAGTCCATGATCCTTGTCTTAAGTCCTAGAGCGGTCCCCATGTAACTTAGGTAAAAGCCAGAGTCCTCACAGAGTCTGGCAAGGAATTATATGGACCTTCTGCTCCACCCGGCCTTCCCACAACATACATATTACCTCTCTGACCTTCTCTGCCACTGTTATTATCTGCCTTGCACTCCATCCCAGCCTTACGGACTTCTTGCCATGCCTCGAACAGAGTGGTGCCTCCTGCCTTGCAGCCTTTCCTCTAGCTCTTCCTTCTACCTGGAAAGCGCTTCCAACCAGGGATCCACTTAGCTAACACCCTTGTCTCCTTTAAGTCCTGGCTCAAATCTCCGCCTTCTCTCTAAAGACTACCCTAACGACCTTACTTAATGTTATAAGCTATGCATGCATGCACATCCCTTACCCATTCCTGTATTCTATACTCTACGTTTCTTTCACAGCACTTTTTTTCCTATCATTCTTGTATCAGGGTCAGCAAATTTTCTCTAAGGTCCAGATGTACAATTTTTTTTGCTATGTGATAGTATAATTTCTATCACAGCTACTCAACTTTGCCATTCTGACATAAAGCTGTCATAACATAGACAACATGTAAAAAAATTAGTGTAGCTGTGTTCCAATAAAACTTTATTTACAAAAATAGACCAGAAGCCAAATTTAGCCCATGGGCCATTAATGGAATCTTGTTCTACAGTTAATTTGTCATGTTTACCCTTTTCTGAGGTTTGTATTACCTCTTGCATGAATGATTAGCTTATAAAACCATCTAGGCTTGGCATTGTCTTTGCAGAAATGCTTTTCATTCAAGTTCATTAATGGTTTTAGAACCATAAAGATAGTCCATTTTTTTCTTAAGTGAGTTTTATTAATTTAAAGTGTTCAGAGTTCTTTTTGATCCTCCTACCTCTGGTCATGTCTCCTTTTATTCTAAATATTATTGTTCTTTATTTTCTTGATTATTCATGTCATAGAGATTTTAATATTTTTTGTCTTTTCTAAGAACCAAAGGGATTTTGTTGGTGCTGTCTATTGTATAGTTTTATAATTTATCATTTTCTGCTGCTTTTATTTAGTATTTTTTTTATTATTTGGGCTTATGTACTTTTTCTGGATAACTAGCTCATTAATTATTAGCCTTTTTTTTCTCCCTAGAATTTACAGCGATACATTTTCCTTGAATAAGTGGTTTTACTTCATCCCACATAATTTGGTATGTGGTATTATCACTTTTGTTTAACCTCAAATATTTTCTTAATTCTACCACAGTTTTTAAAATGTTCATGTATAAGGATCCACGATATAGTAATTGCTAAAAATTTTTAACATTGGGAAACAAAAAATACTCACTATGTTAATATTATACCAATACACATTATACATGGGAAAACAGGATTTTCTCATTTACAGAAATATGATGACAATTAGAAAAGTGGAATTTAGACAATGCCATTTTATCTATAAAGTATTTATTACTATGAATTGGTATAAAAATTACAATATATAATCTCATTCTGAGGCATAAACATATTCAGAAGAAAAATTAACATAACTTATAAAGTTGTAAGTAGCAGGAAGAATATTATATTATTAACCTTGGGGCTATCTTGGAATATTAATAAGAATATTTAGGACTGAGAGTTAATACTACAAATTGGAATGATGATATATGTCTCTAATAAATGCAAATTCATTTGTTCTATCATGTGTATTTGCTCTAATTTTTATTGGCAGTGGCCAGAAGAGTGCTTAATGGTTTGATGCATCTTGTAAAACCTATATAATTTTTTAAAAATTATTTGTTTAACTAGAGGTACATCTTAGTTATGTAGTGTTTCTTAGCACCTCTCCTTAACCACTTAAATGTAGTTCCCCCCAAAAGACAAAACATTTAAACTCTGAAGAGTTTTGATGCATTTTCTTAAAAATCCGATATTGATCATAATACATTTTATATGATTTGGTGATTATTTTCAAAAATAAGTTTACATTTTGAATATATAAATTTATATAATCTTTCTAAACTTTGATAAAGACTTAGGGATAGAAATTTCCAGCCCTGGCTGGTGTAGCTCAGTGGATTGAGCATGGGCTGCAAACCCAAGGGTCGCTGGTTCAGTTCCCAGTTGGGGCACATGCCTGTGTTGCAGGCCAGGTCCCCAGTGGGGGGTCACATGAAAGGCAACCACACATTGATGTTTCTCTCCTTCTCTTTCTCCCTCCCTTCCCCTCTCTCTAAAAATAAAACTTAAAAAAAAAAAAAAAAGAAAGTTCCAGGTACCTTGAAAAAGCAGGGTGCTCAGGTGGCTGAAAACAGGATTTGTTGAAAGTGTATTAAAGAGAACATTTATGACTCCAGCCTCTCCTACAAAATCTTTAAGGTTCACTTGTGAGACATTCATCCAGTAAGACTATAAGACCATCACCAAGATACCAAGTACAGGTAGGGTTGAATTACCACCCTAAAGGGAGGGTGTTTCAGTGAAACTTTACATGGAGAACAGACTTCCAGGTCTTTTCATGTACTAATCTCTAAGAACACTGGCAGAATGACTCACACCTCTCAGAAGGGAGATAGAAGGTCTCTTAGGAGGAAAAAAAATAAAACTCTCATGATGATTGAGGTCCTGCTAATGAAATGGGCTATCTACCTGTCGACACGCTTTCAACATGCGTGTGGGCTTTCTGTGAGCTTTCAAATGTATTATCCGATTTTCCTTTTAAATCACTTTCACAACATATGATTTACTAGGTGTTTTTACAACACAAGCATGCATTCAGAACGAGAGGAAAAAAGTAACCACTTTACCATCCAGTGACACAAGGGAAAAATAAAGGTAGTATATGTGCAAGCTTCCAAAATGAGAGCAGTAAAGAGATACAAAAATGAGTGTTTGGAGGCTATGTTGTTGGCTGCATATGTGTTCACAGTTGTTTTGTACTGGAGAATGAAGTCTTTTATCATTACATAATAAATAACTCTCCTCCAACTCCAACTTTTGTCCTAAATTCTCTTCCTTCCGTGTTAACTGTGCTAGATCAATGTACTTTTTTGCTGGTAGTCTCTTGCTAAGTCTTTTCTCACCATTTTAACTGTTCTGTTTTATGTGTGTCCCTCACAAGTAGCACACAACTGGATTTTGTTTTCAAAATTGTCTTCTTCCTGCTTGGCATATTTCCTTCATGTTGCTTTTTTGTTGCTTTTTTTCTTTGCTTCCTTCTATCTCCCATTTTAAATGCTTTCCTCGGATATCCGGTAAAAGCCTTGGTTGACTGCTTGTGATTGAGAGTGGGAAACAAGCTGGCTGGAGGCTCTAAAAGGGTGGCGGGGGCCTGTCAACGATGATAAGTGGTTTACGTAGGAATTTGCAATGCTGACACTATTGACAAATAATTCTTTGTTGTCAGAGGCTGTACTGTACATGATAGGATGTTGAACCATGTCCTAGGCCTCGATGCATTAAATGCCATTAGTACTTCCCAATTCTGATGAACACAAATATCTCCAGGCATTGCCAAATGTTCCCTGGAGTGGGGGGATTGAGTGTGAAATATACCTGGTTTGATCAGCATGTACCATTTGTTGGGGAGTCCCTGGTATCAGGAGTTCTTCAATTCCTTTTGGATTAATGAGATTTCCCAGGAACAAACTCTACTATCTCCTGGTAAGTTAAAGACGTGCTTGAAAATATTCATCTGATTTCTCTGTCTTCAGATTGGCAGAATACTCTTTTTGTTAAGAAACTCCACCCCCCTCTCCCTGGACATGTTGTTTAACCAACACTTGCAATGACATTCTCCAGGCCGATTGACAAATGCATATGTGACAGAATTCTGACCAATTAGACCCAAGGGAGAGTCTTCACTGGTGGTGGTGGTGGTAATAGTAAAGTGGCTGGAAAAGGTTTTCTTGCTATAAAAACACACGGAATAGATAGTTTTCTCATCTGATGAATGGTGTTGAGGTTGGTTGTGAATTCTAGAACTTCATGCAGCATGGAGGGGAACCCAAAGCTGAGGATATGACCTTGTGCAACCACTAAATTAACCAACCGTGAAAATGAACTTCAGATATTTTTTTTAACTGAGATTTTATAAATCTCCTTTTTTGAGCCATCAACTGGATCTGGATTTTTAAAAATTGCAACTGAAGTCATTTTAATTGATATTTTTCAAGAATAAGTTGCATTTTAAAGTTATCCACCTCTAATAATTGCATCCTTTTGTTTGCCTCAGCTCTTCGACACTCGGGTGCTAAGTGCACATTGACTTGGATGTATGTGAAACCAGACTTGAATAGCTATAAGTTGGTACTCTTTTAGGCTACTAAAGAAATACTTTTAAACTCAAAGGAATAGTGGTCTGGTCTATTAAACAAACAAACTTTAAAATACTATGAAGTGAAAGAGGGCAAAGCAGGGAAACAATTGTTTTGACATTCTAATTATAAATACATTAGACTTGGTGCAAAAAAAATCATCAAACCATCAGTCTTGACGATGGTTAAGTTAATTCAGTTTTTGAAGTTCAATAATTCATCTACGAAGTGTCAGCAGCTGGGTCTTGTTAATGGTAAGCCTTTCATTCCTGTTAAATCAATTGTAAATAATACAACCCCTCGGAGAAAAATGATGAAATAAGCATTGATTTCCAAATTGGGTGTTAGATATAGAGCATTAATAAAACACATAGCAAGCCAACAAGTACCTAATATACTCTGATCACTGAAATAATAATCAGAGGGGAAAAATCAATGATTTTTTTTGTGTAAGTTGTATTTTTACAATTCATTTGTATCTATGTATCATTATATCAAATTTCACATTTTAGGCCCTCTGTGGTTAATTTTCATTATTCTCACCAGCAAAACCAATGACTTCTGTGTCATGTTCGATTCGTTTCTCCCTTCTTCTAAATAGGTGACAAACATCTGGTCACATAGTGTTTTAGTTGCCTGACACCAATGATTTTGTTTTGTTTAATGCAATGCAATCATCATTTACAGCAAGCCACCTAAAACATTGCAGAAAAAATGTAACAGCTCTAATAAAACTTTCAAAGGAAAATAAAGCTCTCTAGCAGGTGTCCATAAAAGTGCTTTATGCCCACAAACTCTATTCAATGTTAATGCCAGTGTCCTGTGACCGCCACGGATGGAGCCCGGCTACAAGGAAAATGTGCCTGTGAAGCTACGATTTTCCAACGAAAGGGGTTGGAAGGGCAATGCCATGTTATCTGTTAGACTGAATTAGGAAAGCCATTAGGGGCTCTATTGATTGTGCATTTTATGAAGGACTAGTTTGAGGAAAAGTACACAGATTTTTTTTAAACCATATGGGGGACAAGAGAGGAAATACTGAGGGCACAACCTTCAAAAGAGCACCGCTAAACTTCACCAAGTTACACAGCACAATTTTTATCCAGGGAAGTTCTCTAAAGATGAAATAGCGGTGACATGGTGATGGTAGATTTGGCCTTGGTTTTTCTGTTTTAGTGTTGTTCCTCAGGTTTCATTACTAATTGTATTCTCTTAGTCTATTGTGCTTTCCTTTTTATTTCTAGATTTTTGTTTTGCTTTAAACATTTTTAAATATATTTGGGGTGGCAATTGGTTAATAAGATGCTGTAGGTTTCGAGTGCACAGTTCTATCACACCTCATCTGTGTATTGCTTTGTGTAGCCACCATCCAGAGGCAAATCTGTAGATTTCTTTACAAAATCCTTTTGTGAAGTTATTCAAAAGAGGTTTTGATGTTATCAAATGGTTAAATACCTGTGAGTGGGATGCAACGTCTTTGACCGCAATAACAGGCTCATTAACTCTTTGTAGGAACCGAATTTTGAAGAATAGATCCAAATGGTCACTGCAAAATAGTCAGAAACAGAAGATAATTACTCACAAGAGAGAAAATATAAGCTGAACACACAATGGGAGGTGACCGTCAAATACAGGGCCTGGTAGAATTCACTGCTTGAGTGGGGTTGGTAGGGTAGTAATTGGGGTGTAATAATTTATAGTTTTAATTAGAACGTTTCACCTAATATGTCATATGGTGTGCTCCATTGTGATTTGTTATGTTAAAGAATTACATGCTTATGATTTTGTATTAAAAAAGGGCATTGTTTGTGCCAAACCCTGTCTAAAGGAACGTATTTACAGAATGCAGGAAACTTAAAATCTGACATCTTTTCCCCCAACTTACACAGAGACCAACTACTACTGTGTGTTCAAAAGTAGAAACCACAATGATTACCGAACTTACATTATACCAGGTGAAGACTTTTGAAAGATTTGGGAAATTTTAGCTGTGAGTAAGGAAGGCTCAGACTCAGGCACTCTACTAGCTGGTCAAGATTCATTTATTAGGATGGCCATATAAATACTTTTCCAGAGGGGACAGCTGCACCTTCGAGAGTAACAGGGAGATTGTACTAATGATTTCAGGCTGGGACAACAATCGTGTGTAAGGACTGCACTGAGCAAACAAATTGTGTGATCATCCTAATTTTTAAAAAGGAGAGTTCGATGACAGGCCTCAAAGGGTTTAAGTAGGATCAGTATGGGGTGTGGGTGGTGGGGAGAGAGGAAGAGGGGGATTAACATTGGATTCTATGTAAGGAAGGAACACGTAAGGAACTCTTAAGTGGCTGAAATGGCATGCCTGCCTGTCTGCCTTTGGGAATTTCCAGTTAGTCAGTGGAGTTGCTCAAGTAAGATTGTGAGGCCATTTAACATAGATGTGTTCATGGGAATTTGAGCATCAGAATTATGGTCGGACCAAATGAACTTTAGTGTGATTGCACACCTTGAGAATCTGTGGTTCTAAATGTTAAATGAAGTCCCGTAAAGAGCTATACATTCTAAATCACGTTGTGAGATCCATTCGTGGAATTATATTCCAGAGTGAATGCAGTCTAGTGCGTCTGTAGTGGAGTACTCAGTCACTGACAGCAGAACCAACCTCAGCGTTGGTCAAGCGTGAGCTGGGCAGAACTCTCAGGACCCTAGTGTTGTGTAACGGACCTGGTGTTAGGATGGCTAAACCACAATTGGGTAAGACACACAGTTGAGGTATAGATTGGAGGCCTTAGACTTGAAAAAACATTCCTTTTGAAGCAGGGCCTGTAATTCCTAGAATGTTCTTCTACTGGACTTTTGAGAAGACAGAATGTTTCAAATAGCCCATATGATGTTCTCTCCAGTGAAGTTGGATCCTATGTGCTTGTATTTGAAGCAATTTGAGCTGTGCAGACACTCTGTTAAGTAGTATTATAAAACCATCCTCTGTGTTTGTATGCATCATGTACCACCGACTACTTTACATGTTATACTGGACTTTCTAGAGTGATTTAGGGGATTTTCAAGGGCGGATCTTGACTTTGTGATTGTACCTCTTTTGCTGTCATAGATCCAAATCCCTGTGCTAGGAGACTCGTGACTTCTACCTATCCAATAATTCCTTTTCTCCAGTTCGAGTCCCATATTCCCTGCAAACCTTCCCTGCTAGCTATGGTTAAGGCCGAGCAACCCTATCTTAGCATCTGGTGGCATTTCTTGTCTGTAAGACAAACTTTGGCATTGACATATACCTGGTTTCATTTCCTTCTCTTTGTAGCTTGCATATATGTGGCCCCTCCAACTAGACTGCTCAGCCCTTGCTGGAGGGACTGAGTCACTCTTCTGAGTCCTCCCGGGTGTGGTGCTGGACTCACCTGATCCTTAATTGAAAAGAGGGGGGTTACAGGAGTCTCATGATACCCCACCTGCTACATAGATGTGTCTGTGGATGAAACTTGCTACTCTTAGGGCAGCCTGGACCATAGGGAAAGGCTAGTCTGAAAAGGCAGTGGTGTAAAGGAGATATTCTGTTTAAGTTAGTATTTGGGCTGCTTTCCTATATTCAGCCTCAGTGTCTGTGATATGAAAACCATGTTCTCACAGAAGGTTTCTAATTATTTTTTTAAATGTTTTTTCTTCCTTTGGGAGTTTTGAACACAAACAGGCTACTTGGTAGTTATAGATTCATATTTGAGATTCGCATTTTATAAACAATACAGTATTAATAGTTTGAAAAGTATTCCCTCCAGAAGAACCATAGACTTCTACTTCTCCAATACCTGCTGTTTTGAATTAATGCCATGGAGGCACGAAAACTGGTATGTTCTGATCACCTGTGGGTTCGGGTCTCATAAGTAAGGCCCATCAGTTACAAAATGGTCTGTGCATGAAGGGATCGCAAAAGGGCTTAAAGTCACATGTCCTCTACTCACTGGTGCACGTGAGAAAAAATAACGCGTGGTGAAAACTTTCTGGGGGCCAGGGAAAGACACAAAAGGGCACTTCTAAACAATAGAAGACATTTTTTCAAGCTATTGTCACAGTGTAAGATTGATATCTGTAACATATTAGAAGGTAAACTTTGGCTGAGGCCCATTTATGGTAGCACATTACAGTGCGTTAACTCTGGGCAGTACTTCACGGAAGTGCACACGGGAGCTCACTTCATTAAGTTCCCTTGCTCCCTAATGCTAGGAGTAGTCATTACACCTTCCTTGAAGCCTAGAACTATTTATGAGACAATATTATAGTTATGCTTATGGGTAATATTTATTAAAAGGCTGATAAATACTTAAGAGACATAGCAGCAACTGAACAAGATGGTCACTTATAGTGAGGAAAGAAGATGATATGCAGACCAACTTCTGGAATAATCTCACCTTGTACTGCTCTTCTAGAAATGATGCTCAGCATTATGGTTGCCTGTAGGTTAAGACCTCCTAAAGTTTATGTGATACTTTTCTTTCTTCAAATCTTTTCTTCTTGACCTACTCCTGCTCCTGGACACTTGGGAGGAGGACGTGATTGACTTGCAGCCACTCTGGCCAGCGTTGGTTTTGCCATTGGTAGTATGACAGTGTCAGGGGAGAGGGTGGTGCAGTGGGGACTGAGGCAGTGTACCCTCAAAAGGTTTTATCTGGATCTTGGCCCATGTGTGCTGTGCGATTGGCTGATCCATCAGCATGATTTGAGTGCCCGTGGTATACAAGGTGGATATTGTTAAGATTACATGACACTCAGAACTAAATGAACATGGGTTTAAATCAAAGAAACCCATCTTTGTTGCATGGAAACAGTGGAAGAGCCAGATATAAGCTGTTTCACACATGATGGGTTGAACAATGGGCCGAATGATGGGCTGTTCTATGTAACATATGAAATTGTATTCATAAAAGCATGATGACAGCCCTGGCTGGTGTGGCCTGGTGGGTTGAGTGCTAGACTGCAAACCAAAGTCATCAGTTCGATTCCCAGTCAGGGCACATTCCTGGGTTGCGGGCCAGGTCCTCAGTAGGGGGCGTTCAAGTGGCAACCACACCCTGATGTTTCTCTCAGTCTCTGTCTTCCTCTCTTCCCTTCTCTAAATATAAATAAAATCTTAAAAAGATAAAAGCATAATGACAATAACAAGGGCACAGGTAATAGTAAATTTCTTTAGCAGCAAGTAACCTCACGTATACCGATTTGTTAAACACTCACCTCAGCCCCGTGAGAACTCAGGCTAAAAACAGCACAGTAACTTACACAGGTTATAATGATGATGCTGGGTTTTGAACCCAGGTAATCACAGCTATTTGTTAACAACCATGCATAGTGGCTAAGAACTAAGGCTCTGTAATCAGTCAAAGCTGGGTTGAAGTGCTGAAAATCTAATATTTAACCCGCAAGGTTTTTTGTTTTTTTCTCATTAATCTGTAAACTGAGCATTGTAATAGAATCTAACTCTAATACTGCTTTCAGAGTTTTGATAACTCTGGCATATAGTAAGTGCTCAGTCAATATTAGCTTAGCATCATTTTAAAATAGTACAAGTAATGGGGCTATCAGCTGATGGGTATAAAACAGCCTGGTGTGTATGTATGAGCACACATGGGGGGAGGTTGAAAAGGGAGGTGTGATAGAGTAGGGGGCGGTATGTCTGGTTGCACTTTAATCCACTCCATGGAGTTACCGTAGCAGGAATGTGGAGAGAAACCACCTGAGGCCTGTGCTTCAACGGCCTTCATTTTTCGCAAATTCACCTCACTTTACATCTGAGAGTCCTGGATCACATTTAACTGGAAAACAGCAACTGTCAATTCAATTTCCTCTTGATAACATTGTGAATTTCCTTCTCTAATTGGATAATAGAATTATTGAGAGTTTTTAAAATAGAAAACGGGACAATCTGCTGAGCACAGGAAGTGATAGCCATGTGCTGAACTATCTAAGCGCTCAGGGCAAGCAATCCAAGCCACAAAATGTGTGGATTCATCAAGACTCACAGAACGGTGGTCCGTCTCCCTTTGTTTTTACTTCCTGATCTGAGTGCTATTACTGCAAACCATCATTATCACTCTCTTACTAGTTTTGCTTTCCTTGACTAATTCATCCCAGGGCAGTTGAATTTCACTAATGAGACAGCTTCACTCATTTGAATATGGGCTCTTCATTGGTCATCCAAAGCAACAGAGAAGATCTTGACTTTTGCAAAAACATGGCTTTTGCAACCTCCAGTTACTGTGGTGTTTTGCATTATTTATGACCTAATAGTTGTCAAAGGCATGAAAATCAGCTCAGCAACTAACAGGAGCAAATTGGAATTTTAGTATTTCTAGAGATATTTTTACATTAACAAAATTGTACATACAAGTTGCTGGCAACTTTTTTGCTCCTGAAATCTTTGTTAGTAAACACTTGCTCAGATTATTTTAAAATTGTCAGTGTCTCCCCTCTTTCCTTCCCTCTCCAAATGTATACAGTTTCATCCTAATATAGTACACACACACACACACACACACTCACATTTTTTAAAGGTATCTGCAGTAAGTACACAAATTCTACTTTTTAGAGGCTTTTAGGTTTTTAATATGAGGTCCAAGATATGAAAGGGTTCTGGAAATAAGAAAAGTTTTCTTGTTATTAAAAGAGTTGTTGAGAATTTTTTGGCAGGCCATTTTAAAGAAATTAGCTTCAGGCCAAAAGTAAGAATATTAAAAAATATTTTAAGTCAAAAGAGTTTCTATGAAAGAAAAGCTTAATAACGTCTGGGTAGCACATTCATTATTATAATACGATTAGTAGTATACACAGTAACTCATATATAACAACTGTACATTATCAAGTAAAAATAGTGAAGGATTAGGCCAACTGGATAGGACTGTGATTTACTGCCATGTGTTCTTTCCATTCTTTTTCCGGAGGTTATAACTTTTCTACCATCTGAAGCGCTAGTCTTTGGCATCGGCCTGCTGGTGCTGTTGATGGCGTCTCGGTGGGAGTGACCTTCTAACATGGTTCCTGACCATGCCTGGTGCTGAGGTTCCTTAACTGGTCTCTCTGTTTCTGATGGGGCATTTCAGAAAACTAAGGACCCACTTTCATGTTGATCAGGCTTTCTGACACTTGGACTTGTGTTTCTTGGGCAGCACCATGGAAAGATGAGGTGTTGTCATGTGTCTAACTGATGGTAGCTTTGAAATGTGGGCTCCCATATGAGGTAGGCCCTACATCACAGGGGTGTCAAACTCATCTTCACCCGGGGCCACATCAGCATCGCGGTTGCCTTCAAAAGGGTCCAATGTAATTTTAGGACTGTATAAAGGTAACTACTCCTTAACAGTTAAGCGAGAGCTCAGCACTGCGGCCAGGTAGAAACAAGGTGCCGCGCTGGGTAAAACAAGGTGGAGGGCCGGATTCAGCCTGAGGGCCTTGTGTTTGCCACCTGTGATGTAGGGGAACCTGGCTAAACAGAGAAATGGGAAGATCTAGGAAATAGTTGGTCTTACACAAATTCACAGACCACCCTTTCAGAACCAGTGCTACATACGAGAGAAGGCTTATTTATCTAAGTGTTAATGTTTAAAATGCACTCATGGATTACTGCAAGATTTGCACATTTTTTTCTTTTCATATAGTAATTATCTCTGTTCCACTTGCTCTCTACAAGTGGGCTTTTTAAAGGGAGCCGTGAACACTTTAGAATGGCTGTTGTAAAACACACAGAAAATAACAAGTATTGATAAAGACGAAGAGAAATTAGAATCCTGTACATTGCTGACGGGAACGTAAAAGGGTGCATTTTCATTGGAAGAGCATGGCAGTTCATCAAAAAAACTAGATGTAGAATCAATGTGTGATCCAGCATCTCAACTCCTAGCTATATACACTCCCAATTAAAAGCAGGGACTCAGACAGACATTTGTGCCCCCACGTTCAAAGGAGTATTATTCACAATAGCTGAAAGGTGGAAACAAATGTTTATGAATGAATGCATGGAGAAACAAAATGTGGTATATTCATAATGGAGTATTATTCAGCCTTAAGTAGAAATGCAATTCTGCTATATGCTACAACACAGATGAACCTTGAGGACATTATACTAAAGTCAAATAAGCCAGACAGTGAAATACAGATATTGCATGTTGCCAGTTATATGAGTTACCTAGGACAGTCAAATTTATAAAAAAAGATATAAAGACCCCATGGACATGGACAACATGGGGGGCATTGACTGTGGGAGTGGGGGTAGGTGGGGCAGGGGAGAGCAATGAGGGAAAGTTGGGAAAACTAATAGAATAATAAACAGAATTCATAAAGAGAAAGTAAAATACAGTTACCAGGGGCTGGGGGAGAGGGAGGAATAGGAAGTTGTTACTTAATGTGTAGAGTTCATTTAAGATAAAGTTCTGGAAACAGGTAGTGGGGATGGTTGTAAGTGTGAGACTGCACACTTACTCGTTAAAATTGTAGGAGTTCTCGTGCTTCTCTTACGACACCGAGAAGGGACTGTGCAGAGTGGTGCCCACACCCTTCCACGTGTTTATCACAGAGTTTCTGTAAAGCCTGCTGGAACAGTCTAGACGGTCTTGCTGGAATGACTGATGAACTTAAAACGGGGCCCTATTTACTGCAACAGTGGAAAAATAAACCTCTACTTTAGCTATGTCTCATACCAAAATTTGAGCAGCTATGAAAACGGATCTACAAAAATAATGTACACATTTGAACTTGCCCCAAAGTTAACCCTTCACATCCAACCACTGGCAGGGCTTCTGGGAAAACAGCACGTCTGGATTTGTCTGAATGGGAAGCCATTTTCCGTTAAGTTTAACGCGTAGAAGATGGCTGGAAGTCAGAGGCTGTCTGATTTGGCATCGCCGATGTCTGTCTCTGACACTTATGTCTAAATTAGACTGCCACTAATTAAATCAGCGTGTAAAACCAGCATCATGCCCTGTCTCCCGCCCTTCAGCAAGCAAGGCCTTGCCAGGTCGGGTAGTTGTCCACATCTATCATTTCATGATTCCTAACCTTAGGCATAGCTGTTTAACTCAATTAAGTGTGACCAAAGTGAACTTTGTTGAAAAACCTACTAGTAAAATAAATATAGGGAGTAAAATGCTCAGGGGTGATTTCTGCAGCTTGAGTGAGGGCTATTAATTTGGGGCAGTACTGAGATTTCTGCTCTTTGAAGTGTGCTGTGGTGAAGGGGAAGATTGTGCCTAACCTTGACATTGCCCTTCTGTTTTCATAAAACTTTATTACACCGAAGTGACCAGGTTCTTTAATCCTTGCAAATGCTGTTACTGTATACTGTAAAAGTATATTACAAGTATGAAACTGTATTTTACAACTATAAATGGTAAAGTTGTTTATTTAGATTGAATATTGGGTACCAGATGAATAGTTGATGGCTTGATGTGGTTGTCATTCTTTTTCTGGGTCTCCCATTTCCCTTATAGTCGTTCCCCTCTTATTTGAGGGGGATGTATTCCAAGGCCCCCAGTGGATGCCCAAAACCACATGTATTACCAAACTCTGTGTATATTGTGTTTTTCCTGTACATGCGCTATCTTGTCACTAAAAGGAAGCAGCTTACAGCTTCTCTTTGGCCCATTCAAAGGGCTGCCATCACTACTCTTGTGCTTCAGGGCCACTACTAAGTCGAAAGGGTCACTTGAACACAAGTACTGTGATGCCATGACAGTCGATCTGACAACCAAGACAGCTACCAAGTGACCAATGAGCAGGGGGGGTACACAGTGTGGAGATACTGGGCAAAGGGCTGATTCCCGTCCTGGGTGGGGCACGACTAGGTGGCATGAGATTTCACAACCCTACTCAGACTCGCATGTGGTTTCAAACTTATGAATTGTTTATGTCTGCAACTTCCCATTTAGTATTTCTGGACTGCAGTCAACTGTGGGTAACTGAACCTGCAAGAAAGTAAATCTGTGGATAAGGGGGGACTGTCGTATGTATTCAATAAAGTCTTAAAAGCAGAAGGGACTTTTACCTCCAAAGAACACAAAGTTCTGAGAGGTGTTGAGTTTTTTCTTTGAAGAAGGTGTTGTTTGGTCAAATAACTTTAACAAATGTTAGTTTAAACAAAACTTTAAAAAAATTACAGGACTTTTAAGAACCTTTACTTCTAATTTGCACTGTGGATCGCCAAGAGGAAATTTGTAGAATTTAGTGTTCTAAAACTTACTGCTAATATCACTGTTTTGTTTTCCCAGAGGCATCTCCTAGAAGTAGGGGATAATAAAAAGGACTTTGAGAATGTTGGCTCAACTTCCTGTATTGGGAAAATAGAGGAAGTAAAAACTTTAGACCTCAAAGCTTATTGGAGGTTGTATGACCTTGAAAATTGATTATTTTCCACTTTGGAGTGCAGAGGCTTGGGCTTAGGGGTTGAGACCAGAGTTTGCATCCCCGCTCTGTTACTCAGCTAGCTGGACACCCTCAGACATTTCCATAACTCTGATGATTCATCCCTGGATTGGGGCATTGCTCCTTCCCATACCCAACTCGTAGGGTTGTTGCTAGCAAGTGAGATAATGCTTGTGAAATAGCCATGCAAAGTGTGAAGCACAATTATGCAGCATTGTTATTGTAAGAATGATAAGTACAATGAGACACAAGTTTTGAAATTCACTATTTTTGTGATTATATCTAGATACAATATTTTGTATGTCATCTGATTACCTAGTACTATCATAGCAATGTCTAAAAATAACCCTATATATAGAACAAACAATATTGGAAGGCACAGTACCTAAATGTTAATAGTATTTTGTTTCGGTAAGGGTTTTGGGTGAGTACTTTTCAATTTTATGTAATAACTGTAGTACACAGATTTATTTCTCTGGTCAGCTCTACTTCTTAGGAATTTCCCCTTCCCCTATGGCAGAAACCCATACTGCGACACCTGTGTTTAGCTTTCTGCTCCAACATATCATATTTTATGTTTTTCCTCATTGTTGCAAGATGGCTGCTGTACCGCCAATCACCACAACTGCATTCTAGGCAGATGGGCAGAGGAAGGGTCGTGCCAACAAAGTAAGGGAGGCCCTTTTCAGTAAAATTCTATTTATAATTTATTTACTAAAATTGTTACATGACTCCGTTTTTGCTTGAGGTGACTTGGAAATCAAGGACAGCATGATCTCTGGCACACAGTTCTCAAAGTGTGGTCCTCACATTGGCAACATCGGTAGCACCTAGGATCTTGTTAAAAATGCAAATTCTCCAGCTCTCCCCTTGTCAGGACTAGCTACTTAATTTGTACAGTTCACAGAATGTCAAGCCCTTGTTCAATATTAAAAATTTCAAGACAGCAGCGGAGCCATGGCAAAGGTCACATGTCTGTTAAGTGATCCTAACTTCTACAGCAAATGCTGGGATTCTGAGGCATTCTCAACTTTGAGAACCACTGAAAAAGATGATTTGGCAGTCTAGAATAGGTGATTATTCTCCAGAATTTCTAGCTTCTTGAGAAACCTGCTAGGTTCTTTGTAGAAAGATTTAGTCACCACCAATCCATCATGTGAGATGCAGAAGGTTGTATGACTTTTTTTCCCATTGGTGAAAAGCATCTCTTGACATCTGTCTCTCCCTCTCCTTGGGGAAAAAAGCCCAATGGGAACTGAGTGGGACCCAGGGTATTTGCAGCCGGCCAACAGCTGTGGCCAAGGATGAATTCCAGACTAATAAGCTGGGTAGCGTTGCTTTCCTGATAAATGGTCATTTCAAGGGTATAAAAAAAAAAATTGCAGATGAGCCTTCAATGAAAGTGAAATTAAAGTCATTTATCCCAGATCATTTGGAAATATCAACTCCCTTCTTAAAGAAGGAAAATATAATAAAGCTCCCTCATAAAGATATAAAATATTTAACATGTGACTTCTGCTTTGTACCAGCATCACCTCTTAATGGTCCCATTATTTTGTTATGTTTAACTTCAATGAAAAATTTAGGAGGAAGGTTGGGAAAATGCTTAACCCAAATCAGGATTTTTTTTTCCTTTTTGCCTGAAATCTGTGATTACATCATTGGCACATTTATATTGCAAGACACTTTTACGATATAAGCATTTTTTCATTTGGACAGCAACCATAATAAATTGAAATAAAATTCAGTCTTGATTGATGTTGTAAGTGTCATGTACAGGGCAAGTCCCATCTATTAAGTGTGGTTTGCCAGGGCAGCAATAATAGTAGCATTTGAATGTTTTTCTTATTAAGGAGAAAAATGGCCAGGAACGTTGGTGTGGTGGACTCCAAGGACTGTGGTGAACGGGAAATGCCTGCAGCGTGTGCAACCCCTTCCCTGGCTTTCGGATGAAGGTGGTCAGCAGGCTGCAAGGATTGTTTTTCTTTTCTTTTTTTTTTTCAAAATTAGGATAAACTATTACAGTTTGTGGAATGAACGAGAGAGGCTGATTACAACATAATGGAGTGTACCATATTCATCTCTTTGAAATATGACCTCAGCCGGCCTTTTCCATTTTACAATCGATTCTCTCATTCCCTTAATGAACCTTTGCATTCATGAGTCTTCCTTGGAAGTATGCACATGAAGTATTGCTGGAGCAAAGAATAATTGTCTGCCAAGTGAGTAAGAACAAAGTGCCTCTCTTGTCGTTCAGTTCAATAACATTAGAAACTGTTAATGCATCATGTTGGGCACCGTATTGTTTTGCTTAATAATTATCTAATTTGCCAAAGCCTGCTTTAAAAAAATGTTTTTTTGAGAACTGGTACAATAGAGTTGTTTGCCAGTTTCTCTAAAGATGGGATGAGAGGGCTGATGTCAGTGTTTAACGACAGTCTTAGTTCTTAAAGATGTGGCTAAGTGTGTTCAATAGAAGCCAACTAACACAGTCAGTTTAAGCAGCAATACTGTGAAAATGATGGTCTAATATGATTACAGGGAAAAGCTGAATGCTTGTAACATAAAGGAATATATGAAACAATAAATAATGCCTGAGTTTTTGAATAATAACTCATTTATGTAATTGGGAATGCATGCATACAATACAAATATTGCATCCAATATTTAAATATAATAGGTTTCATATAACCCAAGACTTAAAATAAAATACATTCAAGTTTCATCTTTTGACTTCTTCCTTCTACCAATAGGAATTAAACTGTGCTATTAAATATTTTAGGTAGTCATGTGACTTGGTGTAAACTGGGTAAAAATCTTGGTGTAAATTTATGGCAAATAGCATGCAAAAGGAAAGAAGGGGATTGAATTATGACTGGACTTGTCAGCCACAGAACAGTTTCAAAGGCTATGTCTCTTTTGGGAAGCCAAGGACTACAAACAATGGTGTGTGATGGGATATTTAAATTGAGCCAAGGAGTATTAAGGAGCATTAAGTATTAAGTATTAAGGAGTACACAAGTAAAATAAGGTTCTTCCAACAAAGGGGGTGGCTGTTTGGGCAGCTCACTTGGTTATAGTGCCATCCCGATAACACCAAGGTTGAGGGTTCAATCCCAGGTCAGGGAATAGGTGGGTGGAGCAACAAGTCAATGTCTGTCTGTCTCTCTCTTCTCCCCACTTCCCTTTTCCTTCTCTAAAAATGAGTGAATAAAAACTTTTAAAAAGTAAGCACAATGTCGCCAAAGACTGTGATGACCAATTCTTAAAAACATAAATAAAATACAAACCATACTCATATTTTATGATAGTGAATAGCTTCCAAATATAAGCAACTGAGTTTCCAGCATATCTGTTACCTCCTCTCTCTCTCTCTCTCTCTCTCTCTCTCTCTCTCTCTCTCTCACTCTGCTTGTGATGCCCAGTTCAGCTCCCTTCAGGGAGCCTTTTCTGATTGGCAGCAGGAGGGAACAATTGCTCCCTGAGTTCTTCTTGGGAAGCTCTCTTAAATTATGCAATCAGTGGGCGTTTATGTATGTCGATATTTTATTAAGCACTTACCAGGTGCTAAGGGTTTGTACCTGTATCTTCATGAACCCCCTAACCATCCTGTGATGCTATTATTATGTTTCACTGAGAAAAGTGGCTTGTCCAAGTTCCTACAACTGGGAAGTAGCAGACTGAGAATTTACCCACAGATTTCTCTGTCCCCAGAGACTAAGAGCACTGCATCCAAAACACATTTCCTTACTTTTGTTAGGCTTTAGCGTAAACCTAACCTGTAAAGCCTTCCAGAGAAGGTAAATCACTCGTATAGAAAGCACACAAATTCCCAGGGAGTCACTTTCCAAGCCTCACATCCACCTTCACTTGAAACCATTTCTTCCTTCGTTTTACAAAAGAAACACCACTCACCCTCCCAAATCTTGCCAGGGCTCATTGGTAGGACTTTGAGATTTAGACGCACTCTGTTGAAGACAATCGGATGTGCTAGAAATGGGTACTTTGGTTTGTGTTGAGAATTTTCTGTGTTTAAATATATTGTAGAGTCCACTGGGCATGATGAGACTATTCAGCGACCTCCCTTTCTTACCTTCGGAATCTCAAAGATGCTCAACTGTCTGTATAAAATTGAGAATGACATGGTGACCATAGGAATGTTTGGTGACATGACATGTACTTGAATAAACACTGAAGTCCTGTCTTTTCTGGTAAATATAAGCTTAATTTGATAACAAGGACTGATTTTGTTAATCTGGCTATGTAGTAGATATTTGGCATGAATTACATGCACTGTATTATATAGCTTTAAAGGTTTTAGTAAAGTTACAAAGCACATAAGATCAAAGTATTCTTTCTCTTGGTAAAGTAGTTTTTAAATAAAAAAAAACATTTTAATTTCCTAGATCTTTCAAAGTATACTGAGATAACAAGGTACCTCTAAGCAAAAAAGCAAGACTCAGAGTTAATCATCATCTGATAAGACTTAGAAAAACCATCTGAGGTGCTTTCGAAGTTTCACAATAAACTAAAGCTCCATATCACTGAAATAAGTTTCTAATATAATTTCTCCTTATGTTTAATAGCTATACGAATTTTTAATAGCTTTTAAACTGGATAACTGATAATAATTCAATCCAAAAGACATTTTATTTTTCACAGTAGGGACAGCCTTTTGACCATAGGAAATAAAATTAAAATGATACATTGGGTGGAGAAGTAGGATGAGACCATAAACGTAAAACTATATTACATTAAAACAAAATTTTATGTGAAGTCGGTCACAGGAGCACAGTAACCCCGGTCTGGTAACCGAGCGCTTCTCTGAAATGCTCAGTGTGTTGTGTGAACGCTGCGCACCTCCAGGAGCATCGGAGCGGTTTGACGTACGTGCTTTGTCTTCGTTCAAGTCCTTGGGACCCTCTGGCTGGTGACGTCATCTGCTTTTCACAGAAGAGGCCAGTAAGGCCAGGGATGAGCCGGTTGACCCGCCCTGTGACTGAGTCTAAGACGAGGTAGAGGGAAAGGCACCCAACTCTCCCAATTCTTTTCAAAGCCAAAATAAGTTTGCTTTAAAAACAAAGAATAAAGGGCTAGAACGTGGGCCTAACGTGTTTTTTTTTAAGTGGCATTGATTAAGAAACCATGAAAACTACCGATAATGTCAAACTTGAAAAACTGCCAATATGTTAAAATGTTAACTGCGCAGCTCTTAAGCTGAGAGAATCCCGTGTTAAATCTCCAGGACCTGGAACCTCAAAAAGAATGTGTCATGTTTCTGGTGAATTTTCAGGTTAGAGCCAGTAAAGGGAGCATGTTTTGAGAAACATCAATACTTTGTATGTGGTAATCTAGAGGAACTTAAATATATTCACCATACGTTTTAAAAGCTTTGAACTCAACTTGAAAAAATATTTTACCACTATAATATGAAATAATTTTAATAAATCATGTTCTGACATCTATCTAGGTACCAAAATCACAAGTCTTAAAAGTTAGAAACGTATTTTTGAAGGAATTCTACCACTCTGTGTTTTCCCTGGTCATATTCATAGTCTGGTTAAAAGGCTGGCTTCAGTTTCTATATGTGTGTAGTGGAATCAGTTTTTTCCCTTAAAATGGAGGAAAATCAGCCCTGGCTGGTGTAGCTCAGTGGATTGAGTGTGGGCCTGCGACAAAGGTTCGCTGGTTTGATTCCTAGTCAGGGCACATGCCTGGGCTGCAGGCCAGGTCCCTAGTACAGGGTGTGGTGAGAGGCAACCACACATTGGTGTTTCTCTCCCTCTCTTTCTCCTTCCCTTCCCCTCTCTCTAAAAATAAATAAATAAAGTAAAAAATTTTTTAAAAATGTAGGAAAATCAAAATGTTATTTTCCTAAACAAAAAGTTGAATTCTTTCCTCTAGCCCTTATTAATGATACAGGGTTTATTGTTGAATAAAGTTTTTAAACTTGACTCCCCCCTAAAGTGGGAAAGATAGCATTGACCTCCTAGGACTGTTTCGAGGATTAAATAATGTGCCAAGTGTGTTCATCTGAGCCCTCTGAGAAGCAGATGGGGTGGGATTAAATGGGCTAAGATGATATTAGGGGGGATGCCTGTGAAAGACAAGGGGGAAGGAGCCAGGAAGACAAGGAGGGCCAGAGATGGCAAGCATGCACATCTGACCCCAAGGCAAAGGCAGAGGTGGGAAGGCTGGGAGAGCTTTAGACCTCAGTATAGTCTGAGGAAAGCTCAGCACAGCAGCCAGGCCCTGGGACAGTAGTGGTCCATGTCATTGGAGGCCTGTGAGTAGCATGGCTGTGGCTGCCACAATATGGGCAGGTGCCTGCAGTGCAGCAGGTACCCTAGTCCTGATGTGTTGCTTTTCACACTGTTATGGTCATGGCTCATTCTTCCATGGCTTCAGTTTAGTTTATTTTCTTAAACTATATATACTTTCATTTGCTCCATTAAAGAAATCAGAGCTTCTAAGATGCTACCAGAGAATGATCAATCTGTGATGTGTGCATTTCACAGATGGTAGAATGAACAGCCATGTGTTCCCCACACTGGGCCCTAGGTGTTCCTGATTTGGTAGTTTCAGATGTGATTACAATGGTAGTAAAAATGAATTTTCTAAAAGATGAATCCAACTATATCTTTTGTTTTTCTCCTTGTCTTAAGGCTAAACCCAACCTTTTAGCACAACATGAGAATCTCTCTGCTTACTTTATGCATCTGACGACATCTGCTCTCACCCCGTTCATCTTTCTGCCTCACCGATAGGGTTGATGGTGCTCAGCACTGATGGGCTGACTCATGCCTACCCCTAGCCTGTCCCTCCTGCAACTGCTCTCTGGGGATGGTCAAGTGACATAGTTCCGGCCAGCATGACATCAGGGGAGACTACTGGGGTGAAACTTTTCTCTTTCTTAATTGAAAAACCAGAACAGGCAAGCATTTCATCCTTTGTACCTCCATTCTTTTTCCTGTTTGAAACCTAGAGAAGCAGCCATCCTCCTGAGCGAGGCAGCATGAAGGAGGAACCATCCGCACCACAGGATGGTAATCGCAGGCACTTTGAGAGCTCGCATCCTTGAAAGCATTTACTGTGCAGTTGCACCAGCCCAGGGTGCCTCTTTTGAGACTTCTCACATTAATTTGATTAATATCTATTTATACTGTCAGGGTTTCTGTAACAAATGCAGTTTGACTATTTCACCATAGTCATATTTCACCTCAAAGCACTTAAGGCTTGGTGTTTGAATTGCTGGTTTTCCTGTCTAGACTGGACAACACAGTGAACTCTCTGGTGACATTTTCCCTTCAGGTTAGTGTGCTCAGAGCATTGAGCTCAGTACTGGCATGTGGAAGGTAAGACCCCAGCCCCCCTCAGAAAATGAATACAACTCAGCGAAACCATTAGGCTGAATTATTGAGCTAGTCTATAGGATGAGGATGTAACTCAGGCAGAGGAGATAGACTAGTTACCTGAGTATAAAAATAGCCAGGTGCTGAGTATGTGATGGTGCTAAGAGTGTGGGTACAGTCCTGGAAGCCAGAAGAGGCATGTCGTGCCCAAAGAAGTGGAAGAAATCAGTGGGTAGATTTGGAAAAAGACAGTGGCAAGAGATGAAGAGGAATGGGAAAAGGGGGGGAACCTTGAAGCTTCTGAGAAAAGAAAGTTTGGACTCCTTGGAAATGCTCTCTCTGCAATTCTAAACCTGATCGTGGTTTATGTGGGTCACTGGGGAGGGAGGTCTCATACCTTTACCAACCTCCCAGAAAAGCTTGGGGATTGGGTGGGATTTCCCTTCCATATCTAGGGCTGTACATGGGTCGTAAGTACCAAGCGTACCACCTATGCAGTATTACAACACATTCCAAGTCTTTGAATGTTGGGCAACTTGGTGAAAAAGAACTGATTCTTGCCTAGGTATTTGGTCTCCTGGAGGTATACTTGTTTTTTTTTTTTTTTTTTTTGATCATGAAAATGGTTTTAAGGCATTTGTTCCCTTAAATTCTTTCTTTAAAAGTTGTCTGTAACAACTTCTTAATTTCTTCACCTTTTTCACCCATTCTGGGGATGTAAAGTGTAGCATAGGGAATATAGCCAATAATATTGAAAACAACTGTGTATGGTGTCATATGGGTATGAGAGTTATTGGGATGATAACTTAGTAAGTTATGTAATGTCTAATCACTGGGGTGTACACCTGAAACTAATATAATGTATGCCAACTATAATTGAAAAATAAGAAAATGACAAAATTGCCTGAAGTTAAAGGTAACTCTTATGTAATGTACAGTAGCTAATGTATACTTCAGTGTTACTTCTTTTGCAAACACCTTTTTTCTTTAAAATATGTAGTAGTAGTGTCTACACTAGGAGAGATTGTAGTCACCATGTGCTCTCTATATTGAAAGCTAATATATACACAGCTTCAGTCAAGGCAAATCAATGAAGCAAGAAGCTTAGTAATTTGGACCTTCTCGTAGATAAGACTAATTCTAGTATGCAGCTTAGTTCAACATAATGAACACAGCTCAGCTGCTTTGGTTTGGAAATGCTTTCCTGAAGAACAGAAATGAGGTCACATCAAGGACCTCGGTGGGAGGAAGGTAAATGAACTAGATAAACATGAAGGCTTTTGAGCCCTAAAATTCTATAATTGCTGAGAAGTAACCCATTCTGTAGTTTTTTTTTTTTTTTGATGAATATGAAAGTTAATTCACTTTGTTTGGAAAACTTAAGGGGGGAAATGAAACAGAAAATATATTGACTGGTACCAACCTTAATAGATTAACACCATCTTTCTTTGTAGTCCTATAATCTCTCACCACTAACATATCTAGTCAACTCACTACTATTTTAGTCGAATATGAATTTATTTTTCCCAGCTTCTATGTCTTATCATACACTCTCTACCTTCCCAGGCCCTTCAACAGTCCATGTGCAATCTCCTATCATGATCTAGCCAAATCCTAATTTTTCCATGAAGTGTTTATTTGCTGGGGACTTCAGCAGAAAAGCATACTGTTAATAATACCATTAATTATTTGTACTTTTCATGGCAACCCTTATCACGAAGCAGCTTCTTATCATGATGGCCTATTTGTGGAGGAAGAAACTAAGCCCCGGAGAAGTTACATGCCAATAAGTTGCAGACTTGAACCCAAGTCAGGATGTATGCTACAGATTTTGTACTTCATCCTCTGTTACTTGTCTGTCTTTCCCCACAGAAGTGTACTAAGGCATGTATTTATCCATTCAACAAATATTTCGGAGCCTCTACTAAATCCTGCTATAGTGTGTGTTTCTGTAATAGGAATTAGCATGTACACGATTGTTAAAGAGAAGAGCGATGCCAAGAAACATGGCAGTCATCCTGGTTTAGCATGAATGTCCCCTAACCCGGCTAATGCAACAAGCTGTGAGGGAAAGTGGTCCTGTGCCCAGTGCCCGTTTTCTGCATTCTTTTTTCTGACTCACTGTGGCTATATGTTTTGTCCTGGAAGGATGTATTGTGTTTGTCTTCATCTATTTGCATTTTTACCTTGCCTCCAAGACTCAGATTTAACCTTTCCTTAAACTTACTTCCATTAGGATACCCACATCTTTCCTTTTTGTTTGTGAGTTCAAGTCCTTGTGTATATTAAAATTTTATTTACCTAGGGATTTGCAGAGTGTTTTAATTGTGCCAGTATTTTTATTAAGATTGTTAGTTTTGCTTGTGTTCTGATAACAAGGTAAACACATTCTGAGTGGTCTGACCTGACCTGTTTTTGTTCTGGTTTTTAATTGTAGATTTTCAGGGCATAAGGATTTCAATAATGCATGTACCGCATTTTCACGAAAATGCCTGTTTTTGCTGAGTAACTAATGAATATGCGCGTGTGTGTGTGTGTGTGCACGCGCGCGCGCTCCACAGTAAATATCTAACTTCCATATATCTTTACCTAAAATATTTATGTCACAAAAGTAAAAAAAAACAATGTTGGCTCTCAGTTGTTCTAGCTAGAGATGGAAAAGCTACTGTGTGCTAGGTACTTCATCATTGTACCTACCAGTTTCATAGCAAATGTAAATCTGGGTCTTTCTCATCCCCATTTTGCACAAGAGATTTTTTTACTCCTCCATGTTGTTTCCATTTGTTAAAAAGCTAAATGTAGTATTTCATATTTAAAAAAATTGTCTACCTACACCTGGAAACTAGGGCAGGGGGTGCTGGCAAAAATGTTTAATGGTTTGCCTTCCTATCAGACTCTCAAGTAAGTTTTACAGTTTTTCATTCAGATGCAGTCCTTCCAGCACTAACTCTTTTTACCTCAAACCTCTGATATTCAAAGATGAAAATTTCTAAAATAACCAAATGACTTGTACAGAATGAAGAGTAGAGTGAGCATAATGCGCTTTGCATTCTCTCAGGACCCACGGGCATCTGTGTTTATGTTTATAAAGGGAACCTGTGTTGCTTAAAATGCTGTTAGCTGCGATGACAGATATGCCTCTGACCCCCTCACAGCTCAGAGGCTTACTGTAAGAAATGTTTATCTGTCCCTCACATAACAGCCCGACACTGTGCTCTTGGTCTGGCCGCTGTTCTCCAAGCTTGATTTCAAAGCCCCCACCTCCTCCCACTTGGCAATCCTGGAATCTGCAGTGTCTGGATACCACGCTGTCTTGCGTATCATCTTTACCACAGCCAACCAGAGGCAAAACGACCCCGGAGAGCAGACACCCCCAAGGTCACGCATGCCTGCTACTTCACCACACCGGCTGGAACTCTGTGCTGTGGCTACTTCCAACCACAAGGGATGTGGGCTGCGTGCCCAGAAGGGGCAGGGACTGCATTTTGTGAGCACCAGTCAGTTCCTGCCACAGGGTGGACATAAGTTCTTTAACAACTCAAGCTTTACGTGTAAAACTATTGCTTCTAGCAGAATAAATTTCTCTACGGCAAGCTGTGATAAATGTTATGACTTTAGATTTTATTTTATAGCACCTCTGCTCCATTCCTTCTAAATTGCCTTACTGCGTTTCATTATGGGCACTAATGACAAATTAAGCTGGACTGCTTAATAATTAAAAGTATCGCTAGGATAAAACCATATTTCCTCTTGGAGCAAATCTATGTGGCTTTGTTCACAGCTGCAGTTTTCCATGGAAGAGAATTAGAATTCTTTAGAAATGAACAGACCTCTCAGGAAGTGACATTGACAGGCTTGTTTGGTTCAACTGTAAAAGAAAAAATTTGTGCAAAATACAAAGGGGAGCTTCTTACCAAGATAAACTAAAAATGAGTGGTAAAAACTTTTAAGAACAACTTTGGTAATGCTAGCCCTTGAATGAGCTGACACATCTGAAAGAAAACTCTAGAATGCATATTTGGAGAAAGATGGAGGAAAAATAGTTCCATGCATTGGAATCAAGCCTGTGTCACCTACTGTCAGAGTCACCTAGGTTTTATTTTTTGTTTTTGCCTTACAGTAGTATTATCTTAACATTGTAAAAATTCAAACAAACTTCCATCCTAGGGTTCCTTCATGGATGGCATCAGAGGATCTATGAATGTATCAAATTAAGGATTAGAATGTGTGTCTTTGGAGAATATTTTATTGAGAAATAGTCCATAGCTTTCATTAGATTTCAAAGCATCCTCTGATAGTCACCTAAAAGGCTTATACCCTGCTGACATAAGAAGACTTGAATCTTAAGATTGGTAGAAACAGAGCGTGTGGTGGCTTTAAAGAAATTCAAGTCTCCAGGCATAGAAGATGACATCACAGAAAGCTAAAAAGCATGAATGTGGTACCTTACAACCATTTTGAGTAAGACTTACTCATGTGCATATTCATCAAACATTATTCCAATGTGCATTTCATGCTGCATACTGTGTTTACATATCCTAATGGGTGGAGGGAGATGAGGCGGAGAGGAGACATGGCTCCGTAGTCTTGTCTAAGAGGTCAAGTGCCCTCACAGACACCCAGGGTTCAAAGCCCACTTCTTCAGTGTATTGTCCGGTGTCTTGGGTGAATTAGGGAACCACTCCATACCTCCATGTGTTCTTCTATAACAGAAAAATTGATGTACCTATTTCTTTGTATTGTTATAAAAAGTAAACCATACACATAATATTTAATAGGATACCCAATACACAGTAAAATCTCAATAAGTGGTAGGTAATATTTAGTGTCTTTACATATTGTATCTGTCAAGTGTAAGATGAATTAGTTTCACTATGGGCAGCCCTGCAGGGAGGATGGAAACAGTTATAGTTCAGCTTAATGTAGAAAATCTTCTAATAATTGTGGAAATGGATGAAAATAGAACCAGGGCACAGGGCAATGAGCTCTACCACTGGGAGTACTTAAACAGAAGAAGCCACTAATGTCTCAACTCCAGCAAGAGACTGGAAGATAGTCAAGAAAATTATCTCATTCTAGTAGGACATCTTTTAAGAAAGCTTCATCCATGAATATCCACAGTGACAATACACCCATAAGGTGGTTGTTCTCTAATTAACAGAGGGTTTTCCCACTGGTATTTACTTCAATGGACAGACAACTCTGTAGGGAGACAGCAAATGTATGAAGTGATGTTTTCTTAATTTTTTTAGTCAGAGATCATCTAGAGTTGTGAGTCCAGAAACACAATTAATACATGCCTCTTAACCCAAGGCCAGAGAGAAAAATAAAATTCTGGTAAGAATTTATGCAGTTCTTTCTAGAACAGCAAAGTTGGAACTAAATGAAGTACTATATTAGAAAATTTTATTTACAAAAAGTGGCTTCATTTTTATGCCTATCACAATTAGTAGACAGCAATATGTCAGGGATTTCTTTTGTTGAAATAAAATCATATTTTAAAGTAAAATGATGCACAATCTGAGTCCAGTGACCAGTCAACATAAAACCAAGCCTATCATTAACATTGGTCCTCATGTTGTCATATTTTTAACTGTTTGGAGAAAGAAGTATCAGGATCAATCTCAGTGATTGGCTTAGTAACTGTAAATTCATAAAGAAGCCTGGAAACAACGTAAGAGAAGAATGGATGTCTGGTCCAAAAGATTACACCACTACCCACTGACATTCTGGGGCTACTCCCTGTGTCTTAGAAACAGAGCAATTTATTGTGGAAATTAAGTCAGCTTTGGGAAGCTCTTTGTAATGCTAGTTTGTCTGTTTTATGCAATGGGAGATGTGCACAAGTCAACCAGATGTAGAAGGTGGCTACAGCCACAGGGGGATAGATGGGCCCACTCAGGACAGCGCCAACCACACAGGTAATCGTGTAGTTCATGACGATCATTACACAACATTAGAAAGAGAAGGGATGTGAGATACCATCATCCCAAGTCCCATATCTCTCCATCCTCTGTATGCCCCAATGTGTTATAGCTAAGGCATCTGAGGTATAGATTGTTTAAATGATCTAGATACCTTCGTGGCAAAGGAAAGACCCTTTCAGGCTCAGGTATCTTCACCAGTAACATTTTCCAGAGCCTTCTTGTGGTATCTGAGTGATGATCAGGGTCTTGGACTACTGGAATATTGCCACTCACTGAAGCTTTAAAGCTTTTGAAGGTTGGGAGATGATGCTGCTGAATTACTGGAGGCATGGCGGGACTGATAGGGCACCTTCTCAGGTGGGCCTCACCCTGCTCGTGGGAAGAAGCAAGTAAACTTTTTGGATTTGACACATAGGACATCTTGTGCCAATGATATTTAAAATATAATTAGACGGAATGATGCAGTAATCTCAGCACTAACAGAGATACTGCTAGCCTGTCCGAACCACACACACGTTACATATATACTTGACTGCTATCAGTTTCTATGACACTTTAGATTTGTTGTCTTGTTTACTAAAGTGGATCTAATACTTTGGCTTTGCATGGAAGACCTAGCTACCATATTGCTTGGCTTTAAAAAGCTGGTTTGAAAGATAGAAGTGGCCATTTAAAACTCTGCACGTAGTAACGAAAAAAAATCTTTCCATAAGAGGCATTTCCAAAGCACTCATTCTGTTGGCTTTGGATGAGAGATGCTAAAGTTGAAATAAACAAGGACAAACCATTTTGAAAGAAAGACTCCAAACTGACAGTAACCAGAGGGGAGGTGGGAGTGGGTAATGGTGGGGGAAGGGGGAAGGGTTTTCAGGAGCATGTGTAAAGGACACATGGACTAAACCAAACTGGGGTAGGACCAAGGGTGGGAAATGGGGTTGGCTGGGGTGGGCAGGGAGTGGTGGGGGGGGAAACGGAGACAACTGTCCTTGAACATCAATTAAAAAATGTGAAAAAAAATAAGTTACAAAATTTGTAAAAAGGTCCTAGACCCATACTACCCAATAGCAATGTGATATAAGCCAAATATGTGATTTTTAAATTTTCTAATAGTACCATTAAGAGTAAAGACACTGGTGAAATTTATTTTTAAAAGTTTGGTTAACTTAGTATACCCAAAAATATTTTAACATGTGATCAATGTTAAAAATTGATAGGGGAATTTTACCTTGTTGGTGCTGTCTTTAAAATGCAGTGTGTATTTTACACTTACAACACATCTCAGTTCTGAGGAGCCACGTTCCCACCTCCATAGCCAGTGTGGCTGGCGGCCGTCATAAAGGACAGGGCAGCTCTAGGTTTCACGACTTCGTTCCTTAGATACTGGGAAATCACGCCTGACCCGTCGGAGCCATTTCAGGCTGAAGAGTCAATGTCCAAATTTTGTTTCAGGAGGGAGCTTCTTACGCCTCTCAGAATGGGAAAAACATTTTCAGGTGTGAGGTATGTACTTGCCATGCAGCACTGCATGATATGTGACTTTGGATCTGCTCCAACAGACACGTGAGACCAGATGACGTTCTCAGCCATGGCAGGCTCACCAAACAGTATTTCTCCGGAAATGTAATCGGTTGACCTGGGTCTGTACCAATGCAGGTGATGAAGAAAAGCATTCAGCTGAATGATCAATCTGTAGAGACATCATCCAATAGACGGAATAGGATTTTGAAGTCAAGAAATGAAGCACTGATTACGAAGCTGGTAAGGGAAGCCCTGGTGCCTCAAGGGAGAGGCTGAACAGAAGCAGGCTGGAGGAGGAGTCAGGGAGGAGAGGGTGCGGGCGATGCTGGAGCAGTGTTACAGCAGTTCCAGAAACAGAAAGCACTCGGAACTTTAAGGAGGTTTGTTGATTCTAGTGGACGTGGAGAATTAATAAGAAAAGAACAGCCCGTCAATATGTTTACTTCTGTGCAATGAGAACACAAGCAGAGATGTCTGTTTTTATGTCTGAGCTAAAGAAAGGTTTCCCAGAAAGCAGTGGGCACACTGAACAGGAGAGCCCTCTTTATGATTCGGAAGGTAGTATAGCTTTTACCTCTCCACTCCAGTTGTGGGTGCAGAGAAGAGAAAATGGGAAGTTGGAAAGATTCATAAGGACGTCAACCTATTCCTCTTCCACCCCTAATGTATCCAAGGCCTTGTAGAAAGGCAGGGGGGAGAGTAGGACAGACGTGATATTGTGTCTCTTGATCAGTGATGTTTTATTCCAGGGCTTGTTGTGTTGAATCTTGGTGTATCTTAGAACACCCAAGGAGAAGACCCTGGTCTCCTGTTTGCAAAATGGATGCCTGGATCAGTTAAATTACCCACTCCCTCTAGACATGTTGAACAATGATTCTTTTACCTTCTGTGACACCCACAATGTCTGATGTAATACACACTCCAGGAGAGGGGTGCTTCCCAGAAGGTATGCTGGTGGTGATGTGGAACAGCTGGAAATTTCCTGTGTTGCTGATGGGAGTGTAAAATGGTACAACGACTCAGGAAAAATGTCTTGTGCTTTCTCATAAAATTAAATGTACATCTATTTTATGACCCATCAGTTTCATTTCTGTTTACTGTCCCAAACTTTACAAGAAGGCAGATAACGAAATTTTTACTACTTCAAAATGAGAAACAGCCCCCGTGTCTATCAATAGGCGAATGCACCAAGCACAGCCTTGCAATGAAATGCTGTGCTGCAGCAGCAGCGTGCGAAGTGTCAGTGATACTCGGAGTGAGAGCAGCATTACACAAGAGTGCAAATGAAGAGCACCTACTATATAATTCCATTTGCATGAAGTTAAAGAAGAGGCAGAATTAATTCGGTTAAAAACACCAGAACAATGGGTGGTGGAGTTGGGAATTGACTGGGAAAGGTCATGAGGAAAATTTGGGGGTGAGGAATTTTTTTATATCTTGATGGAATTTGAGCTAAAGCAGTATGTGAATTTTTCAAAATGCGAGAATGAGTATGTGAATTTTTCGAATGTGTAGCTAAAATCTGTGGATTTCATAGTACGTAAATGTTACCTTAAAAATAAAATAGAATTGAAAGCCGTTTTGAACTTCAACAAGAGATATTTAAATTTACTCTGAAATGCACCAGAAAGGGGAACTGATAGATGGCTGCATAGGTGGATCAGTATCTGATAAAGTGAATGCAATGTGAACAGTGTTAACAATTATAGAATCTCAGTGATAGACCTATGTGTGTTCATTGTACAGTTTTATGAGCTTTCCTGTATTTTGAAAAATTTTATGAAGTCTGTGAGAAGGGGAAAATGAAGTTATTTGTAAACTGATGCACTCGTGGAAACAAATTTCTTTCGACTCTTTACCCCACACCATACACAAAAATTAATTCAAAATGGATCTCAACCCTAACTATAAGAACTAACACTATCAACCTTCTGGAAAGGTAACATTTAAAGACCATGGGTTAGCCAGAAGTTTAAATATGACACCAAAAGTATTCACAGAAAAAAGGATGTTAAATTGATTAATTATCGAATTAATAAATTCAATAATATTTAAAATATATGCTTCAAAAATTAAGTGAAGAGAACAGATTAGAAGAAAGTATTACCTTGAAACTCAATAATGAGACATCCCAATTTTATATGGGCAAATGATTTGAATAATCTCTTTGCTGAAGATGTCCACAAAATCACATTCAATGTCATTCCTCTTTGGGGAAAACCAAAATCCTGCTTCACACCCACCAGAATTGTTACAATAAAAAGACAAAGCAAGTAGTGATGAGGATATGGATAATCTGGAATTCTCATTCACTGCTAATGGAAAAGAGGTTGCAGCTACTTTGGAAAAGTTTGGCATTTTTCCACAATGCTAAATTTAAATTGACCTTGCAGTCCAACAAATCTGCACATAGGATATTATGCAAGAGAAATGAAATCACAGGTCCATCTAAGGACTTTGAAAGGGAATGCTCTGAGCAGCATTATTTTTTTAAAAAAGATTTATTTATTTTTTTCGAGATGGGGAGAGAGCAATAAAGAGAAAGAAACATCAACATATGGTTGCCTCTTGCATGGCCCCGAGCTGGGGACCTAGCCTGCAACCCAGGCATATGACTAGACTGGAATTGAACTGGCGACCCTTTGATTCTCAGGCCAGCACTCAACCACTGAGCCACACCAGCCAGGGCAGTAGCATTATTAATAGGAGCAAAACAAACAATTCTAATGTCCAAAAGATGAAAGGCTAAACAAATGTGAGTATGATTCACCAATGAAAAGGAATAAACTAATACATGCTATGACCTTGTTGAGCCTCAAAAACATTTTCTAAGTAAAGGAGGCTAGACACCCAAAGATCTCATATTGTAAGTTATCGTTTATATGAAATACCTAGTAAAGGCAAATCTATAGAGACAGAAAATAGGTAAATGGTTGCCTAGGAAGGAACAGGTATTGCTGCAAATGACCAAGAGGAGTCTTTTGGGGGTGATGAAAATGTCCTCAAGTTGAATTGTGGCTATGGTTGTACACTTCTTTAATTTCACTAAAAATCACTGTATTGTACACTTGGAACTGGTGCATAAGCTGTTAACAATAGCATGAGAAACTTAAGAACGGATAGAATTTACCAGGGTCTCTCTCAACACTTTGATAGTAGAGTTTTGTGGCTTATGAGAATGGAATCTCTGCATGATTTTCTTCATCCTTCCTGTGTGAATTCTACCAGTTAACATCTTTATGATTTACTTTACTCTTCTATAAAATAGGAATAACAATAGCATCCACCTAGTATTAATGCTACAAAAATTAAATTGAATGCACAGTACTTTAGCACAGCATTTAGCACATTGATAGCTTAATAAATGTCAACTCTTACTACTATCATAATGATGATTGAGGGAAATTGGCCATAAATTCACGGTTTCTTTTTTGGCTCAAGAATCTTAATCGCAAATAAATGTATTTGCCCCCAAGGTTTGGTTTTGGGTTTTGTGGATCTTCCCAAAAGCGCCTGAGATGGTATACTTTTCTAGTTTGTTATCTTCTAATCTTATTCTACCTCCCTCTTGGCCATGGTGCCTTTAATTTCTTCTCCTCAGACTTTTTAGTGCTCTCTCTAGCAGCTTCCAGTTCCTCCTCATTTGCAGCTTCCTGTGGCGCTGCTTCACTCTGTGAGCTTCCACACAACTGTGTATGAAAGTCCAAGATAGCTAAATGAGGATCTGAGGCCTTCCTTTACAAAGTAAAAGGCTTGAGGTTTTAACAGGCTGATTTTGTGATGACTTTGTTAGACACTCATATGCTTGTCTTTTGTAATGTAATTTTTGGTTGATATCAGTGGAGAGAGCATTCTGAGCTGAGAAAAATAACAGGGTATTATTAAACTTTGTTGGGGGTCGGTGGGTCTGGTGAGAGGCTAAGAGTTAAATTTCTGTTCACAGAAATTGGGAGAATGCCAATCATACAAACTGAAGAGACTGAATTTAAGATTATTTGAAAATAAAAAGCAATTTTATTACTCTTCAAGAACGCTAACAATGTGAACTAGCTGTTAACCAAGTGTTTTCATGAAGAGGTCCTGCTGGGACTTCTTTTAATTTGGCAATTAGCAGCACCATTTACATACAAATACAGAATATGCTGAAGCCCTTAAACAGTCCATTCACACCCCAAATTAAGGCTAATATCTGAATGAAATCTTATTAATCCCATTAATTTGTGAATATATAATACAACCATAGGTTTACAACCAGCTCAAGAAGGATAATCACAGACTTAAAATTGGAAAACGTGGAATCAGCATGTGTAAATATTGTATCAAAAATGGTCATCTTTCCCGTACCCATTGTCACCTGTGATTTCCCAGGTACCTCTTAAACATTTCAGCTTCAGCTGTTAGTTTCCTTGACCTTATCAATTAATATATTTCAACTTCCTCATTTATCCAGATAAAGAACTAAGGCGAAGGTGGCACAACCTTGGGCAAGGTCACAGCACACTAGAGGCCCCTGCGCCGGATAGGAGCTAACTCCTCGTGCCCGACTCCCAGTTCTGTTTTTGTCCCAATACATTGTGTTGAGTTCTGTATCAGGTTATGCCACAGCCCGTTTCTGTTCTGTGTTCAGCTCCGAAGGTCATAAACTCCTCCAGGGAGCCAAGTTTCACCTGTGGCTCAGCTTTTATCAGTTACCATTAGTCTTGCTCACCTTTGGCAATTGTGGTTTAATGGGGTGCTGCATTTATGGACATCCCCCAAGAAGCAGAGTGAGACAGCCAGTCCTGCTTAGGTGAAAGGGTTTGAGTGGCAAGTCAAAGTCCCCTTCACTCCAAATTATTAGCTCTCTTAAGACTTCTATAGCATTACTGCCCCTCCTGTAGCCTCTAATTCCCACTATTACAGCCATGCCTGTAGGTCAGGTGCCTACAAAACCCCAGCAGGTGAAAACGGGTCAAGATGCCCCTGCCTGTTCCCTAAGGAGCTGTTACTACTCAGCTCTAGCTAAATGCTGTTAGTGTGGCCTGATGGCCGGATTGCTCTATTTTCGAAAGAAACGGTAAACCTAGATTTTCATATAAAGTCTCCCAATTAGTAAATGCTGGAAGAGAATTGCTAAATATTTAAAAACTGAGTATTCTTAGTGATTTTTCAACATAGCCAAAGCCACTATAGCTCATTGAGGCTGTTTGTGACTTCTACATTACATTCATTATTTCATTCCATATGTATATCCTATTGTATATTTGGTCCTGTGTTACATATTTTTACTCTAGAGCTAATAAAAAACAATGCTGGCTTCCCTGGTGTAATAAACCTCTCTGCATCCCTCTGCTCCCTGAAGCTGGGAGTCCCTGGAAGTCTGTGCCACCCTTCCCTTTCTTCTTTCCACTTCACACACGTTCAGCCCTGCGCCAGACTCTGGAGCACACACTGTCTTTGGACGGACGAGAATGAAGCATTCCTGTGACCTTGCACCAGCACAGCCATCTCTGGCCTGGCTGACCAGGTGCCCATGTTTACCAGTGAGTTTCCTACCTAGCTCTTCAGCTCATCCTTTGTTCCTCTGTCTTCCTCATCCTGGCACTCCCTCCATGAGGAGGCCCCTGAAGCTCTTGCTTCCAAACTCCTGGGTCCAGGAATTGCAGTTGAATCTCTAGTTCTGCAAGCTATGATGCTAGAAGCTAAGTCAAGTTAATTTTGCTAAGGTGCCATTTCCTCATGTAAAATGAGAATACTGCCACCTTCTTTGTTACAGGAGAGTGTTTTATGAAAGAACTTCTGTGTCCTATATTATATATTAAGAACATAGACGCTAACATTCAACAACCTGGGTTCAAATCCTGGTTCTGCCATTGCTGTCTCTGTAAGCCTGTGAAATGAAGATGCATATGGTTCAATGAATTAGTTTGCTAAGTGCTTAGCACAATGGACTCTACATTAGAGGAGATGATGTTGATGATGTTGGCAATTTTCGGATTTTCTGCTAATTGTATCGTTTATCTGCAGAGGACGGGTTATAATGAAAGCTAACTTGTATTAATTACTTATAGTTTTCTAGGTGCTGTGTTGGCATTATTAAATCATTCAGTCCTCACATCAAGCCTATGCTGTAGGTGTTTATAGGAGGTATTCACGATTCCCATTTCACAGATGAGAATACTGAGTTTTATACAAGTTAAATATTCTGTTCAGCCACAAACAGTGTGGAAGAGCCTGGATATACAAACAGGGAGTCCACCTCTAAATCTACTGCATGAGGCTGCCTCATGGATGTACAAAGAGAAAATGTATAGGAAGTGGGCCACATTTGGGTCTGAAATATAGAAACTTGCATTCAAAACGGAAAGACTAACTGCTCATTGCTACAGCTGGCTACTTCCAGCTCTGCTGCAAATCTCCTCCTAAATGAGTGTGGGGAGGGGGGTGTTTCAGGGTATAACCCTTAGGGACTCCATGGCCATGATGCCCAGGGATGATGAAATCCTGGGACAACATGAGAAGAATAAATATATCAGAAAAGTAATTGAGTAATTACAAATAAAAAAAGGTAACCAACAAAGACTATAGCTTTCTTTGTTCCTGGATTTTTTTATTTATATCCTGCCAACTTCCAAAATGACTTGTGGCAGGTTACAACAAAAGATACACAAACAATAGAAGTGTTCAGACAAGGGTAAAAGGTCAAGAGACTGGGTGTTTGAGCTATTCATTTAGCACATTTTTTTCCCAGATGGGAAATCTACTGCAAAACTGAACTAAGATCAGAAGGGTGCTTCATAAATATATAGGTTAATTCTAGCAATATATTTGAAGTGCTAAGATAGCAAACCTCTCCTTATTTCACTATAATGGCCCAGCTTAATTTGTCACCTCTTTTCCCTCCTTTTAAAGCATCGCTGAGACTTTAAGATACTCATTGTGAATTAATTTGGGATTTGGCATAATAACACTAATCATGCTAAAAGAATTCATTTGACAGTAATGCAGTATAATTAGTGATGTACTAAATCCATTGAGATCTACCAATAATTATAGAATCGTTACTTTAAAACCTTATATAGGCATTCATTTTTTCTTCTTTTTTTTTCTATTTTGAATCTGCAGCAATGTAGAGGCAAAGTCTCAGCTCCAACAATTTGCTTTTTGATATATTGGGCAAAGGTATCAAGATTAAACCCTAGTAGACTGAGCACTAACTTTAGAGGTCCTTTGCTTAGGGCAAGGCATAAGAATTGGCTTAAAGAAGACTACTTAATTCTGAAGATAGGGGGCCAGATTATGTGGAATTATTGGGATGACTTCAGAAAATAATATGGGACTAAACAGACCTCAAGTTCCATAGCTTATGAAGCTTAAAGACTGGCAGAGAGTGAGGGAATACCTAGAAATCCATATTTCTAGATTGTTGTAAATGTTTAATCTTTCTTAAAAGTACTAACAGTCAACTTGGAGTGGGAATAGGTAAGTAGGGTGGTTTCTGTGGTTACAAATATTAAAAATTTTCAACAGAATGAGATCTTAAAAATCGACAGGTGAAATCACACATTTTACATAGTAAACAAGGCCCCCTGAGGTTGTATGACTGGTTCAAGTGCACAGTCTGGTGAGTCAGCCAGGTCCATACTCCAGCTCTCTGTACCCCAGTAACCGTAGTCTTCTGGTCTTAGGTGTTTGTTTGATTGCTGTAGGAGTTTAAAATCAGCCTTTCTCAGGTGCTAGAGAAGTAAGCCCCAATATCCTAAAGCACCCTCTGTATCTAGAATAGTAGTAATCATGCACTACCCTTGAGGAAATTGTAAAAATAGTCATTTGCATGATACTGTGGATGAGGAAGCCTTAGATTCCAGAGCAATCTAATAGAACTTTATGTGATAATGGGAATGTTCTCTATCTGCACTGTCCAATCTACTAGCCACTGGCCACATATGGCTACTAAACATCAGAAATGTGGCTAGCATGACTCAGGAAGTGAATTTTTAAGTTAAATTAATTTTAATTTGAAATACACGTGACTGGTTTCTACCACACCGGGCAGCAAAGTGCCAAATATTTTTTTCAGTCAGTATACAAAGCCACATAATGACCATGTGTTGTTAAGGATAATATACTATTGCATTTGAATATATCAATGTTTTAGTCCCTATTCTGTATTTTGGGAAGAACAGAGCATTGTACTTTATAGGATATGATTTATAAGGACTGGATCCAAAATCTCACTCTAGCACTTGGGTCCAATTTAGGTCAGTGTCTTAACTTCTTGCAGAATAATATCCTGACCCTATAGAAATTAGATGAAAAGTAAAGGAGTTAATAGACTACTTAGGACAGTGTCTGGCACATGCAAAATGCTGATGATGGTGAACATTACTCTTCGATTTCTGCAGTTCAGACATGGCTTTTCAAGCTCTAAAAAAATCATGACAGTTATCTGCACAGATGACTGAAGCACTGAGAGGGCAGAGTGACAGCATTTGACCCCGGCAGCAAGGAGTATTTTACCCCTGAAATTGTTCAAACTTGCCGAAGCACAGAGATTATAAAATGCAGACAGATTTTATTTCAGTATTTTAAAAAATTATCCACATCATCTACAGACAATGCCACCCCTTATCCCCAGTTTCTGGACTGAACACTACCACAGTTCCCTGTTCCCTGACCCAGTGTCGTCTTGGCACAGACGAGTCCCTAATAAGAAAGGTCTAATCCTGTGATGCTCACCTTTCTTTCCCCAGCCTTCTGATATGTACTAATTAGTGAAACAGAAAGTATAACCCTACAACCTTACGCTCTACCTGGCATGCCCAAAGCACTCAAATACTTAACTGAATACAGAAAATGTGACAGGTTCCACTTACCTATAAAAGGTGATGGACTGTTAATATATTGCCATATTTACTTTAGATAGCACCTTTTAAAAGAAATCTCATGATGGTATATAGATTTGAAAGCCCCCCTCCATGCTTTTGGGAATGCAACCAGTTATCAATAAAGAGATATGTCTTGACATTTTCATGTACTGGGGGATCCCTGTAATGTTGTCTTTGAGAGGAGAGTGAGGCAAAAGCAGGAGACATTAGTTTATTAGAAATTAGGTGGAGAGAGAAGGGTAGTAGTAACAATGAGGCAGATGACAGTGAAGCGCACGTGACATTGAAGGCCAGTTTTGGAGTATAGTTTACCCTAAGTTGTGGGGACCAAACCTTTATGTCACAGCAGCTAATTGATTCTCTATGTCTTGCTATATTGTGTGGTGCCTTGAATGCAAATAACAAAGTCCTTGCCTTCAAGTACATGTTTAACTAGAGAGACAATACTGACCCACAAATACATCTGGATTGAGAAATGGAGCAATTAAGTGTGGATGGTGTTAAAATATCACTGGAAATGTGAGCAAGTCGCCAGGACTTGTTTGACTTATGATACAACTGTTAAACAAGAAGGATGAGTTAGTGGTGACGGCTTCAAAAGTGTTTGCATCTGATTGAGAATATGGGGTTGCCAAGGAGAGAGAGGAAGATTAAGGGCTATCTTTGTGGTTTGAGTTTGGTTTTAAATACAGCAGGATGGATAAGACAACAGGGCAAGCATAGTAAATATATAGCATGCTCTTGAAAATCAAAGCCCCTGTGTGCTTTTTCTAGGCTGCTCTAAGAACAAATTATACTGCCCAAATAGTTGTATCTTTACATCAGAATAAATTACCCAAATGAGGCTTAATATGGTACTCCCATCACTGCCCTATTCTCAAACCAAACGTTTGGCTTAAGAAATTAAGTGAAAAGGCCAGTCTTAATGTTTTCTTGCCATAATTCAGCTGGACTTCTAAACAAGAGCCATTGGAGGTTGATTTCATTAATGTACAGAGTATACACAAGACTCTTAAAGATGAGATGAACAGACTCCAGTCATGTTTTTATTGCGACCGCAACAGGGTAGATTGATCCAGTAAGGTTGTTACTATGCTCTCATCCTCAAATCACACTTTTCTTGAAGAATCCTTTGGTTCTTATAACACCAAATCAAACACTTCATCTGATACCTATGATATTTTATTAGACTCTTGGATCTGTACAGAAAAAAATTGAAACCGATAAATTTCCATGAAGGAAGTTAATTATCATTAAATTTATTTATGTATAAATTGCTTGTTCTTCATTCCCCATTTGAGTCCCTGAGTATGTACAAAGTGAGACAAAAGTAGACCTACAATTGTTCATGTGGGAAATAATACAATAATTAATAAATAATAAGACAAGAATAAACTCTGTGTTTTGTGTACTCAGAGCTGTAAAAACCTACTTTTTTACAAAACCTACTTTTGCCCCACCCTGTATATACTCCATTGACACTAAATAATAATTTTTAAAAATGCAAATCGCAGACCTGTTTTTATGGGAGGCAATCGTGCAGCCTACTTGGCTCCTACCTGGCCTCATGGGCATGGGATGCAGTGACCATGACCTTCGTGTTCAGTTAGGGATGTATTAATTTGAAGGCTCTATGTAACATCTGCTGATTCATTAGGTCTTAAACACTCGAGTGTCTGCAGTAGTTCTGATAAGAGCTGAAGATGTATGGCCAGAAGCACGCAAAGGAACCTATAGCTTTGAAAGTATCTGTAACTGAAAACCATTTCCTTCCTGAACACAAAGAAATACTGTTATCCGTGATTGATCTGTGTATCGTGATGTAGACTCATCAATCTCCTTTTCCCCCCCTCAGCATATTCTAATCTTGTTACAGTTTATTAAGATGTTAAGGCCGATTTTGGTATGTACTCGAATGAGTATGAGTAAGTGCTAGAAAATTTGCATGTTTTAAGTACACACGAATGCCAGTCTGTAGAGAATAAGATAAAATGTACTTTGCTCTGCAGCAGAAGTGAGAAGCACACCTAAATGGTTATTTTGTTTTCTGTTTTGTTTTCTTTGCCACCTTTGTACAAAATCATTGTGTTATTGTTAGGTCAATAGGAAAAGTTGAGACCCAGGGCATTACAAATGTTTTTGAACAGAGCACATTAAGTCAAAGTTCATCTTTACTGACAAGAGAAAAATAGTTTGCAAAAGCAAAACTCACCTCATGGTAGAATTTTGAAGTTCAAGTGGGTCTGTGCTATTGGAAGTCAGTGGATAAAGAAGAGTCCATGTCAATTGCCAATATTTCCATTGCATATACCATGCCATGAATGAAGGGGTCCATTTACTTCTTGCTTTATCCCTGGTCTCAGTGGACAGGAATTGAAAGATCAAGTGCTTTTTGTACCAAAGGTATGATCCATTTACTACATGCCTGGAATATAATCCATAACTGTACTAAAGTGTAACCCATCTGTTAAGTAACTACACCTTCACTTTCAATGCACCATTAAATATAATGATAAAAAGACCTGAGGGCTACAGGTAGTTCTTTAACTCTTGAGATTTTTTTTAACTTAAAATAATCTTTTTTTTAATTTTAAAGGATTTTTCTTTTAATTAAATTATTATTATTTCCTTATCCCCCTATAGGCTTAACCATTTTTAATTTAAACTCACTCTTTGAAAATTCTTGTCTTTCTGGTTTTTTCAGAGCTAAGATTCTTTCTTAGCAAAAACAGTTATCTCAATATCTGTTGATGCTGTTCAAGGTCTTTTTGAAAGCGTAGTAAGGTCTACCTGTCCCTCCACCAATAGATAGCTGTGGTTAATTCAGATTCTCAGCCCCCACATTCTCTCTCAGGTTTCCTCCAATTATAGGAATGTTTTTCTTTAGAGATTATCTCTTCTTTGATTTTTTAGACCCCATGCATTAATCTGATAAACCATGATTATTTTGTATTAGTCATTCCTAGAAATTGAGTTGGTTTCAGAAATCAGCTATGTACTCAGATTACAACAAACCTTGAAACTGAAAAAATAATCTTACCACCCAGAAATGATCACTATTCGTACACTGATCATGTTTTCTCCTGGTCTTTAAATGAATACATTGAAATGCTTGATTTGTTTAGAAAAATGGCTTTTGAATGACCTGATATAAAAGCAATGTAAATATTTTTCAACTACTACCTTGGCAAATTTATAATATTCTTTGAAAATAAGATTTAATTTAATTAGAGAACACTAGTATGAATAGAAAATATTTTCAAATATTTATTTCAAGGGAAAATGGAGTGAGGACAAGAGGTTACCAATGGGATCCTATAAGAGATAAATCCGGGTACTAGCCTTACTTAATATTTTAATAAATGATTTGGAAGTTAGAGTACATAGTGAAATCTCTGCATTTGCACATTATACGAGCTATTCTTACAGATACATTATAGGAAGATCTCACCATGCTCTGAGAGTAAGCAAAAAGATGACTGATCTTCAATAAAAATGCATTTTGGGGGAAATGTCATAAGGCACAGTTTATAATATGATGGTTTGGAGCTAACACTTGCAAAAGAGCATGGGAGAGCAATTTTATTCTGCTGTTGAATGTATGGCCGTAGGCAGAAAAGCCAACAAAATGCTGGTCATCATTCATTCATTCATTAAACAAGTAATTCTTTAATCTTCTTACATAATTATAAACACCTTGATAGATTCTGAAAATGTAGGATTGAAAAAACAGTAATTTGTGCATCATACCTAACAGCTACATAGCTAAACTCTTATTCTCTCATTCTCTCCTTTTTATGCCATTTCTAAGATCTGGATCTGAGCACTTCCAGAGGAAAATGAACTTCCGTGCCCTATGTGATACCAATACCTATGTTGTCAGTATGGCCCCGCTGTCACACCTGGGCAGCACTGCTGCGTACAACGGTACTTCTTCCTTAGATTGACTTCTTAAGAAATATTTTCTTAATTCATTATGGAAATGGCAATTGTGAAGATGGAACTATGAAGAATATTTCCTAATTATGAAAATAATGTGTAGCTTATTCTGCCTATTATAGTATGCTGTTCTTAAATCTTTCAGTTCTCATTGTTAATAATGATCTGGAACAATATGATAGTTCAAGTAATTAAATTCTGGATATTTTTAGAGAGGGCTATTGACAGCATTCTGGAATCCATCTTGATAATAGAATATTTTAATTTGGATGGTAAATAACAATGATGAGATTTTTCTTCTTTTTTATAAGTCATAACGTCATCGAACATTCTAACACACACTGAAACCAGAAACTGGTCTATTAAAATAGAATTAATGGCAAGAGGAAGTATACAGTAAAATTATAACACAACAGCTGTCTGAATTCAGGCGGAGAGGTGCAGAGAACTCTCCTTGGAGAGCCATGTGCTAGGGGGTCTTCCCCTTTTATGGTTCTGAATGAAAGGGAAATGGATAAGAGGTGGGATGCATCCAGGGTGGAAGCTTTATCATCATTAACTTTGTATCTGTGAGCCCTGCTGGAAATGAAAAATATGGTTGTACTTAGTCTTAAAATTCTCAGCAAAATTCCCCAAACCACAGTTATTTAATTTACAATCATTAAAGAAAACCAAAAGTTCATTCAATAGGTCCTAGAATGTTGCTTTGATGTAAAATCTGTCAGAGCATGTGGATACTTGTCTTTTTTATTCTCACATTGACAATGCCTGGTGCTTCACAGGAGTTCAGTTAATACTTGTTTATCTACCACACACTTACATAGTCCCTACTATATGCCAGACCCCGTTCAAAATGCTTTTCAGATATTAACTATTTAATCCTTATAACAACCCTTATGGCAACCATAAAAGTGAGGAAGCTTAGATACCAAAAATGTTAATATGCTCAAGATCACACAACTTGTAAGTAGTGGGGTTGGGATTCGAACCCTGGCAGTCTGGCTTCACAGACCATGCTTTAAATTACTTGGCTGTACCTCAGTGGATTAAAAGTAATTTGGGGAGAGCCACTGATTCATATGATTAATGCCTTTTTTCTCCATTCATATATTTTTAAGCATATACTCAATTATTTCTCTCTCCTGCTAGAAAATTCCCCCTCCTTGCAAGCATATAAACTTATACTTCTTAGCATATCTTTCAAGACTTCTTAATTTGATCTTATTTTCTCCACCTCATTTCTCTACTGTTACCCCATAGCTTGAGTAAAAGAGTCATAAAATATCCCTATGGACTTGAATAGGCTGTTTGATTTTGTACCTCAATTTTCTTGACTTCCTTTTGCCCAACCCCAGTTCTGCAGAGCAATTAAGACCAGATTAAATGCCACCAGTTCTATGAAGTTTGCAGGGAGTTGTCTAATTTGTGAATATGACCTAGAGTCTAGCATTGTGTCCGGTATAAAGAGACTGATGGGTACAGACCCACTGATGTGCACTGAACAGCTTCTGTAGACGTCAGACACATCCTTGTGGGTATCTTCACACATACCTTGACATGCATCTGTCCCTGGCATTCCCACAGTCTATATGCCATGAATGGTGCCTCCTGGACTGGCAGGCTGACACAATAGCACAGGGCAACCCTACTGGTAAATAGGAGGGTCTCAATAAGGTTTCATAGAATAAGCTGGTCACTTACTATTACCACAAGGCCAGGGAGTGTCCAGTCTGGCTCTGTCTTTCTATTAGTTATTTGCAGAGTATTGCCCGTGTGGTCAGTTAGTAGATGTATGTTTCTAAATTTGTATCTATTTCCACAAAAGTTTATTTAGTAGAACAACTGAGGTGATTTCCCAACCGAATGCCAAGCTATATCCTTAGATATCTTTGATTTTCACAATTAACAAATTCCTAAATTTTGGAGCCTGCTTGAAAGAAAAAAATTGATCTTTTCACCTAGTCCAAGTACTGTACGCCCTGATGAGAAAAAAGTGATGGGCCTTCAACCCAGGATGATTGAAGTCACTTCCTTGGTTGGCATACAGAGAAAAAAGGAAGGAAGGAAGGCAGTAGGTCCCAGCAGTGTCTCAAAGTCATAATTCTAAAATTGGGCTGGGCCTTTCTCCCACTTTTAAAGCCCCAGCACCAGAATGAGGGGGGAGAGAGATCTGGCACTGATAGGGGCCACAGCTCTCCTTTGCACAGTGCCTGATAGAATCTTTAAAGTTGCTAATATATGTGTTATCTCTTACCACTTTAATTGACATTAAATTCATATTCCATAGTAACTCTAAAGAGCTCATTAAATGTATATTTCCATGTGTTCCAAGTACATACATATGCATACATTTATATATGCACAGATATATCAATATATGGAATATTTATGTTGTAATATTTCAGTGACCTCAAAGTCTTGTATATACTTATCATGTGCTAACTTTATCAGACTTATATAACTTGTTATTTTTAGTAATTAAAAAAATGAGGACAAATAGTATTGTATTCAAGATATTCAGAGAGACTTTTAATAGAAGTTTGCTATGTGACTAGAAAAATACTATTTACTAATTAAGCAAGAAACATCCAGTAGAATTAAATTATAATTAATTGGTACTTTATTTAAGAAAACTACCAGTGACTGACAGAATTCATGAAGGCACTAATTTCCTAGGAAGAAGAGAGATGCATAATTGAATTTAAGTTTATTTCCTTATGTATGAAGCTGTTTAAAAAAAAGAAAAGCAATGGTAAAATTAAAAAAAAAACCCTGCAAAACATTTATTTCATATAATTCTTTGCATCTTTTAGTCTCTCAAAGGAGAATTATTGACTTTTGAGGAAAATGACCAATAACAACAGCATTTCAATATAAATTTTCTTTATAAATCTTCATGGAACTAATGTTTAAAACATTATTAAGAAAGAATATTTTACATCTTTTGCATTATTTTTCAATTAAGTATAACTTCTGAACACTGATAAAGAATTTTTCAAGAAGTCAGTTCAAATAAAACTGAGTTTTCCAACTTAGTTTTGCTGGGCTTTTCAGTGACTTTCACGGTCCCCACACTGAGCAGGGTTTTGTCTGCTCACAGGGAGACCACCTGCAGCCGGGAGAGGCAGTGCGGGCTGATGGGTAGTGTGAACCCGGACTGCCCAGATGGGCAGCCACAGCCGAGCACATCAATAGCAAAAGTGAGGAGAACACCAAGGAAACGGATGCTCTAGAAGCCCAGAAATCTTATCCTTTACAAAATGGCCACTTTAACAATTTAAAAACAATTTATGTAAGAAATAAAACAATACAAATAAATAGGTTTTTATGATCCCTTTTACCACAGTCCCTTTACCTTCTGTTGTTGTGTGTGATAAGGTGTAATGTACTGAGAAGGTGTCAGACAAATACTGAAGAACAAAATATACTGACATTATAAACTCAAGTACATATAAAATGTGTACATTTATATAACTTTGTATTTTCCAGTAAAGTGATAAACTGCATACATTCTAATAAGAGAATAGGAACTTTTCTTAGTATCCATAGAACCTTCCGAGGACATTTTTGTTTGGTTTTGTTTTGTTTTGTTTTGTCAACCAGACTTCTCAATGAAGCTCCCTTTGAAGAGCATCATGATAAATAATAGAGCGATTTCAATTGTTACTTTGCCAAAAGGTCTTGTCCGAGTTTTTGTGTTCATCGTGGCTTGTGAAATTCAGCCGTGTCCTCAGTGCTAGCTGGCCAAAGGAAGAAAGCCAAGCCATTCCATTGTGGCTCTCTCTGGAGTGAGAAGTCAAACGCCTGCTTTAATGGTTGTTAGCCTCACAACGGCCTGCCCACCATTCTGGCTCAGGGGTGGAAAAGTTAGCGGCACATCTCAGTCTGAATCAATGTAACCCAGAGATGATCTGACAGATCTTACTGGTAAGAGTAGCTCTTTTTAACGTATTGTTTGGATGACTTTGAAGATTTAAATTGCCTTTGTCTTTCTTACACATCTGCTAGAGGATCATACCATACACTATGAATATCTTATTTTTATTAAGTTGTATTTGGTCTTGGTCTATAAATTGTATATAAATAAGCCCAAAGTCTCTGCTGATAGAAACTTCTGTCCTTTTGTAATCTAATGCATGAAACTAATAATTTCACACCTCTTCTGCTACAGCTATACTTAGTTTTAGTAAGTGTTCTGGTTGCTTTCATGATCAAAATATGAATAATTTTTCCTGTCATAAATATATCAATTTTAATGTCAAAGAAGATAATGCTTGGTTGTATTTTTATATTGTTAGGACCAAATACCATTTTATTTCCAAGTTTTTTATTGATGAATTTGCTGCACTGGAAAAAGTTTTTGAGTGAGCTATCATAAAACATAAATGAATTTAGAGCCTATGAATGACGAATAAGATTTATCAAGCAGCAAAAAGCAAACTGGTACATTTAAAAGTTAATGGTATTTTGGAGTACCAAATTACAGTGGGGAGATGACAGAAATATTTTGCAATTTCGAAAAGCACCCTAAAGACTTGAAGTGTTTAACGAACCATATCATGTGGTATTATAATATTGGTTTACATTCCTTTTGGACTACGATTGCATTAGCTTATGTTTTCCAAAGGTGGGTAGTTTTGAAAGGCAGCTGTTTATTAATGTTTTGTCATTTTCTTCATAAAGCTGAGTAATGGGCTGTAGCTGGCTAATTTAATCCATAAGGCACTTTCATACTCTGTTGCAGGTTTTAAACAGAAGTCAAATTGCTTTGTTACATTTAGGTGTAGAACAAAGGCATTATGTCATTCTCTATGTATACATCCCACTGAGCACCAACAGATAAAAAAAAAGAAAGAAAATAGTGCTTAATTCCTTTCTGTGTCTGGTGAGCAATAGGTATACTACCTCTAAAGCCAACAAGCAAAAACAGTCATGCCAAAAAAAAAAAAAAAAAAAAAAAAAAAAAAAAAAAAAAAAAAAAAAAAAAAAAAAAAAAAAAAAAAAGCCAGCCTTGACTGGTGTGGCTCTGTGAGTTGGGTGTTATCCCGTAGACCAAAGAATAATAATAAAAATAAAACAAAAAATCAAAAGCCATGGGAAAACATAAAACCCTGGTAGCTCATTCTATTCAAACTGTTACTTTCTCTCAGGCTTCCTTTTATTTTAAAGATTTTATTTATTTATTTTTAGAGAGAGGGGAAGGGAGGAAGCAAAAGAGGGAGAGAAACATCAATGTGTGGTTGCATCTTGCACATCCCCAACCTAGAAGCTAGCCTACCATGCAGGCATGTGCTGTGACTGGGATTTGAACCAGCAACCTTTTGGTTCGCAGGCCAGTGCTCAACCTACTGATCTATACCAGCTGGGGCTTTTATTATTATTTTTAAACCATTTCAACTGTTGATTGTATTGTAGTCTGTTTTGACTTCACAGAAGTGAAATTAATTTTAAAAAATCTGTTAATGTTCTGAAACATTCACACCCCTAATTTTGTAGGCAAATATTTGAAAATTAGGTTTATGCTGATTTTTACAATCCTCAGGATGTGGAAGATACTGCCATATGTTAGGGTAAGATGACTTATGGTTGGAAATTGGTGGAATGTTTGCAAGCAGGCCCGGCAGGATGAGGAAATCTTGTTTAGATTCAAAGATTGGATTGTTTGTTTTTACTTTCTTACATGATTACTCTAATATGGCATAATCATAACTGAATTTCAACAGCATAGCAGTCTGGTGGCATATTTCTCTTGCAGGCCTTTTGGAAGAAAGCTCTCTGTCTGATTGTTCATTGTTTTTACTCATTTTTTAACCCTTCCTTGATTTCACCACCAAGGAATTGGCACAGAGTAGGTGAATTTTGTTTCATAGTTTTTTAGGAGAATTTATAAGTTGGAAAATTAATCTGAAGGAACCTGGATGTTTTTTGGAATTTAACTGTTTGGAAACAATGCAGTTGCTGAAGATCCAAAATGTTCCTTAAAAATATCCTCTGTGGTCTCAAGGATATTTTAGAGCCACTCCTCTACGTCAGTTTCCATAATGTGTCATCACCCTGTTTCTTTGTGTGGAGTGTGGTAGAGATGCAAATGTGCCCAGATAGCAGCAGAATTTTGAGGTGTGTGCTGGTGGTTGGGGTACAGAATCTTTCCTGAGATCCTATTTGTTTTGCAAATTAACACATTGAATAAAGGAGTTTTCTGAATTTTTAGGTGCAGGGACCTCAGGTCGTACAATAAAAAGATCCCAAGACTATAAATCTGTGACATGATTTCATATAGTCTCAGGATCCCCAACTTCTGGTCATCTTAGTTGAAAAGGCGTAGAGCCAAATAGAGGATTAAAATCTAGAACGGCGTTTTTCACACCAGCTTACTCAAGAGTCTTAACCAAGCCTGCTAACAATCAGCCCAAATGACTAATTTGATTTTCTACTTCTCTTCCTTTCCGTAATCAGACTTCTGATAGAGGGATTAATTAGCAATAAAGCAACGTGAGGAAGAAGGAAAGAAAATGAGGGCATAGATAATCCACAAACTATATATAATCATCCCTGCATAATCGAAAGTTAACTGTCATTAACATGACATTTGCTTTTAAAGCCAGGCAGAAAATTATGATTTTTGGCACTAACCTAATCTTTAATTATAGCACAGTACCATTTTTTTCCTTGTGTTAGTTCAGATAGCTATAAATTATATTAGTCTAGGGCTTTTGTGTCATTTCCTTTCCTTTTCTATGATTTATATAGTCAGAATACTGACCTATAATTAAGTGTACTTGAGAATGCTCTCCAGTTAATTAAATGCTGTGGAGTGTGTAGGGTGTACTTTGCCAAAATTCCAAAGGAAAAGGCCATCCCTGGGTTAAATATCTGTGAGGAGCCTGGGTAGGTCTTCAGTGCTAGTCTGCTTGTTGGAGCTGTCACGGGAAGAAAAACCAATCTGTCTTGACTATTGTCTATAAAAGAATGCAAGATTCATCTTTTTGTACAACTTAAGGATCTCCTTTGAAAAAGCAATTGTTTCGTTTTAGGCATGCCCTGGCTCTTCTTTTGCCACAGAAAATATTAATTGGGTCAGGAAAAAGGCAAATTTTCCCTGGGTATTCTAATCAAAAAGTGTCACCAGAGTTAGATCAACACTATTGTGTCTCGTTTTCAAGCCCAGATGCAGCGCTTTTTGATATCAGATGAACTATCCTGATAATGATTTGTAAAATTTAAATTCCTCTATGAAAAGCATCACATTGATGAACCTGTTCTCTGCAAAATTAAAAAAGTTGACTCCTCCGAGCTCCCATATATTTAATACTGGAAGTTAATTTGTTAGCACATTACAACACGTACTATACAAATGCCTTCATGTAACCATACATGAGGCAACTGTGTTTTGAGTATGATACTAACACATGTGCATACACACTGAGGAATAATTTACACAGTATAATCTGCACACACACATAGTAGTTTCTGCCATGCTTTTTCCTTATAAGCAAACTTACTCATTTTAAATAAATTTTGATTCTCATCAAAACATGTCTCACATAAGTACACTTTAAGTTTGTTATGTAAAGGAGTGCTGGGTATGACTGTGTAGCCAGAAAGTGAGCACTGAAACTCTTCCCTGTTGACTTCAGTAGAAATGAAATGTTGTTGGCGGTAAATCTCTACAAGTCCCCTTTAAATGGTGGTGGTGGTCTGTATCTGCAGGCAAAGGTGTGGTACATCATTTCTTCTTTCCATAGTACAACAGGAGTTTCGTTTGACAGTTTCATAGCAAATAGTCCTTTCTCTTCAGTCCTTTCCCATTATGGAAATAATGGGAGCAGTTTTGTGGTTGGGAATTTCTTCATTGGCTCAAAAAAGTCTCAGGACTAAGATACAGGTCTGTGTTGTTGACAGTGTGGAGAAAGAGATTCAATCTGGAAAAGAAGGAGCTATGCCTTTTTAAAAAAAATCTAAATTAATTTCTTCCTCATACTTGTTACTGTAGGACAAGGGGATAGAAAGGACTTTATACCATTTTAGTTTTCAAAATAATTATTCAAATGAACTACCTGGCTACATGTTGCCTACTAAGGCAACAACTTAGATTTCCTCTCTATCTAATTCCTTTACTGTGTTTTTTCCCCCTAGTCTTGCATGTCTATGGCAATATCTCACAGGGCCCTCTTCTTCAGCTGGACCAGGTTGAGTCCCTGTCCATGAGTACTGTCAGCATGACTAGACATTCTAACTCACTACATGCTGGGGGAAAGGCATGTGGGCCATAGGATTTTATTTGGCCATTGGACAGTGACAGGATGTGGGGAAAGCACGGACTCTGGAGTTACAAAGCTCTGGATTTGGAGTCTGACTCTGCTCTTTATTGACATTGTTAACTTGAGTAAGTCAGTTACCAGTATCTTCTTGGAGTATTGTGTCCTCACCCAATATGTTCTATGTAAGAAATACTGTATAGAAATTTAGGGAGAAAATGAGGATTGGGACCCAGGGACAGAAGAAGTTTAGTGAGGAATTATCCAAAGTGGAGTTGCTCAAGGTACTTTTAAGAGTGAATCCAGGCAGCATTAAAGTTTAAGTTGGTTATAGTCCTATACTGTAATGGAACCCCCTTCCATTACTATTATCATAGTTTACATGGGGGAAAAGGTGCTGGGAGTACTTTAGAATGAGAGTAAGTTAAAGGGGCTTCAGTCTGTATTAACAGTGCCTACAAAGAGAGAACAGGCATAGGCTGAGAATATGGGGTATATGGGGAACATTGTCAGAAGCAGAAAACTAAAGTAACTGCTTGTTAGGGGAAAGGGAATTTTCCTGAGCATCTGTGGAGATAATTAGACTAACTTTAGATTGCCAGTATTTTCTTATATCAAGTGAGGACACACGGTCAAAGTCAGAGGGGTAGGACAGAAGTGGAAGGTGGGGATTGCTGGGGTGGGGGTACTGGTGGGGGAAAAGAGAAGAAAATTGTACTTGAACAATGATAAAAAAAGAGAGAAATCATTCTTTCTTCAAAGAAAAATACTGTAATGCAAAAATAGGAAAGAAACAATCACAGAATAAGTGAATAAAAATAGCTTTATAAAATTCACTATATTGTCCTTAAATTTGCTGCATTTTCCTGTCAGCTGTTGAACTAACTCTTCATTCCTGGGCCGGCATTGGAGAATCTTAAATCCAGATTGCAATGCCTTCTTTTAAAGCGAAGGGTTGGTATTTACATAAAGTGGCTTGCCCAATTCACATGGTTGGGAAGCCCCAAAACTAGGGGTAATTCCAAGTTTTAGATTCGTGGTTCTTTCTCATCAAAGTTCTCCGTGAGAGAAAAGTGTGACTAATCAGGAACCCAAACTGAAGGCTTTCATTTTTTTCCCCCAAAGAGAAGTTAAACGTTCCATAGCACAGGGACAATTTGGCCATATCGATATGGAAATTTTCTTAGGTTGCTTTTTGGTCAGAGCTCCTCTTTTTATAAATATTTCAATTTTAGTCCAGAAATGTTAAGCGATATGCTTAATGTCTCACAGCCATTTTGTGGTTTAAAAAAAAAAAACTGAGATCGAGATTGTACTCAGGTTCCACAGTTCCCAATTCATCTAGACATTCTATTTTAATACCTCCAAAGTGCAACGGCTGCACTGAGTGCTGAGTTGTACAAATAACACAAACTGCCCTGGCCAGGCGGCTCAGTTGGTTGGAGCATCCTATCATACAACAAAAGGTTGCAGGTTGGAACCCAATCATGGTGCATACCTAGGTTGTGGGTTCGATCCCTGCTCGGGGCGCATATGGAAGGCAGCCGATCAATGTTTCTCACTCACGTCAATGTTTCTCTCCCACACCCACCTCAATGTTCCTCTCTCTCTGTCTCTCTCCACCCCTTTCTCTCTAAAATCAATAGACATATCTTCAGGGGAGGATGAAAATAACTAACCTACAATAAAACAATTTTTTCTTGAATTATGTTTATAATTGTTGGGACTGAGAAGGTGCATCCAGGAAGCAATAATTGTAGATGTGCTAAACCTTACATTTAAAATGACCCTTAGGATTTATTTCTTCTAACTCCTATATGAGATACTTAGATCCTAATCCAATGCACTAATTTGGGATGAGCAGACAGATTTGAGTAATTTTGGTGTTAAGAGCCAACGAGACTTGATGGTGAATCAACCATGGGGGCTGAAAGATAGTGAAGTCAAAGGTGCTCACATGGAGGATTAAGAACTCGGGAGCAGAGGAGCATAGCAACTGCAGGCGTAGACTCTGGAATTCTCCATCATTACTTCCTGAGGGACCTGTCAGATTGTTGAACCTCAGTTTATTTATTCATTTGTGAAATCCAGATAGTCTCAGCGTTAGAGGTTTTCTAAAGATCAAGTGTTATTATACTTGTTAAATCTGCATTACATTGCCTGGCACATAGTGAGTACACATTAAGTATTATTACCAAGAACATTAGTGGTACTGAATAGTGAGAAAAAAATGAGTTGTGTTGCTTTAGGGAATTTCTTTCTCCGTTAACCTATGGATTGAATTTTTGACTTGTGAAAGCTCTGGAATTTGGTTTTATCAGTGAGCATTTTTATTTCTTGTATCCTTCACCTACATAAGAGTTTTTTAATTAGAAAAGTTAAAGGAAACAAGGCTTAGATTTGGGCTACCAACTTTTGGAAAGGCCAACAAACATACAGAAAAAGGATTCAATAGAAGATGAATTAGAAAGCATCTAATGCAATCCAGGCAAAGAGTGATCACTGCGGATTCTACAGGGTTGACTACGAACTTAGTGAATGATGCCAAGAGGACTTCTGGACTTCGATACCTAAAGCAGACCACACAAGGGAGGATTCCGTTGGGGTAATCTTAGTGCTTAGCATTAGTTTATAAAATACTTCTGAGTTTACCGGGAGAAATAGTAACCAAAAGCCTCACATAAAACAAACTTCTATTTCCTTTTATTGCACTTGGTGAAGGTTATTAAGAATGTAATTCTTTCTGCTTGCTATGTGATTAGCAGCTAAACCTTTTGGGGGTAAATTTCCATTGCTACGCTCTTGTTATCGCAAATGGAATTTGCATGCCTAATTCTCTTCCCTCCATATTGAATCCATACCCCTTTAGGTCTAACGGCTTGCTAAAAATGATTCCAAATCTCCAGTGTTGATTGTGGGCCATATGTTAGCACTAATTATATAAATGAGACTTGGTGGAAATGTGACATGCTAAGCATTCAGAGCTTAAGGAATTATCTAAATGAATTCTAGCTTGAGTTAGTGCTAGCAGAGGCAAGGAAATGAGGGTGCAGGTTTTGAGCAGATGTTAACAGGTCTGCATTGCTCTTCATTGTCTTTATTTTTCTAACTATAAGGACTGCTGATGGAACATTGTGTCAGAATATTTTAAGGTGCCATTTTCCTGAAAATTGCATTTTGCACTTACAGATGGATCCATTTTCTGAATAAGCAGAGTGGAATGACAGAGTATCAAAGACTAAAATCTGAAGTCTGGCTGTGAGTTTGAAAACTTCATATCCATTGGAGTCACTTGGCATGGTCATTATGGCATCGAGGCCGGAGACTTTTAGAGGATATTTTATTTCAATATAAAACATTCTTGAATTTTAATTTTCAAAATGAAAATGAGTGGAGAAGAGAAAAATGATTCTGATTCAAAACATAAGAGAATAACAATATTGTGAATATCTAAAGCACAGGTGGCGAACATAAGGCCCTCAGGCTGAATCCTGCCTCTGCCGTGTTTTATCTGGCTCGGCACTTTGCCCCTAGTTAAGGAGTAGTTACATTTATACAGTCCTAAAATTATATTTGGCCCTTTGAAGGCAACTGTGAGGCTGATGTGGCCCCTGGTAAAATGAGTTTGACACCCCTGATCTAAAGTGTCTCTGTATATGTCAGTTAAGGAAGATAGAGCCATAGTATATACATTAAATGGCATAGGGGAGCTCTGGGTCCTTAGATTGTGTCAAGATAGAGCTCCAGATTGCCCTCCTTCCCTGACATGATGAAGTCTCAGGCATGTCAATGATTGCCTGTTTCAGGGCCCACTGTAAACCTAACTTACATCCTTGTTTCCCTCACTCAGAGACTGCTTGAGATTGGATTGTACTGGTTTAAAAGTGGGGAAAAACCCACCACTCCTTGGTAACCAGTCTGCAGTCAACTAGCATAGGTTAAGCATAGGTTTAGCCTGACACATACACCCCACTGTAGACTGGTCTACACCCCAGAAGACTGGACGTCCCGTCTTCTCATGTTTTCTACAGACTAATCCCCTGGAGGGTATAAATGCTGCCTTTTCTTTCTGGGTCCCCAGCACAAAGGTCAGTGCTTGACAGAGAACAAATGTTCACTGTCTGAACATTGCTGAAATCATAGAAATAGCTGGTATTTATTGAGAACGTACTATGTTTTAAATATTTGGCCATTATTGTTTCATTCAATCCATACTGATATGTCCTGAGATGTACTGTGCTTTGTCGTTTTGCAAATGTGGAAACTGAGGCTATGGTTGTTTAAAAACTTGCCTGAAAGTACACAAATGAAATGATAGAGATGGAATTTGAGCCCAGGAATGCCTGACCCTGTTGCTCAGACTTACAGGGTATGGATTTTGCCTTTTAGATACTCCTGTGTGTGAAGTTCACTGCCCTCAAATTTGGATCTTAGAGCATATACTTGAGGGTTTGTGAGTTTCTTTGAGTGAGTTCTGTATTCTGTATGCTTTATTAAATTGGAAATCCAAGTAAAATGGATCTGAGTGTATTTTTGATCATCTGGATGACTATGTTGTGATGGTATTTACTCTCAGGTGAGTGACAACTATTTAGTATTACTTTAACTGTAGACCATTGTTCCTGGAGGAATGGAGGCAGACTGGATATGGTGATAATAATGTGTTTGTGCCCATGAAGGCTCAGTAACCTTAAGGGGTTTGGAGTGGCTTACATAGAGGGCTGAAGTGATAGAACTTAATTTCCACAGAATACAAAGTGATTGTGTTGTGACAATACCATAGGAACTGGGCTGTTCCAGTTAGGCCACATTCACCTGGGGGACAGCAGCACACTTTCACTAATCTCATGGTTTCTATTGTGTTGAAGACATGTGGTTAATTTCCTTTCTTTCGTAATGTTTGGTGTTTGGCTTTCCTTTCCTTTGTTTGGTTTTAAGGCTGTAGAGCACTTCAGACATAAGGAACTAACCATTTCATGTTTGCATATATTTATGTAATAAACTGAATCTTTCAAGAATGGGAAGGGAGCCATAGTCTTCTGTTTCTCTTTTATTTTCCTTTCAAAGGGATCTGTGTACTCTTTGAGGTGAGAGTGAGTATGTCAGCCTCTGGGCATTGTATGTCACCCAGGGACTGACCTGAAACTAAACCAGGATAACAGATGTGTGCATGCATGCACACGTACTTGTGCACCTGATAATACTGTGGACCACAAGTGTTGCAGTGGAAGTCGACTAGCATTTCCTGGGGCCCAGCTATTTTAGGTCTTAACCCAAGCAACAATTCATGAAGCATCTCTCCTCTGCCAGATGATTCTTTCTCTGGGTGTCTTGTTTATTTGATTCCTATTGTCCCCAAGAAAAATGGCTTCTTTGAACCAGTACATTTCCAGAACCTTCCTCTTAGTGACCCTCCTTTGCCAAGAATTCAAAGGGAACTCCCTTAGTGTACTGAGTCATTGCAGTATCTTTGTATGCTGGCCTCCAGCCGCCAGGCCAGAAACTTGAACAAAGACGTATTTCTTGTTCTCCTTGACACCTTATGCAATTCCCTGCAGCATTACTTCTCTCCAAAGTCAGTGCTGCATCCATGGGGCTTAGGGCTTGTGAGCAATGAGACCAGTTCACAGTAGTTAATATTCAGCTTTCAAACTGACACCAATTTATCCTTGGAAGTTTATCTGCCACTGTTCTCTTTGGAATTCACAGACTCTAATGCCTCAAGCCATCCTAAAAACATCCCATAATATATTACTTAAGCATAGTTGTAATTCAAGTAGTTGCGTAGTTAGTGGACAATATTTTTTCCAGAGTTGAATGTTATTTTTACTAAAACTCAGCCAGTTCTCCATTATAATTACATAACCAAATCTATTGCTTTTAGAAAGTAAGGAAGGGGGGCAGTTGGGAACAGTCAGCACATGGTGAGGAATCCTATGCTTTCTTTACAGAATGTTGTTGCAAATAAGGTTACCCTGCTAACTCTAATGCAGATGTTTTTGCTATAATACAATGTATGCAATCTTGGAAAATCTTGGAGTTCCAAAAAAATGACACATTATTAATGGCAAGGCTCATAGGAAAATAGTGTTAGAATAGTCCACTCACAAGGGATTCAGTTTTGTGCTCTTAGCATGGATAAACTGAATTAAAAATGACTGGTGCCATAGAAATGCTTAATTTCTTATAAAAAACTGCCATATATATATGGAAATTTATCTTTAAAAAAGTGAAAGTGATTTGATGGTAGGGTTAAGGCTGCTGAGTTATTGAGCTCAGATTAGAGGGAGAGAACCACATGATTAGTTTTTCCAGGACAAGACATGTGGCCAAATTGAGCCAAGAAGAGGAACCCAAGCGAACTATAGTACCTTCTTCCACAGCCTTTTGTACTGGAATGCCTCTTGTTCAACTGCTATTATTGACTAAAACTGTTAATGTACTGGAAAAAGTCATTTGCGAACCTATAAAACTTCTCCCTTAAGCTGATACCATTTTTCTATTTACCAATTCCATAGTACTACTTTGGGATACAGATGCACGTTTTGTAGCAAAACAGAGTTTATTGGAATAGTAGAAGGATAACTCACCTGATTGAATATCGGGGATTCAATGTTTGAAGAAGAGAGTTGCTTCATTTTGAGAAACAGAATGTGTGTAAATCATGAAGTCGGACTAAAGGGAGCCTCAGGCTACAGGCTGACATCTCCTCTAATGCCTGGGAACATCTACATCTTTATTTATGGTATTTTTATAGCAGCAAGGAAGACTCCCATATACAGGTAACCTTGAGTGACAGTGGCTTGTGGCAAAGATTCTCCATCTAGTCTGGTAGGGTCAGAGTAGCAGGGTTGGTTTCATTAGCCTAATAAATCATTGTCCTTAACAAAGCAATGAAGTCACATGTTATTTTTTCAAAAAGTGGCTATATAAGAAACATATGTAAGGCGCTGTAGCACTACGCTTTGCCCCCTCTAGAATGACAAATTTCCCATTGATAATGTCTTTGCCATAATCTTAATGAATCCCATGAACCTCTTCCAGGTCATGACTCCAGGGACCTCTCTCAGGCCAGCAGGCATGAGGCATTATGTCAGATTACAGAAGATGCTTGAAAGGGTCTTTGAGGAGGAAGCACTGGCATCCCATTGGACTTAGTCTCAATGTGCCCATTGGAGTAGCACCGGTTACAAAAGCAGACTCCTCTGCCCATAGTGATGGAAGGTCTAGGCAGAGGGGGTATAGAGGTGACCAACATTCTGGGTTCAAATGCCAGCTCCCCCTTTTCTAGCCGGGTGACATTGCTTTCTTCATTTGCGAGATATGGAAACTTGATCACACAGGGTATGGATGAATATAAGCAGAAAAGATGTTTATTTATGTCCATACTTTCCACTTAGTACTTTTATTTTAGGCCAGGAAATCTCTAGGGCTTTTTTTTTCCTATTTGCTTCTCTGAGACTGAAAGAATATTTAAGAGGAAAAAATACTCTCATGCTGTGATTCAGTGTTACTTAATGTCTCATTCTGTACTTCTCTCTCCTACCTGTTCCTGGAGCAAAACATCTTAGGTGTCATCTCTTCATAAAGCAAGGTCAAGAAACAGACCCAGATTGGGGCCTTCCTACCCCTGGTTACCTCTTGACCCACTTCATCAGCATCTAGCATCTTAGGAAACCTCACCGCCCACCCTCCTTGTCTCTTAGAACCACAGTTTTCCAATGTCAAAGCAGCAGAACAACTCACACCCTGGAGCGAGAGTGGAGTTATTCCCTGCTGGTGACCTCAGACAGCAGATGGTGAGCTTGCTGACTGGGGACAGCCATGATTCTCCCAAAGCTCTGTTACAGATGGTGCCAGTGAAGAAAAAAGTGTCACCGAATACAGACTTTGGTCACAGCTGATGTGGTCACTCCAGACACCTCCTCTAGGAAATGTAAAAATATTTCTCCTTCTCCCCCAGAGAAGATTGTGCAAATAGGTAGAACCCCAATTCACCTCAATGGAAAAAGGTGAATGGTAAAATTGGGGGTCAAATTGGAAGAAAGGCAGATTGTCAAAATAACTAACATTATGGCCATTTAAAACTTGTAAAGTTTCACATGTTTGTTCTCTATAAAGACATGTTACATTAAATATTAAAAAATAAAAACTATTAAATTTGGAAATGAGAATACACACTTCTTGAATCTATGGTTTGATATAAAATTTATTTCATTCTTCGATTATAAGAATTCTTGGCATTTCCCTCTGTAGGACATTATTCTAGAGTCCCTGAGATAGAATCCAAGTCCTTTTCAATGTCAAAGCTAGTTTTTAAATTCGATGTTTTCTGAATGGATGCAGGATGCATTTGATTTGTTCCTTTAATTTTTCCTCCAATATCCAGTAACTGGGTAGAAAATCCTAGCTTCGGTTGGCACAGGTGTGGGAAACTGATTCAGGATTCACCAGCCAGCCATATTTTCTTACCTTTGGAATGCTCCCAAGATCAGAGGGAAGAGGGAAGGGGCAGATTGCAGTACTTGCAACAGTGTGTAACAAAAATATTGTGCCATTGAGATGCTAATGTGGGTGAGCATCACGTTGTAAAATTCACATTGTTAGAAGGCAAGCCTAACCATTTGAATCACAGAGACTGATTTTTATGGGAGACCTCTTATTTTATTCTTTGGGTATTTCATTTTCATCCTGTGTTTTCTTTGGAATTAATAGAGCCTCTTAAAAACCGCTGTCTATAAATTTCCTCTCCTACATATGTCTCGAAACAGTTTCATTTCTTCATTTAAAACATTACAGCCATTTCGAAATGCCCTATTTTGTATTTAATTTCACCATCTCATATAAAATACATGTTCTTCACATAATTATGTAAAAATGGGTTTGCAAATGCCCTAGAGATCCATATGATGGGCACATTATAGGATTCTAAGTAATAATAATCTCCTGTTTACATGAGACCTGATTTTCATGCCAGTTTTTACACTTTAATATATCCAGAACACAGCTTTGCTCAAATATGCTAGTTTATTCTGGTCCATGAAATGCACTTGAAATATCACAGATTAGCTTGCCTGGCAGAATGTGCTGCTCCATCTGATATCTGAGAGGTGAACATAATGGAGCCAGAGATGGGAATCATTGTTATCCTGTTTGCTATGAGCAGAGCTAAACAAAGCCCCACAGGGCCACTTGGAAGACCTAAGGCATAGGCAGGAGAGGAAGAAGCAGAAAAAAGGGGGGAAAAAGTAAAAAAGTAGGGGATTAGGCAAAGGGAAAGGGTTTGCATTACTACATAAACAAGAGCTTGAGCATCCCATAGACAATTAGTGCACAGAAAGCGCAGTGTAGAGCAGTGGTTTTCAGGTGTGCTCCCAGGGCTATAGCAGCATCCCCATCACCTGGAAACTTGTTAGAAATGCAAATGGTCCAGGCTCCTACCCTCATCCCCATACTGAATCAGAAAGGATGGGGACAGGGCCCAAGAATCTGCCTTAACAAGCCCTCCAGATGATTCTGACATGAACCCATTTGAAAACTACCCCCTGCTGGAGGGTCCCAGCCACATCAATGCAGGACATTGAGAGATTGAGATGCTTCACATGTGTGTGGGAGGGAGAGCAAGCCTGGTGGCAGAAGAGAGAGAGTCAGAGACCTGAAGGATACACAGGTGAACGGCAGGGCACAGCTAGTAGAGATACGTGGGAGCCGTTATTCCCCTTGGAGGAAGTGGTTTGAGAGCGCTGGGTTTGCAGTGACTCCTAAGGTAACAGATGTTGTGACAGCGCTGAGACAGTTAAAGGACCATGTGAAAAGCATGGAGGGAATCTTGTCCAAGGCTGGGGTTAGTGCTCAGTCTCATCCCTCTCCCACTGTGTGGCTGCCCAGGCTTAAGTTCACAGTGTCATCCAAACCCCTGGAAGTGGCAGCAGAAAGGAGGGTCCAGGCAGAACACCAGCCCATGAAAAGCGGGAAACAGTTGGTACCCTGGGGGACAGAGCAGGAGTCAGTGTATGCAAACCATAAAAGGGTGAAGGGGCCATGGCCAGTGACAAGGCTGGGTGTCCTAAATTTAGGACTCCTTGGACACCTCAGGGACGAGAATGTTGTGATTTGGGTCTTGTGAACATTAAATGAGTGAAGTAAGATGATTGCAGAAGTTTTGTGAGGTCGTGTTCCCAGTGACGACATTTTGGGCCTTATGGGAAACGTGTCGATAATTTCTTGCAGCCCCTATTGTGGTGCTGCGGGGCCCATCTTCAGTGCACGTGCTCTGGAACAAGTGGCTTTATCAGCCTGAAAACCTGGTCTATCATCTCGTCAGTAGAAGATCAAAAACAGCAGCTCCCCAAAAAAGAAGTAGAAGGTGCAGGAGGAGAGAGGCTGCTCCTTAGGGTGTTCAGTCCTTTTTTGCACATTTATGCATATATTCAAGATAGACAATTTGTCAATTAAAATTGCAGGTAAAGTAAAGAAGGATTTGACTCATATTTGCTTTCTTGTGAGGAATGCATAATTTCTGCAAATTCAGAAATGGAAAATGTGGTAATACACTTTGGCTGCATGCAATGCATTGTGATTAACTGTATTTAGGGGTGGTTATCAAAATATTTTACTGTTTAGCTAGACAGAAACAATTCATTCGGCCTTGTCCATAACTTTCCTTTGAAAAAGTAGCATTTGCTTCTCTCAGTGGTTTAAATTTAAATAATGATTAAGGAAATGTTCTGTAAATAATACTTTTATTACATATCAACAGAAGGAGTTCTCCCCCAAGATTACAGAATCAAAGGCGCACACATTTCTTGAGATTTTTAAAACTAATTTGATCCTCTCTAGATTTCTTTTCTAGGTTTTCCTTTCTTTGTTAAAGATTTTATTTATTTATTTTTTTAGAGAGGGGGAGGGAGGGAGAAAGAGGGAGAGAAACATCAATGTGTGGTTGCCTCTCACACACCCGCTACTGGGGACCTGGCCTGCAACCCAGGCATGTGCTCTGACTGGGAATTTAACTGGCAACCCTTTGGTTTGCAGGCCAGTAATTAGTTCACTGAGCCACACCAGCCAAGGCTAGGTTTTCCTTTTTTAAAATGGATTCTATTCTCTACCATGACCCAGTCCTAACCACCGCTTCACCCTTTGTTAAGTTCAAATGGCCTCCTCTCTAGCACCTGTGAAGGCAAGCCTTCCTGGACTTGGCCCAACCTCAGCCTCCCAGCCTCTAGCACAGTGCCTGCCACGGTAGGTGCTCAATAAACACTTGTTAAACCGATGAATTGCTACCAAAGACTGCTCTGTGTACCTGCTTTTTGAAGCAGTTCTTTCTTCCACTAGCTCCTCTTTCCCTCTTCCCCATTTGCCCTGATGGATTCGTTACAAAGACATTAAACACAGTCCTCAATTTCTCCAAATTGTTTATGCAACTCACTGAATTATGTTAAAAGGTAACAAAGCCTCACGGTGAAACTTTTTCTTTTTCTTTTTTGCATCAGAAGCTGTGTAATTTAAGGATGTAATGTAGCTCACAATGCACATTAATTATGAAAGGATATATAGTATATCCCATTGAAACTACTCGTTGTGCAGGGGGCAAAAACCTTTTTAGGTTATTTAGTGTCAACTGAACTCCATTTAGTTATAGCCCCTTCCGGGGAGAGGCTGATAGAGTGAGCTGTGGTTTGGGGCCATGTAGATGCATGAAGATACGAGTTCATGGGCAAGGTTTCATGAAATTTGAATGTGAAGTGGTATTAAGCATCTCTTTCATTTAAATAACCTAAAATGAGTAATTCACTCCCTAGAACATTTGATAAAAATCCTTGGAAGTTTGCCAGCAGGCACGGTTGGGGAAAAGAAATGCATATTCAAAAGTAGAGAAGAAAAAAAAAAGAGAAAAATTAGGAAGGAAAAACCTGAAAAAACATTCTATACCTGATTTATTTTCTAAAATAAATGGAAACATCTTGGTTCAGATTGTTTTAAAAGGCCAGGGCCTTCCTTTATACTGCTAAGCAATGCAGTCTTCTGGGAATACCACCTTTGAAACACCAGTGCACTTAAGAAAGGACCCACGAACACTTTCTTTGCATTGTGTTCACCTCAGGTGACAGATCCCATGAACTGGAAGCTTGGTTCTGGAGTGTCAAAACACCCACATGCACTGGGATGGTTGCCATAGAGATAACGGGATGATAGATAGTTAGATGATAGATAGGTACTGAATAGATAGTAGATAAATGATTTCATGTGTCAGAAGAGGCCTTTGTACCTAGGAAATTACAGATTTTTTTTTCAAAAACAATTCTTCTGTCAAAATCAAAAATAGAACTCGCTTTGCTTTACTCCCACTCTATATGCATCCCATACTCTTCCACAGCTTTTTTCTTATTATCACATTTACGAAGGGTTACGCCCATTCAGTTCCTACTTGACTTCTTGTCTAGGAGATTAACTTGCTTCGGAGGGTTGAATGTGCTACTTGTGCCAGGGGGCGAGAGGGGAGACAGCTGACCACTAAGGTCTCTTTATTTTACAGTGAATAAGGGCTTCGTTTGTTCTTACTTTGTCCTTTTTTTTTGTACTCAGACCAGTTTTTTTCCCTTTTTCTCATTCCTTACTTTTCTTTTTTCTTTTCTTTTTCTTTCTTTATCCTTGCTTTCAGATTCCTCCCTCACTTTCTTATTCCCATCTCTGTGTTCCCTTGACTGTCCTGCCTTACTCCATTGGACCTTTCTCTTTTTATGGGTACCTCTGTGTATTTTTCTAATTCCAGATGCTCTAACACATTGTGAGTCCACTTGATTCTTAAAATGAACCAATGGGCAGTTTCAGCAGAGAGAGCTATACATTTTACGAAATGATAGTGAGGTATAAGATCTTACAAAGCTATCTTAAAATTTGTAGTGTGCCCACTGGCCCGAGTGCCCGAAAGGACTTTGTAGAATAAATAGGTAAGAATGTGAGCTCAGTCTATTATTTTTTCTGCACTGTAACCTCTGACAGCCTGAAAAAGCAGACCCCATTTTATGGGCCATTGAATAGCAACTGAGTCCTAAATTGTGTTAGGAGCAATCAGGAAGAAATCAGAAGTCCAGGTGTGCTCCTGGGGGAAGCTTTAGGAAAACATGGAACAGACCCAACTCCTTCATTTTGCAGATAAAGAAAAAAATGGGGTGCAGAGAGCTTATATGAGTTCAAAGTTTTGTAACTAATAATTTCAAGAATCTAGAACCTGGGGATTCTGACCTGTGATCAAGTGACTGTTTAGTGCACTGTCTTACGGAAAAAGAGATGTGCCAGAGATTAGAGAAGAGATAGTCATCACCACTAAGGTAGTGGAATTTGGGGGACCCTCTCCAAGTTAGGGAAAGTGGAGAAAGGAAATGTTTTTAAGAAAAGAGAGGCACTCCTGTTTATTCCAAGGAGGATGAGAGAAGAGGGGAGGCAATGAAGATAACAGAAAAACCTCTGTATTGCAGTATTATCACTTGTCAAATGCAGATAACAATGTTTTCATTGTAAGTAGTTGTGATCAACTAAATGTTAAAGGATCTAAATGTGGAAAGCACTCAATTAATAGTAACTACATTTTCGGATTTGTGAACAACTTTCTTTCTAACTAGCCTCATGTGAAGAATAGTTAACACTCACATCTTAATGGTCTGGAGGTTGCTGAGGCTGATTTGCAACATGTTGAAGGTTATCAAAGGGCAAACTGAATCTACCTAGCTCTGAAACTAGAACCTGAAACCTGGTCCCAAGCTGTTAGCTTTCTGTCGTCGTAATCCCAGTCACCACTGGTGGCCTGCTGCTAGACCCAAGGAAGGTAGCATAAGGACAGGGCACTATTTGTCAAAAATGTTTAACTGATGCCACATGCATGGAAATATCTGTAACTTGGTCTCAATTCTGATTGATAAAGACTGATATATTGGTTTTCTTAACATTGCAGTGGCTGATCATGGTCATAGGTCACATAAAGCTTTAAGAAGTGGATGTAGTCAGCTTCCCCAGGAACCAACAGTCTGTGAGCTGAAAATTGGCACACAGGAGGTCACTGGAAAGTTCCCTTTGGATCTCTACCTGTGAGAGGAGGAGGAGAACTGGATCAGAGGGAAGGAGAAATTCAGTACAGTCGCAACAGTTCGTAAGGACCTCAGCAAAACCCTTGATGAGTTATGCAGGTGGGACGGTCCTTTTGAATTGTCCAGAACTGAGGCAAAGGGGCTCAATCCTTGTACTCCACGTCAACCCACCCTTAGATGGTGGCTGACACTGAACAAGGGGTCTCTGCTTTGCCGATGGAAGTTGCCAGAAAGGACAGCAGCCAACACTGCAGGCTGCAGGGTATTGAGTGCTTCCCTTCTGAAGTGGGATCTGGACGGAATACCACAGCCCAACACCAAAGGCCACGCTGTTTTCTGAACAGGTTGGAGCGGCCTGAGGAGTGTTGGCTTGCTGTTGTCAGGGAACCGAGAGTTCTCAGAAAGGGACTGAGGGCCCTGGAAACCCAAAGGAAAAAATATTATTTCTTCTTAAGTCTAAAACAAGATCTCTTTCAAGTTTTAACAAAAATTATTTTATGTCATTGAGGAGGCTCATTGGAACATTTGGCTAATAATAGACCCATCAGAGTTGTCAGTCTGGGGCATTAGAGAGAACACACTAGATGTTCTCCCAGTTTGCTTTGAGCATTCTATTGGGACTGCGACCAAATGGCAAAGAAAAAGGTCCTGTGTACACAACCAGAACTGTGAAGAAGGAAAAAGGCTGGTCTGAGTAGAGCTGTGATTACTCATGGAATCTGAGAAAACAAAATTGTTATGCAGATACTGTGAGACTTAGAGCTAATCTCTCAGCCTGATTATTGGGAGGTTTCAAAGTTGTTTGCTAAATGTGAGGATTTTCTAGACATTTTATTTAAATTTGGCCTCATTTTATACACATAGATTTAAGACCATAGCTCCAGCATTCAGCTATAAACTAAGCTATATTCTTTTCACATATTCATCAAGAGTTTATCTCCTTCTAAGAGTTTTTGTGTTTGTGTGTGTGTGTGCGTGTGTGGCAATTTGCACATCAGTGTTTTTGGAGTTAGCCCAACTCATTCATCCATTGCATGAACAAAATGAAATTAATGTAATGCCTTTTGTATCGATGAGTTAAAGCATGTATAACTGTGTGTTGATCTCCAAAGATAATTTGAATAAGTCAACCTCAACCCTGCTATTGAGACCAACTATTTTTACCATAAATAATATATTAACAATCAACATTTTTTCCATTTATGATTGATTTGCCTAATAGTCCCTCTTTTGGAAAACTAAGCTGAATGTGGCTGAAACAGCAAAGCTCCTCTCCCTCCCTTTCCCGTACCTAGTAGTAAACACCTGCTGAAACCATTAATACCTTCCATTTCTCAGAAAATAAAACCATCTTTGACTCAGTTACCAAAGACAGAAATGCGGGAATTACACTAAACTTATTCTTCTCCTCTAACCTGTATATTTAGTATGCCACCTTATACTGCCTGTTCTATCTTCCAAATACCTCATCTGTGTCGTCTTCATAATTTCTACTGCCTGTGACTTAGTCTGGACCAATGGTCTCTTACCCACTCACAATGATAGAGCGACTCCTATACCAAAGATTGTCTACACCACCAGCATAAGAATGATCTTGCACAAATCCCTCATTGTTTCCCTTCTAACACCCCAAGGTAAATTTGGGATCCCTGTGGATGTCAGAGAAGGCTCTTCATGAACTGACCCCTATCTGCCTCATTAGAGTTTCCCACTCTCATGGATATCTGCTCCGTTCTCCCCAAACTCTTTTCCCTGTCATTCTGTGACCCTTCCCCCAGCGAGGCATGCCCTTCATTCCCAAGCCACAGCTAGTCTTTGTCCAAGACTCAGTTTAAACATCACCTCCTCTATGACCTGTTTCTCTGACGTTCCCCAGCCCACGTCCCTTCCCTGCCAGACTGCTTGCCCCTCTGTGTTTTCATATAGCTGTCAAGACATTTAAATTGTTTAAGAAATACGGTGGTCTCTATACACATTTTTATCTCCAATTGGAAGGCAAATAACAGGCAGAACTATCTGTCCCTCCGTACTGACAGTGTCTAGAACGGGGTCAGACCTTAGCACAGGTCCAGGAAGTGTTATCAGTTTAGCATTTTAGTGAATGAGAATGTTATACACAGTGCTCTTAGCTCTTGCCTGACAGAGAAATTTGACTTTTAATTATAAAACACTACAAATCCCTTAGTCAAGTGAAACATAAGATAAAGTTATTTTCTGAGCAGGTTAATTAAGTGCTCGGAGTTCTCAGAGCTGTAAATGCAAGTTATTCTTTCCTTCCATGCCCTGCAGGAAGAGTGATCTATTGAAAGAAGTCCCTGGTTGGTTCATTCTAGAATTTCATATATAATTTTAAAAAGTACTCTCTGGATGATTTTGCTAGGTCTGTTTTTCTGCCAAAATTTTTGTCGTCAGTGCTTCGGTTTGTATCTGGCTGTATAAAAACGAAAGATACTCAAGCTATCTCAAGTAAAGGGCATTTAAACATCGGAGCACAAGTGAGGAAGTGGGAGAAGACAGGGTCCCAGAATAAGAGCCATTGTGCATTGCTGGCTGTGGGGGTCAGAGGAGAGTTCTGACCCAAGGCAGCTCTGGGAATCTCTCATGCTGTATCATTAGTATGACTCAGGCAGTGGATTGGCTGCTTGTGGGTCAGGTGCCTGTCTGAGGTCCAATCAGCTCTCTGTGGGATGGTCCAGTCACAGATGGACAAAGTGTGGCTGCCTATGTAACCCATGGTGTGAGCAGAGTAGATACCTTTAGAAAAGAGTGGGTAGGTGGGCAGAAAGGATGTATGCCTCCAGCATAGTCACAGGAGTACTCATTCCATCATATATGTTCACACCATAAATATAAAGTAGATGTAAATAAACTCAAGATAATAGTGCAAATGAGTTTTTCAACAACTATTACTTTTGTGTTAATATAATTTGATTGCGGTTTTCTGTAATATAATTTTTTATTGGTGCTTGTGTTTAACATGAACAACCTGAGGACCAAAATCCCTGAAAAGTTAACATTTGTCCAGCATGAGCTAGGACAAACCAGCTTCAGGACACCACCCACCAGCCTCAAGGCTCAAATTTCTGAACTCTGATGTTCACTGGAGTTCAGAAGGGTGTGTGTTGTTGGACGTGGTAAAAACAGCACAGAATGTGAGAAATGTGCCTTCCCCAGCCAGTGTAGAATGCTTCCGCAGCTATCAGGAAGCTTGCAGTCAATTGGAGAATTAATAGTTTACTCAACACTCATTCTCCTTATATGCCCTCTAATAAAGGCAAAGAGAAAACTGCTCTTTCTGTTCTTAATTAGTCATTTGGTTCCTAGACGTCTGCCAGAGCAACCATAAAGGCAATTTAATTAAACAGAAAACAAAGAGCCATTAAAATTCTCTCACCCTGATTTTTAGAAATGTTCGCAGCTCTCTTTGGGTTTTCTTTCTTTCTTTCTTTTTCTTTTTCCTGGCTTGGAAGTTTCTCTGTGGTTTCTTCCAGGATGACCACAGGCAGGGCTAGTTGCATTACACTGTGAGGGTAAACTTGACTGGGACTACCGCTCTGTGGGCAGCCAAGACACCAAGCATGTGCTAGTTTAAGAGAATTTATAGACTCCTGGAGTTCATAAAGTTGGGATTTGCTAGTAAGGTGTTTCTTGAAGCCTGGAGGGATAAAGTCTTCTGACCATGAATGCTTTGGCCATGAATGACCGCATAGTCACTTTTGGGGGCTTGTAGTAGGATTTGCACTTGGGATTTTTCTAGGAGTATTTTAATTCCAAAAGGGAGTTGGGATTAAAGAACAAACAAACTAGAGACTAATTTGACAGTGAGTTCTTTTGTTTATTGTCCTTTCAAAAGGGGGCATTAGGGACAAGAAACAAGGGGAATGAGGTGGCAAGGAGAATGCATCTGCTATGTTCCAAGCCCTTTATTTACTCATATATTCATTTTACCTCATCCACACTAAACTCTATAAAATCAGCATTATTATCTTCACTGCCATAGTTGAAAAAAATGGTGCTCAGAGAAGTTAGGCTATGTCTTCCAGATCTGGCACTTGACAATTCAGTTTAGGGATTTGGGCCCCAGTCTATCCATAGGCCCCAAGGCAGTGGCTAGTCCTCAAGAAAAAAAGTACAAAAACTGAATGATCAATAAATCACAACAAAAAAAGTACAAAAACTGAATGATCGATAAATCACAACAAGAGAAAAGGTGGTGCTGAGCATGTAGACACCATTCTCTAATTTATCATTTACTGGTTTCCTTTAAGGTGCTTCTAAACCAGAACACTTCCTGCTAGTTAGAACAGCATCGTAGCCTCCTGTTTTGAAGGGGGAAACTCATCTATTACTAAATTGAAGTTTTTGGTGCATGGATCTTTGAATATTAGAAGATAGCATTTAAAACGTTTTAGGTGCTTCTCACGTTCATCACGATGGCTTTTATAAATGTTGAGATGTGTTCCTGGGGAAAACAGTTTTACTCCACCCTCAGAAAGAAAATTTCTTATTGAAAAGATTTTCTCTCAATCCCTGGAGACTTCCATTTTTTCTTTTCAGTTGACTGGGCATCCTGTCGATTTGTGTGTGTGCGTGCGCGCACACACACACATGCATGGATGTGAACTCACATGTTTTTATATCCACACTCGGGCTCCAGGGCAGAGCAAGTCATATGAGGTAGATGGGGTGTTGGCAGGTGGCAACACGGGAAATGGGAAATTGTGGCAGAAATTGGGTGTGCTAAATTTGAATATGCAACCTATTGCTCCTGATTAAAACACACTCCAAATAAAATGCTGTGGATGAAATAATTTAATTTCTGACAAAGTAGCTACAACTTACTTTTAATAGATTCTATTAAAAATACAAAATTGCAATTTCTGGTTGAGAATTAGGTCTTTGGATTTTTTTTCCTTTTTGGAGTGTCATATATTTCTACTCATTTCTACATATTTGGGGGGTTACTAGTATAAAAGTCTTATTAATCTGACCCTCTCTCCCTCTTTTTAAATACAACTTGGAATAAAAGATGTAATCATAAGCACAGTATCTTCAGAAACATAACACATGCGTGGTAGGATTGGGAACAATGCAAGATGGGAAAGAGCTGAGTACAGAAAATGACAGTGACAAGTGGTGGGGCCTGGGGGGAGGAGGAAGGGAGGTAGGATTTAACTTCTCTTAGATCTGTTTCCTTATTTGTCCAATTTGGTTAATGCAATTTGTCCTGTAAAAACTATTACATGAGAGGAGGTATGAGAAAGCATTTTGAAAACTGCAAAGTACTATCTGTGTAAACTACTTCACTATTGTAAATATTAATGATAAATAGGAACCCAGGGTCTGCGGCTCAATAAATAAACATTTATTGAGCACCTACTGTGCAAGGCACCCTGCTAGGGTAGTTACACAAGAGCTCTAATCCCCCCACCTTTTTTTCCCAGACCAGAAACAAGTATTGTGCAATGAATAACTGGAAATAACATATTCACATTCTCATTGAAATCTTAACAGAATAATGGCTTCATCACTCAGGTTGTGGGTATTAACTGATGATGAAATTGATAAATCACATTACAATTGGCCATTTGCTATATCTGAGAGAGTTTGTAAAAGTGGAATTAATTATTCTGGATCAAGCAGTCTGCTACTAATAAAGGTAATAACTCATGATTTCTGTGGGACAAGTCATCTGAGACACTACAGGTCATTTGGAAAGACAGATAGAATGAGGCTCTCTACGCTGTGAGAAGGAGCATGGTGCAAGGAGTTCTTGTGATGATCGGGGTATCTGAGAGGGTTGGAAATGAATGAACAACTCAAAATAGGGGATGACTTTCAAAGTCAGGAAACTGGGACTGCAAAAGGCTGTTTGATCACCAGTAAAGCATCTGACTACATTGGGTTGCATTAGCTAGAGTTGAGAGCACCATGTACGTAATGACAACAAAAACAAAGTATTTTGGTTTCCAAAAGTGTGCATGTTATAAGAACAATCGAGAGACCTATAACAGACTCTGTTTTATTTAGAGCAGAGGTATCAAACTCATTTTCACCAGGGGCCACATCAGCCTCGCGGTTGCCTTCAAAGGGCCAAGTATAATTTTAGGACTGTATACATGTAACTACTCCTTAACAGTTAAACAAGAGCTGGGCACTGCCGCTGGGTAGAAACAAGGTGGAAGGCTGGATTTGACCCCTGGGCCTTGTGTTTGCCACCTTTGGTTTAGAGTGTCCTTTAAAGGTTATTCTTAGATCAGGGTTTCCTAACTTGGGCCCTGTGGGAAATTTGGGCAAAATATTATTTATTGTTGGGGGCTATCCTGTGCATTTCTAGGATATTTAGCATCATTCCTGGCCTCTATCCGCTAGATGCCACGACAATCAGAAAATGTCTGTCAACATTGCCGAGAGGTGCCTGGGGACAAGATGGTATGCCAGATGATTACTATTGTGTGTCAGGCACTCCTCTAAGCTCTTCATATGCGTTGTCGTTAAATATTATAGCTACCATATAAAGTCGATTCTATTATCATTCCCATTTACAGATGAGGAACTAATACACAGAAAGGTTAAATAACTTGCAGAGGTCACCCAATTATAATGTAAGCCCTTTAGTCTGGCTATAGCACTCTACAATCTTAGCCATTTATTCATTTTTTCTACATAACTGATTTGTGCCTCCTGGTGAACCATGCATTTTAACACCCTATGAACAACTTCCAGATACTATAAAATTTGTTGTTCCTGTTGTTTCTATTGTTTTAAACAAAGGGAAGTTGTCTTGTTCCATAGAATGGCGGATCTCTCCTTGGCCCCTTGGCCATTTGAAATGGAATAAGCTCTGGACAAGTTCCTTTGCAACATCAAGCAAAGGAATATGTTTATATAAATGCCAGTGAATTGATGAAAGAGGCTCTCACGGGGCAAACCACTGGTAACACATCTATTTCTGTCCTTGTTCAGCTGTGCTGCATCTGAAGCCTTAGTGCCCAATGGCCTCCCCTCGTTGTCGTCACACTCGTGGCTGCTTGATCTAGTTTGCCTTCTTGCGCTTGCATTGGCCCTACTTTAGCCTCCTCTGAGAATGAGATTATTTTTCCATTACATTACAACTATTATTTGCTTAATGAACCAAACTCAGGAAGCAGAATAACTTTTAGAACAAAACCCTCCAAATCCTGAAAAACGTAGCAGCCTTGGAGAATTCATGGCCTTGGGAAAAGGTCACCAGTCACATTGACAAGAACTATTCGCTAAGCAGTAAGAGGAGAGGACCTCGTCAGCATGGGCAATGGGACCCCACCAAAGTCCCGTGCATGGTTCATACTCTCAGCCACAGAAGTGCCCGTGGCAGAAAATGCCTAACAAAATTTAAAAACTAGAATAAATGACTCCCTTCCCTTTGGAAAACAACTAATTTGGGCTCAGTCAATATTTAATTAATCTTTAAAAAAATTTCAGGGACAAGTCTAACTGCAATTTTGGAAGGCAAAAAAAAAAAATCACTGCTTTCTTTTCAAAAGCCTTTTTCTAGTAAATCGTCTTTTATATAGTCTTGACCAGCAGAGGGCTTCCATACCTGACAAATGATAACCGAACAGAACAAAAGGGACTGCGAAAATTTCTTAATATTTTAACATCATTTTTCTTTTCCATGTGTTTTTTTCTCCTGTTTTTATCACTGGTCATTTAAAGTTGAGTTTTTGCTAATTACAAAACATTTAATTTTCTTTTAATATATTGTATAGGGTACAGGCGGGTTTCCTGTGTATAAGGTAAGGTAAGAATTGTAGGAATTTTTTTTTACTTATTTGATTAGATAAAGGCTGTGCCTAGAGTGATTGATATTTTACAGGCATTTATAAATCAAAGAGAATCTGGTCATTGCTAACCCTCATTAAGAGATACATCCTCTTTTTTCTGCCTACATCACATGAAGCATTAGCTTTGGAATACTGTTAGTATTTGCCTCTGGCAACTGTTCTTCGATCTCCCTTTCCATACCTGGCTGCCAGAGAGGACTTTTTATCAGACCACAGCTTTCTGCTTCCCAATTTATATTTTAATCAGTTATAACATTCAGAAAACTTCAGATTCTGAAAACACACTAAAGATTTTTCAGGGCTGGAGCACAGTGATTCTGATCGTGCAAAGGCAGTAAATTCAGCTGGAGTACAAGTATGTTGATGTTCACACATGCCCTTCCCCTGAGCTGGTGCCCACAACCTGGAGGAGTTAAAAGTGACCATCAGCCAGCTGATGAATTCTTCAGTGCAAATACAGAGATGTGTAGAGGGGCCAGCCCAGCCAACTTCTCTCCTCCAGGCCTCCTGCACACCACCCTTGAAGTCCTCTTAAGGTAGTGCCCTTCCTGGGTGTTCTCCTTTAAGGCACATCTCTAATAGCAGGTTCTTTGTACAGGTTCCTTAGCTATCATCACAGAGGTGGGGGCTCATCTGTGCTGGTCTCATTTCTGAGCTGTTCCTAGTGACAGGAAATGTTGACAACTAAAGGTAATGTGAAGGTGAATCGCTTTGATTCTAAAGACAGAACTGAAACTAAATTCTAGATTTACAGAAACTATGTCTTATGCAATGAATTACCTTTGTTTTTTTATGTAGGTTCATAGCCACTCTTAACCTTGCTTATCTCCAGGAAGGTTGTAGGCTCTCATGGCATCAACATATATGTTCTCCTCGTTTTCCCCCTTTCCTTTGTGTTGAATGTATTTTTGTCTTATTCATTGCATAAGACATAGTTGCTGGTACTTTTGAATGCCCAGGAGAGTTTTAAAATAAATCCCAAGATGCCAAATCCTGGAGTAGAATGGTCATGCCAAGGGATTAAGAAAAATCAAAATATTTGAATCCAGAAATACGTTTTTGGAGTCATCTGGGGAAGGCTAATGACAATCATGGAAAATAGTCAACTTTGTTTTCCAGATTAAGAGTAAAATACGTGGAGCAGAATTTAAAAAACAGTGGGTTTGGAATCAGGAAACCGGAGTTTTCTTTGGGGAGAGGCCTCTTTTTTGGCCATGAAGAGCATGGGCTCTGGGCCCATGGGTTGATTGGAATTTTGGCATCATCCTGAAGGTCACTGGATGACTTTGGTCGAAGTTCCTTTACTTCTCTGTACCTCGGTTTTGTCACATGTGAAATACTGGAAAATTCAGTACCTGCCTCATTGGGTTGTAAGGGTTAATTGAAATAACACATGTGAAAGGCTTAGAAGGGTGCCTGCTATACAGTAAAACCTCAATGAATCCTTTTTGTTCCCCTGGAGGTTATCTGCTTCTGTCACTTTTATTGGAGTTGTTACCACAGCTGAGTCCCAGTTTCCTCATTCCCCTCTCCCAAATAATACCACCACCTTCTAATCTTATTGGGAAGATTAAGGAAGATAATTATGAAAGAATTTGCAGGTGCAAAGCACTGAAGAAAAGTAACGTGGTATTAGAATGGCATTTTTCCTGCATGTCTTTGTTTTGTATTTGAATAGATACACTGCATAATATTGGAAGACACTTAGGCCTGGGAAGCTTCATTGCAGTAGAGGAGTTGGGAAACTTACTTAGAGAGCTTAACAATACAGCGGAAGTGACACCTAACTTTGTTATTTTATATTGCCATTAAAATATTTTTCTTTAGCATTGACCTTTGGCATTTTTGATACTTAATTGCAGAGGCATTCAGAGGCACACAGAATGTGGGCCCGTATCTGTGATTCATTTTGGGGAAATCAGAAGGAGAGAGAGAGACGGTCAGACTGTGTTAGGTTGGCCAGGAGTAAAGATTGAAGCTGACTGAGGTGGGGAGTTGGAGAGAGTAGTACCTAATCGCTCAGGAGAAACAGTTTTAGAAAATGAAAGAGGGAGGTGCTTGTTGGTTTAAGACTTGGGGATTTCTATTCATATTTGTCCCTATCGCTTGTGCAATATCAGCAGGTGGCTTGCATTTCTAACTCACTCGCTCTCTCATTTCCTTAGTGATATTTTATGGTTTCCACACCTCTGTGTGTGTTTTTCTTAGCACACTCCTTGGTCTGATTAAGTACAGGAATGTCAAGGGTCACTTTAGCATTATCTGTGTCTGACCTTGGTTTACACTCGCCTCTCGTCTCTCTGAAGTCACTAACGAGAAGCAGAACAGTGAAGATATTGGACAGATGTTTAACAGACCCGGGCTGCCCGAAGTCATGGCTAACTCACTTTAAGGAACAACAAAAACAAAATTCAGACTTGGCTATTATTTTTTTTATTATTACAAATGATTAAAATAATTCATAAATAATCTTAATGTAGTTTGGATAATCATTACATACATTAATTAATAACACCCTACACTCTCCAGCTATGTTGGCCTACACTCTTCCCTGAATTCACTGTACATTTTCATTCCTCCATAATTTGCTCATCCCAGGATGTTTTCTATCATGAAAGTCACAAACCAGCTGTCTAGATTCAAAAGGAAATCCATTGATGTGAATCTTTTGCTTTGTGTAGGGTTTTTTTTTTTTAGTAGAGTTGCACATACTTCAGAAGCAAATGATTTCACATACAGTTACAGATTTCTATCTTATCCTGAAAAATCAGAATGTCTGACAGCTGGCTTGTGATCATCCGTAGCAGTAGCCAGAGCTATGTGGTGGCTGTCACCTTGACAGGGTGCGAAGTCTTTAGTTGGTCACAGTTGCCACCACTCCCATTTGCTCTTCTTTCCCATGGTCAGATCCAATCTTATAAAATATCCGTCTCATTTCTGTATGGTTTGGGTTTGTGACCTTGAAGCAGAATCCAGATTATCTCTCAATACTTCCTAGGTTTGTTCAAACCTCTGTGTTGCCCTTAGCAAGTTGTTAGAATAGCGTTTGATTTCTTTGATTCGTAAGGAGTTAACTTTGTAAATTTGTCTCATCAATTCACATGGTCACCTTTTCAGGACAGAATCCAACCTCTTCCCATTTTATCTCTGATAGAACCAGTTTCTCCCACATACATGTGTCTTTCAGCATATTTTCCTGGATACAGAATGGAATGGTTGAATGTTAGCAGAGCCTATGAATGAGTTATTACCCTATCACTGGCCTTTATGAGCTCCTCTGCAGTCATGTAATTAAGAAGGCATTCAGTTTGCTTTATAGCACTATCAAAGTTTCCAAAATGAATAAAATAGCTTCATCATTAATAATTTGGATTCGTCATCTTTGACCCTAAGGCATCCTACGCTAGAGACTGCAAATATTATTTTAAGCAGTTTAATGGATTACCGGGAGAATAACTAATGGATTAACAGGTCAAATAAATTAATGGGTAAATTGATGTGAACATGTGGTTGAATGACTTTCCAATTGTAATTGTAACTGTAAAAGGCAGACACCCTGAGGGGGGATTAAGCAGTAGCAACAAACACTGTTATCACTAGAGTTTCCCCGGAAGTGAGTGTAACAGACAGGATGTTTTCTAATGAAACTGTAAAACAATTAGAATAGCCCTTTGGAGATTTGGTGGCTTTTTTTGTTTATTTGTTTGGTTGGTTGGTTGGTTTGGTTATTTTTTTCTCCTAGTGTTTCCAAAGGAAAAAGCTGTGCTTGGAGTGCCAGCAAGTTAAAAGTATCACAATTATTATAAATAACCATCTATTCAAGGGGCATAGATGGACAGCAAAATAGGCAATTAAACATGTGCTCCATAAATATGCATAAATCCAATACCATCTGCCACCTTGTCCAATTTGACTAGTTGTCTTTATATACCTACCACATAAATCAGTTTAAAAGGGTTCCCCTGAAGCAGTGTTTCTATAATGCCTGGGTAAAACATTTTCATTCTTTGGCTAAGACTGTATTTCCCATGTCTCCCATGACAAAAATAACATCCTTTTCTTTTGGGGCTAGAGAATTCGTTAACTTTGCCATGTAATAAACCACCTTAGAACTTAATGGCTTATAATAACAACCATTTATTTAGCTCCTGGTTCTGCTGCACAATTCTGCTGGGCTGGGCTAGGGTTGGTTGGTTTTAGCTGGGCTGCCTCCTGGATCTATAGTCCACTGACAGGCCAGCTGGGAGCTGGCTAGTCCCCTAAGGCCTTGCGCATATATCTACTGATTGATTGGCTGTTGGCTAAATGACGTATCTTTCATTCTCCCTCCAGCTAGCCTGGGCTTGTTCGCGAGCAGAAAGAGAGGGCAAGCCCGTTTTAAGTTCTGCTTCACGATTGCTGTTGAAACATTGGCCAAAGCAAATCACATGGCTAAGCCCAGAGTCAGTGTGGAAGCAGAATACCCAATGACATGGATACAGGGAGGCAGGAACCAATGAAAGGCCATTGCACTGATGATTCAGGTTCATTTCAATCCATTCTTATTGCATGTGAATTACCTTGTAATGTGCTAAACAAGTTTCTGGGTAACTTGAAATATGTTTGGACATCATTTTTTTTCATTACTTTTTTGGAAAGAGAGGAAGAAGAGAAAGCAAGAGAGCAAGTGAGAGAGGGAAATATCGATGTGAGAAAGAAACATCCATTGGTCTCCCTGACCGGGAATTGAACCTGCCATCTTGGGTATATAGGCTGACACTCCAACCAAATGAACCACACTCATCAGAGCTGCTTTTTTTTTTTAAAAAAAATAAGACTTTCTATAATCAATGAATTACCTGTTTAGGCATAGGAAGGGAAAAACTGATTAATAATTCTGATACAATATTCATTCTGAATAATTTACAAAAAAGTACAAATAAGTCTTTTGAAGTTGTATAAATCTACATATATAAATATTATACAAATATGAAAAGATCCATAATATTTTTACGCATGTTTATTTCCCTCTCGTTCTCAATTTTGTGGTAAAAAGAATACCACAAAAGCGCCTTCCCTGTAGAGCTATTGTGAGTACTAAATTAACAGCTTACTATAATGCCCCACATATAGTAAGTACTTTCTAAATGTTATCTGTGAGGGGCAATATGGAACAGCAATGATGCCTGGTTCTGCTGTTGTTACTACTGTTAAACTGTGGTGATAATGTCAGTTATAGCATCTTTCCAAGAAGTGAGATTTTGAACATACAGAAGCCACAAATCTATCTATTTAGACCAGCCATTGTCTTTCTGTAACATGCCTGTCTTTCAGACATGAGACTCAATCTTGGCATAATTGTGCGTAAGTTTTCCCTGGCTCTCATTTATTTATGTGCCATTTCATTTCACCATACCAGAGCATAGATACTCATTATGTCTGTCTCGATACATCAAATTTCCAACTAATTTTGTTTTAAGAAGAGAGAGAGAAAAAGTGAGTTGAATTTCAATTACCATTTCCTCTCTAAGCCCTCTGCGTAATTCCCAATGACTGTGATGAGGCACGAAGTTCTGCTTCAGAGCTTCGGATAATAGGAGATGTGGAGAAGATGTTTCCTCAGAGAATGGCGTGTCCATTTAGAGCATTACAGTTTCATTGTTAAATATAGTCTTAGCTATGCATTTCCTTCCCAGCCAAACCTTGTATGTAGTCGAAGAGCTCTGTCTGCTACACAATGTTCAAAGCTTTCAGTAAAGGTTTTATTAGACCGGACGTTATCCACCATGACCTCACTGAAAAGGAAAAAATAAAACTATTACCCGCAACAGGAGTCGGCAAACTTTTTCTGCAAAGGGCCAGATAGTAAATCTCCTAGGTTTTGTAGGCTATCAGGCTCTCTTGCAAGTCTGCTTCTATAGCAAAAGCAGCCACAGACAATGGGTAAATGGGTGTAGCTACGTTCCAATAAAACTTTATCAAAACAACCATGAACCGGATTTGACCTGTGGCCAAGGCTAACCCACTGTTGACTAAGAAGGAGTGCTAAATCTCTTAAGCAATCAACAGAGAGAAAAGAGCTTCTGTTTTCTAAGAAATTTTTAGCTATAGGTAGAGTTGTTTTTGGTGATAAGAACTAAAACTACCACCAAAGTCCCTGCTTTCTTCCTGAATGTGGTGTCCTTCATAAACATTTAAAATAACCCAACAAGAAGACAATTCAGTTTTCTCTATGGTTATTCCATTTGGGGAGGTCATACTTTGTGTATTTTTTTTTTTTTTTTTGCATTTGGAGATGAGTATTGATCATGGTGTAGTTAGCTGAATTGCACAAACCTGTATATTTAAATTTTTTAACGTGTTGGACCAACATAGTTTTTTATTAAAATAAATTGTTATTGAGTCATTTAAACACACACATGCACAGCGTCTTTGCCAGCATCTGACACCTATAAGAAGACATATCATTTTAGTACTCAGAGTAGAGAAGACTTCAAAGACAGTCCTTTGAGTCGGAAGAATAGAGCATTGTGTATAAAGCTGCCTGTATTTTTCTTTTGTCATGGAGCAATTCTGGTGTGTAAACTATTGCAGGCTGTGCAATCAAGACTGCTATTTCACCTACTCTATCTCCAAGCCAGAATAGGTAGACTTCTCAGGAACACTGGGACTTTCACATCAACTGAGTAACTTTCCACGGAATGCCTTGCTTACAGACATGCTGAGAACTGTCTTTATGACTAACTGCTGGTTGCTCTCTTGAGGATGCTGACTGGATCTTTTTAAAAATTCCATGAGCTAAGCAACCATTAAACTAATTGATACATGAGGAAACTGAGGCTCAGAGCATCTGAGCAATTTGCCTAATTTCATGAAACTCATCCATCTAACCTGGGACTTGAACCCACACCTCTGACGCCAAGTGGATTTCTTTGGCTGCTGCTGTTTCTGTTGCACAGCTGTGATGTGACTCTCAGTATTGTGATTCAGCTCCAAGCTGGACACTCTGTTCCTCACCAGTTTCTCACCTTGGGCGCTACCAGTATCACTGTACTAATGCTCCTCTACACTCTGCTACTTGGTAGTATGCAGCCCAGGATATCTTGATATCATTTAAAGGACAGCAAACTCACAATTATTAACAACCACACCTAAAACAAAAACAAACTAAGCAAACAACTAGAACAGGAACAGAACCACGGAAATGGAGATCACATGGAGGGTTAGCAACAGGGGAGTGGGAGGGGGAAGAGGCGGAAAAGATAGGGAGAATAAGTAGCATAGATGGTAGGTAGAAAATAGACAGGGGGAGGGCAAAGAATAGTATGGGAAATGTAGAAGCTAAAGAACTTATGACCCATGGACATGAACTAAAGGGGGAGATGTGGGTGTGAGAGGGTGTGCAGGGTGGAGGGGAATGAAGGGGGAAAATGGGACAACTGTAATAACATAATCAATAAAATATATTTTAAAAATGGCAACAACACTCAGAAACTAACAGATGAGATTACATAAACGACATCACTGCTGACATCTATTAAAAGCTGATGAGGTGCTGGCTACCAGGCCAGGTGTCCTCATGCATGAGGTCATTTATTTTTCACAGCAAATCTCTGAGGAAGGTATAATTACTATTCTGACTCAGTAGATGAGGAAACTGAAGTTAGGAGTTAGTCGTTTAATCTTTAACTATTTATTTTTCCCTTTGGCTTATTGGTTGGACTTGCCATTATTTGCAAATCAATGTGAGAAGCCAAATCTTGGACATATTTTGGATGATAATCATCATTAGTGTTTGAACTACATTTATAACTCTAATAATGGATTTAGAATAACCTTAGTGTTTTAAATCAGAAATATACCAATTCTAGTAATTTCTTATGCATCTAATATTGTAGAATATTTCTTGTAACTGATAGTTCTAGATAATTACAGCCTATTCTTTCAGTGCCAAAATGTAAATTAAAAAAAAAAAAAAGTTCTGTTCAAGAAAGCACTCTCACTAAGATAGATGGCACACATCTATCTAAGGAAGTATTGATGAAGGAGGTGAACATGAGATCAAAGCAGTGGCTTTAACATATGGAGAAGTAAGGATATTAATCTGACTTTTAATGAACTTTTAAAAAATAGCATAGCTCAGGCTTGGTGTGATTTGGCTATTTGGTATACAAGATACATGATTTTACCCTATAAACCTTCTCTATCCAGAGGATCAAAAAATTAGGCAATTTCATGTCAAACATTGAAGTGTTTTCCATATCGTGAATAAATAGGAAATTTAGAAGACCTGCCTTTGAAATGAAGCCCACACGGATGGTAAGAGTTCAGCAGGAGCTATTTCAGCACTGGCTTTCACTTCTCCTCTTTGGTCCCTGCTGTACGGCCATCACAATATGTAATGGAATGGCCTGCCCTGACTCAGCTTAGGCCTCCGAAGGAGTGGTGGAGAGACTCTCCTTACTTTATTCACCATCACTTCCATCACCCCTGTGAAATAATGGGGTTCTCTTCCAGTAAGGCTGTGTATGGAGGCATTAGGCTCCTGATAGAGGCAAGTTAATCAATACATGCGTAAACAAATGTATGAGATCCCTCAGTCTTAATATGGAAACACATAAGAGATTGCAAATGGGTATCAGTGAATGTTAAGAGTAAAGCTTTTTCTCAGCCACTGTTCCACTAAAAGGAACACTCTGTCTCAACCATCAATATGTTGAAGAGGAGGAAAGCTTTGGAGAGGCTTTTGAGAGAGCTAAAAGCTGTGTTTGCACTCTACTCTGCACCAACAGAATTTTTTGCAGTGATGGAAATGTTCCATGATGTTTGTTTAGCTTCTAGGGCTGAACTACCCAATGAGGGAGCCATAAGTCATATAAGGCTATTGAATGGCCACTTAACATGTGGCTTGTGTGACAAACAAAGTGACTTTTAAATTTTACTTAATTTTAACCAATCAATTGAATTTACACGAATTCCTGAAATGAATCAAGGATGCTTTTGTACTTCAGTCATAGTGAATAGCGTAAGGATTTTGGGTTAAAATCTGATGAATATCCATTCAGTTATTAAAGTTAAAACTTGGCTTTTGTAGTGAGAGGTAACATAGGTTGATAATTCCAGTTCTGTACACTTAATGTTTCTGAGTTAATGCTAGTTGTTATTATTATAATTATTAGTATTGTTATTACTATAATTAATATTTATTCAAGAACATCTTTTGAGTACCTACTACATGCCAGGCACTGTTCTTGGTGTTGGAGATGCAACAGAGGAGAAATCAGATAAAATTCCTGACTTCATGTAGCTTACATCCTGGTGAATTATTATCAAATTAAATTCTCATGAGCTGATTTGATGAAATGGAAATTGCTCAAGCTACACTGAGATGTGCCAAAAGAATATGTGTTTAATTTTTCTATCATTTGATCTTATGTCCCCCCATTCCATCCTATAGAATGGGAGAAAGGCGAGATTTAAAGACTTAATTTGGTTCTACCCAGCAATTTTTGTCTGAGACCAGTGCAATAATTTAATGTTTTGAGAGGTTTGGGGGTGGGGGGTAACTTAAGCTGAGCTTCTTTAGGTAAAAATGCTGAGAGTCTTGTATGTTTGTCTTTTGCTCCTAAATTCTTTCACATGGATAAGTAGTAGCTAGGCTACTTCTGGACAGTGTGGAGAGGTAGGGGATCTTGGCTGCGCCTTCAGCACTCCTGTGCTGTTCTCTGGGCCATGGCAGGCCTCTGCTGCAGTGGTGTCTCCCATCTGCCTAGTCACTTCGTGCCCTGCTGGCACGTGTGGTCAGATGATACCTGCAAGCTGGTGGACTGGTGGCCTGGTGGCCTGGGCTGTCCCTCAGCGTGGTCAGGGCCCAGCTGCTCTTTTTGCTGACTTGGCTCCACCTCTGCTTTCCCTGGTTCCACAACCTCCCTAAGATCAGCTGCGACTCTGACTCAGGTAGACCACCTTGCAGCTGTCTGCAGAGGGCCACTTGGTCCTCCTTATTGTCATTCCTTCCAAGCTGATCCTTATCCCAAATCTTGGCTGATTTCTACCTTTCTTCTCAGAGTATGTGAAAGTTTCAGGCTCCCTTCCAAACCAGTGAGGGGCTGGTTTAGGAAAGCTAAACTCAGAGTCTCTTTCTGCCTACACACCCTGAGCCCTGAGCTCCGACATCATCTTGGGTGCAGTCATTCTCCAGACGGGATCCAGGTGGTCTAGGAGGCCATCTCTTTCAGAGTCCTGGGTCTGCTGGTCCCCTCCATCCTTGGCTTTGTTTTCTATTTGTGTAATACTTTCTCCTCTGGGCAGAGAAGAATGTAAGAGATGTCAGAGTACAAATGTTTGAACCTCCTCGCATTTATCCTCTTGCCTTATCTCTGGAGTTGGTGTTTTTTGACCAGCTCCAGCTTCTTCTCTGTCAGAGGCTCTCAATAATAGTTACACCATCCCCAGGGTGATTTTATATAGGTGTTGGGGTGTTTTGTGTTTGGATACCATCATGATTGGGGGACTCTATGGACATTTGAGGAACATCCTTCAAAGCATTAGAATCCCATCCAGCAACCTATACATCCTGTGTCCACGTGACCTCCAAATGTCCTTTGAGAGGTTGGTGTAGGCAGGAAGCCTACTTAAAATTATCTGAGCCTACACTATAATCCCTTCTTACACATCAACACTCATATATATTAAATATATATATTGAATTTTTCAAGAATGTAACCACTAAATCAGTGGAAGTAGAATCTCACTTTCTTTTGTTTGTAAATTTGCACACATCACTATCAATGGCACTCCTGGTCTTTCAGTCTCCAGTTAAACACATGTGTGCTAGTTGGAGTTTGTAGCCGCCACATCTCTGATGATATCGTACATGGGCATACACATCTGCCACCCTCGTTATGTCTTCTACTGGAATTGCACCTGAGCACTTCTGTATGGAAACATGTATGGCATCATTATCGTTATTTTTGCTTATCCTTTATCCTATTGTTAGTGGCTATTGATTTTTTAAACCATGTTTGTAGATGGGTTGTATTTTCCATGAATTACATTTTAGGATATTTTACAAAAGGGGGAACTTTGGTTCTGTCCTAACTCTCTTCTATGACCTCAGCCTTGGCTAAATCATACCACCTGGAAGGAAGTTATCAGTTTATAAAATATGAGGAAGGGGGGAGGTCTTCACTTAAGTCTTAAAATAAGATACTAAAGAACATGAGATATTCAAAACAATTACAAAAAAAGACATGTAAAAATAGGCAAGGCAATAAACATAAACCAAGTAAAAAGCATATGCAAATTACAATTAATTTCTATTTAGTTTTCATTTTTCATGATTCTTACTAATTCCTCTTTAGGCTGTGATGGAGCCGTTATGCCATTACTCTGTTAGTATCATTATAGATTAATAAAATCATTTGGGAAAGCAATTTGGCTATATAATCCAGAGTCATTACAATGTACATTACTATCGATTTGGTAATTCTTTCTGAAAATTTAAGCTAAGTCGAGCAAAAGGGAAGAAATAAACCATATAAATGAAGGTGTTCACTGCAGTGTAAAAGGAACCTAAATAGCAAAGAACAGGAGGAAGTGTTAATAAATACAAAGTAATAACAACATGGAAGCAGAGCATTAAACAATTAGTATATAAGCTATAGAAATATGTCAGTGACCATTTACTCATTTGCTCCTTTATGCATTTCATGAATATTTATTTAGTACATACTGGTGAGATTCTGGGATTGTTAGAAGGAAAAAGAGAAAATATATGTGTGGGAAGTAGCATGTTTTAAAATTCACATAATGTCTTTAGCTCAGTAAAATGTAAGTTCAGAAAGCAATAGCCTATAACCTGCTCCTGATATGAACTTGACTGCTAACCTCTGAGTGTTCCTGAACAAGTCACTTCTCCCTTCTGACGCTCAGTTTTCTTACCTGTGAAGGAGACAGTTTGACTTACAGAATTCAGAGGGTCATCTCATTCTCCAAAAGCCTTAAATGAATACTGCTTCTTTCTCCATCATATCGTAAACTGTCACATCCCGTTAATCACCAATACCACCAGTGTGGAAGTGGTAAGGATTCTTTTCAAAATAGTATCAGTTAATGTTTTTCAATTCGTAGTCTTTTACTTGTTTATATTCTAACTTAATATTTAACTGCACATTGTGTGTTGGAATAGATCATAAGAAGTTCCCTTCTTCACCATGAAATTTAATGGGGCAGTTAGATTGCATGCGAACGTCTCCCGACCTTGGAAACAACGACTGGACTTGCGTTGCTTGCATCGCTGCCATGACATTTTGCTTGTGGTTATTTTTTGATGAGAATATTTCCCAAATGAACAATATTACATTTGGGTTAAAATAAGGAGATAGTTTATGTGACTTCTCGGCTAAACCTGAAGGGGATAAGCAAACAAGCCACAGAAACACTGTTGGTGCAATAGCTTAGTCAATGGATAATTTCACACAAAGCAATTTTACCTGACAAGTTTTCCTTACACGAAAAAATATAAACAAGGATCATCATTCAAGAAATAGACGTCCAGGGCTCTTTGGCCTGAATGTCTGGATTAGCAAAAGGTAAAGAATGGATGTTTGGCTGCTGGAAAAAGGGGAGATGTGGGTCTTTTGTTTCCAGAAATTTTGTTCGTGTTTTCCCGTTTTACGAGCCCTGCCTGTTCCAGAGCAGTTCCACATTTTTGTACTTCGCACAGTAGCTACAACAGCTGTGTTAATTAAATAGATATGTCACAGCGCTGAAGCCAGTGCCTGCTGCCGCACTGGCAGCCAGGAGCCTCCATGCGTGGCAGGCAGAATCCGGCTGCAGTCGCAGTCATCGCAGCCACACAGGAAGGACAGGGCAGGCTGCAAGGAGAAAAACGGTCAGCGGAGAACAGACACTTCGCGCTCATCTGTGTCCATATTAAATATACCATAAAATATTTATGGGATTAAATATGAGCACGCTTTTCTCCCTCGCCTTGGGATATTTGAATATAATTCTAAGAACCATGGGTGAGATCACCTAGAGTGGTGACAAGTGGGCTGTAAGTGCTAAACTATAAATTGTTTGATTATGAACGTTATGCGGTATTGTTCATTGACTCAGGAAATATTTACTGAATGTCTGTGTGTTCCTGCCCCGTGTCGGGCCTGAAAACACAGATGTGAATGAGATAGAACTTCAATATTGCACAGAACAGGTTTAATTCTAATCAATATTTCCGGTATGGTAAAAATGCTAAATATATTATGTGTGTGTATAATCAATCATTCAGTATCACTAACCACATGCCCGATTTCTATCTCTTCTACTTACTTCAAGAGAAAATCTTTATCATGCCGATTAAGATTCAAGATCCAGAATATGAAAATTATTTTAGAACTATAAAATTAATCCCCATTGTGTAGTTAATTCTGGCCAGAGTTTTACTTTTCCAAAATTGGTATTGGCTGTTGATTACTTTGGGATTAATGTCCAAATGGCTTTTGTGGTTTTAGTTAAAGAAATATTAATAGTAGTTAATGTTGTGTTGCTGAAATTTAATTTGTCTTCTCTGGATTCTGCTTGCATAATGCTATTTTTTGTTCTAATTGATTCATAAAGATCATTAAACAAGAGAATAAAAACAATTTGTAGTTAATTTCTGGGAGATTGCAGCATGTGTGTTTTATGGTTCAAATAACAGATGTTATTTCGGAGAAGCTAAGCAGTACTGTAACTCCACTGGAAATCAGCCTGCTGATTCACAGGGCAGCCCTCCCCAGTCAGCTCCCGAGAGCTGTGCAGTGAACTCCTGCCCCGCGCCAGGCCAGTGGGCGAGCGAACCTCGCCAGCTTCACCGGTCTGTGGGCCCCGCGCTTCGGCTCGGCTGAAGAACCCGGAAGGAGCCTATCAAAACCACGTGGCTTACGAACATTCACAGTATTCAATTTTGGTCATCCGTCCACTTTCAGAAATGTGATACTCATTGAGAAAACTACAGGTTTGAAAATGCCATGCCTCTCTCCCAAGAAAATTCAGATTTAACAGCCCAGCTTGTAGTACTGTAACTGTTACTAGACTGCGGGAAGTTGCTTGACTAAATCTTTGGGCTGGGGGTGGAACTACAAGTTCACAACACAGAATGCAGAAGAATGTACCAAGGCCGTGCTTTTCAACCTTTTTCATCTCATAGCACACGTAAACTGATTACTAAAATTCTGCAGCACAGCAAAGAATATATATTTTTGCTGTTCTGACAAAAAATAGGTAAAATGTTGATTCATTCACACCGGATAGCTGTTGGTGTGTTGGCTGTTGTTATTTTTTTAATTTGATGATCGAAGGTCAGTGCCCCTGACAAAATAGTCAGGTGTTGCATGTTTTAAAAATTCTTGTGGTGCAGTGGCTGAACATTATTGTACTGAGGAAAAGAAACCTTTAGCAATTGGCTATTTCTGTGTGCCCCAACGTGTATCTCCAAACCATCATCTGTTCCATTGGTCCCCCTCCACCATTTTTTTTAAAAACATTTCAAGGTAAGGTCTCATACCAACTAAAGCACACAGAAGGGTCAACAGGATGGAAGTCTAACCAGAAAGCTCTTTGGTGGCTGTGAAAAGGAGACAGAAAAGGAGGCCTTCAGAAGGAAAAATGATGCAGTGTGAAAAATGATGACCCCAGAGGGGCAGATGGAATCTTTATCTTAAATACACACTGCAAGGAGGTGAGAGGAAGGAGGAGAGGCTTCCTCTGATGTGAAACTGTTATGCTATTAACTTGCCTTGGGGTGACATAAGAAATATATTCCATTTTTTAAGGCAAGAGACATATCCCTCCTGAGGGAATGTACTGCACAGCAAAAGGCCAGGTTTGGAGAGAAAAATACATGTAGAGATTATTTAGGTGTAAATCCTGATGGAAAATGGAAAAGAATTTCCAAGCTCAATTCCACATATTTTTAAACGGGCGAGTTGAAAATAAGGAAATAGATTCGAGTTTTGTCCCCACGGCCAACGCGAGGCCCCCTGCCTGTGCCCTCCTGCCCCTCACATACACAAACATCCTCAACACAAACATGAGTGTGCATGCACTTGCACACATATTCATAAACACATGGGCTCAAAACCAAAACAAAATGTAACAACCAAAAATATAGCCCTTGACTGTTAACATTATTTTTTTAAGAACTTTTGCTCCATTTTTTTTTAGTAAGTATTAGAGAACTTGAGAAATTGTCTTTACTTTGGCAGGAACTTGGTTGAGATGCTAGATGTAGTAGTTGCATATGAAATCCTTAACTAAGGTGTGGATTTAAATATGATGCTCTTCTCTGGATTATTTGTTTCATAGCATCCCCCATGGTTACCATGTATCATCTGCGTGTTGCTGTTTTAACATGATTAATACAATTCTACTTGTTTACCATATGGGGTGATTGAATTTTTTTAAATAAATTTAATTTTATTATTTTTTTATTATTCAAGTACAGTTGTCTCCATCTTCCCCCAACACTCCTCCCTGCCCACCCATCCCTGTCTCCCACCCTCCACCCTACCCACTTTGGCTTTGTCCATGTGCCCTTTATATATATGTTCCTTGATGACCCTTCTCCTATTTTCCCCCATTATCCTTCTCCCTCCTCCTCTCTGGTTACTGTCAGTTTGTTCTTTATATCAGTGTCTCTGGTTATATTTTGCATGCTTGTTTGTTTTGTTGATTAGGTTCCACTTATAGGTAAGATCATATGGTATTTGTCTTTCATTGCCTGGCTTATTTCACTTAGCATAATGCTCTCCAGATCTATCCACGCTGCTGCGAAGGGTAGGAGCTCAATGCCATTCTTTGAGCTAAGGAGATATGAGTAGGTGTGAACATAGAGGTCCTGAAATGGATCACTCTTCCAATCAAGGTAGAAAATGCATGTGTAAATTATAATAAATTAATAAATTATATATAATTTATTTTATACTAAAATTATAAAATATTTCAAATACATAAAAAAAGAAATTTAACATCACCCTCCTTTCATCAGACTTAATAAACTTTAATTAAAAACACTAAAATTAAAAATTCTATGTGTAGTTGAAGATTTGTCCAATCCTATTTCTTCCCTTTGCCTCTGTGGTAGGGGTGTCCAACCTGCAGCCCGTGGGCCACAGGTGTCCCAGGATGGCTGTGAATGCAGCCCAACACAAAACCATAAATTTACTTCAAAAACATTGAGATTTTTTTTTGTGATTACATGTCTGCATGTATTGAATGAATGACCCAAGACAACTCTTCTTTGTTCCAGTGGGGTCCAGGGACACCAAAAAGTTGGACACCTCTGCCATGTAAGGAGGTCATCAACCCTGAAGTTGGAGAGTCATTCTAGCACACATGTTCCTGTGTATGAACTTGCATAACATACGCTTCTTTCCTTAAACACTTGTGGTTTGGGTTCTTCTCTTTGGACATTGTACCTTAATACTATTACTTTATATTTTTCTCTTACAATTTTATTTTTAAAAATTTGGAATTGTGTATTTAATATCAACTTATTGATAGATGTGATTTACTCCATAGTTTATCTGCCATACAATAATGATCTATTATGAGCTTGCACTGCAGTTTTCCCATTCTCCTATGGATGGCCATTTATATTGCTCCCTTATTTTGATATAATTTTGCAGTGCATTTTCTTGTACCTATCTCTTGGACACGAGTTACTGCAGTGACAGTCAAACTATTTAAAAATCTGTGCAGCCAAACAGCAGGAGTGGATGCCAGCCATAAAAATTGTCACAACTGTAATTAGGTGTGCCAGCTGAATAGCCCAGTGTCCTGGAATAATTCTCAGGGAAATGGTTAGAAGCAGGAATTGTCGTGTCAGAGGGAGGCACTCAACTACTCCATTAAGCTGCTTTTCATCCTTGTAGTACCATTTACTCCTACCACGACTATGTTAGGGTCCTTCTTTTTCCACATCCTCAATTATTGCTCCTGCAAAATATTTTAGTGTTTATATGCTAATGGCTTTGACATGTAATCTCTCCTTGATGTTTAAAACATATTTTTCTAATTATCAATGAGGTCAAACATCACTTCATGTTTTTACTAACCAAGCAGATTGCCCCATCTACGAATTATTTATTCATATATATTGCCCTTTTTCTATCTAGGCTTTAGTTATTGTGTTGTGTTGAATATTAATTCTTTATGAATTATATGCAAAGCAGATATAGTTGCCCAGTCCACATTTTGATTTTCAATTTTATGTCAGTTATTGTCAGGTATGTTTGCCACTTTGCTATAGTTGAATTTTTAATGTTTTTTAAAAAATCTTAATCCAACATTATAAATTTACTTATACATCTAAAATATAAATTTTTGTTTTTATATTTTTTAATCCATCTGTAATTCTTAATGTCCGGTAGGGATCTAATGTGCTGGTTTTTTTACATTTCTCTTATATTCCAATTTTAAATGCATACATACATCTTTCCTACGTTCTGTATTCAGTTCTATTTCATGTATTTGTCTAGCTTTGTATCAGTACCACACCGAATTAATTATTTTTTTAATTTAATTTTATTTTAGTTGTCTTTCAAGTACAGTTTTCTGTCTTTTATTGCCACCCCAGCCCACCCCCAGCCCTCCCCACTGCCTTAATTATTATTGCTCCGATACTACATCTTGCTCCTTGTTCAGTTTAGTTGAGCCTCATTATTACACTTCTTCGAAGTTTTCTTACCATTTCTTGACCCTTTATTCTTCTCTATGAATTTCTTTTTTTTTTAATCTTTTTTTTTTTTTAAGATTTTATTTATTTTATTTTTAGAGAGGGAAGGGAGGGAGGGAGAGAGAGAGAGAGAGAGAGAGAGAGAGAGGGAGAGAGAGAGATCAATGTGCGGTTGCTGGGAGACATGGCCTGCAACCTAGGCATGTGCCCTGACTGGGAATCAAACCTGCGATGCCTGGTTCGCAGCCCGCGCTCAATCCACTGAGCTATACCAGCCAGGGCTTCTTCTCTATGAATTTCAATGAATTTCACAGGTACCCAAGAAATCTCTGATAAGATTTTGGTTCATAACAACATTGAATTATAGACTAATTTACAACAAATGTGCATCTTTAAACATTGAATTCCTTCATCGGTATTCACCAGTGACATGCTATACCTTTCCATTTATTTGAGATTGTTTTCTTTTGATGGTTCAGCAATGTTTTAAAGTTTGCTTTATAAAGGTCTTGGGCATTTTTGTTAGAAGGATTGCTAAATACTTCATGGCTCATATTGCTATTGTATATAAAGTTATTTAAAACTTTTTTCTAATTGGCAGTTTCTACAGTATAGGAATATAATATTCTGTATGTTGGTCTTATAACCAGCAGCTTTGTGAATTATCTTTTCTCCAATAGTCTATTGGAGAATTTTCTTGAGTTTCTAAATTGACAGTTATGTTGTTATGAACTAAGTGTTTGCAGTCTCTCCAAATTCATGTGTGAAAACACTAACCCCCAATATGATTACATTAGGAGGTAAGTAAGACCTTTTAAAGGCCATGAGGGTGAGCAGGGGTCCTCATGAATGGCAAATAGTACCCCCCAGAGAGCTCTCTTGCTTACTTTCTAATTGATGATTATTTTTCTATTTTATTCATTTTCACTTGTTTTATTTCCTTTGAGTTTATTGTAGCATTCCCCCCTAAATTTCTGAGTTGAAAAATAATCTTATTGACTTGTTAGTGTTTGTTTTTATTTCTACTACATATACTTAAAGCTGTAAACTTGCCTCTGAATAGCCTGTGAATTATTGTCTGTAGTATTTTCACTCTCACTCATATGAAATTTCTAAGAATGATGCATTGTTTGGTTTATAAAATTTAACTGCATCTTAAGATGGTTCAACATGAGGATATTTTTTGTTCTCTTTTTTGTTATTTATTACTGGTGACATTGTACTTCTAATTTAATTGAAATGACTGATAAATTTATTAGACTATATAATCTTGATATATGGGTATTTGTGGGAACTTACTTCACAGCCAATTCAACATAAATTATTAGAACATTTTATGTATTCATCTGAAATGTAGATTTTCTAAGCATTGAATGGTATTCTACATGTATACATTACATCTTTTTAACTGAGTTTTTAGAATTCTCCTATTCTCATGTTGTGTTAATAAAATGCAAACAAGTCCTAAATTATTTTTATTTTAGTCAATTGTTCATTTTATCATTATATAGTGGTTTTTATCATTTACAGTAGTGAATATTCACGGTTAATATTTTTAACTTCACAGTAGATTTTGTCCATCAGTGTAGTTACCTAAACATTCCTTTGGTTTTCATGCACCTTTTAATTCTAGAGGTTTTACTTTCTTTTCAAACCTGCATATTCTTTTTTCCCTTTCATTGAATTTATTGGGGTGACACTGGTTAATAAGTTAACTGGTTCTTTGAGAATGTTTTTCAATCTTCATTTTTAGCCATTCCAGAATCATCAACATACAGTACTTACAGATGCTCATAGATGATTTTACTAATTCTCTCTCTCTGACTGTTCTCCATCAGCTTTCTCTCACAGGGATTCATTTCCTTTTGATTTGTGAGTTTTGTTTTTTCTTTGTTGCCCTGTGCATTCTGGGGCCCTAGGAATTCGGCATAAAAAAGTTCTTAAATCCGTTTTGTTAACGTGGGATTTTATGCCTCTAAGTGTAAGTCCCATGTGCATGGGGCATAATTATGGCATTTGTATTTTTTACAGAAGATTTTTTCATTTGTCACCACTGAGCCCCCTGACTGAAACTACCTTTCCCTCGCTGCATTTAAAAATAGGGTTTTCTTTGGGAGCTGGGGTTGGATGGGGCAGGGGAGAGCAACAGAGGGACAACTGTAACTCAACAATAATTTTTTAAAAATATAAATTCCAAAGTTCAAAAAAATGGAGTTTTCATAGTATTCCTTTTGTGTTTTGGAGAGTCATGGGAGGGGTTGGGCTTAAAGGGACCTTCGGCCACACATCTGCTTCTTGCCTTTTATCCTAAGAAGTTATACCTAGTTCATCTCCCTTATGCTTCTGGAGAGGACCACTCCAGCTCCACCTCTCTTCTTTAGCTCTGTCTCCTATGGGATTTTATTTATACTTCTTAGAAACTCAACTAGTTTACACGTGTCTGCTTAACCTTGTTTAAAGTTCTAATACTCTTTTAAAAAATCCAATGTTTTTCAGATATTGTCATAACATTTGTAAAAACTTGAAATGCCCTACTCTTGAAAAGTAATATTAACACACACCTACTATATGTGGGGTACCCCGCTAGGAACTTCCACGTATCTGATTTTATTGTATTGTGGAGATCCCCTGTGAAATATTCTTCTTATCCTGCAAGTGGGAAAACGTGGATTTAAAGAGATCAAGCACCTCCTTCCCAGCACCAGCGCTCTAACTGCCCCTGGAAATGTGGAATCTTTGTCAGTTGAACTCAAGTGTACAACGCGCTTTTCTGCACGGACTCCAGCTCCGGTAGATCTTCCTTTTCCGTCATTGACAAATAAACAGGCTCTATTACTACTCAGAATTATAGAATATATTAGAGATACAAGTTTTTATGTATTTGTTCAATGCTTGTCCCTTAATGTAGAATTAGAGATGTTGTCTGGCGTGACTGGGTAACCTGTAGTATGCTGTCGGCCATGTTATAAAAACTTACCTTATATCATATGCATAAATGTCTCCAAAAGCCTTTTATGCCCTATACATTTGTATAAAATTGATTTATTTATTCCCATGAGACATTAGCTTCTCCTAGTGTGCCTGCCAAGTTTTGGGAGAATACCTCATGTGATTTTTGTGACAGCATTGAAGGCAACTTCTCCTTGCTTATAGCCCACATCCAGTGGACATTGGGCTATGAGACAGATCCTATTAAGGAATCAAAGCTTACAGAGGGGTACTTCTGTGCCTGTTTGCTTAGTCAGTAGTTCAGGGCATCAAATTGTCAGACACAGGCAGATAAGAAACATGGGTGTTTCTTGGACTGTAGTGTGCAAACTAAGGGCCAACAAGAAAATGGCAAAATGAGGATGCTAATAGCCCAGGACACTTCTGGTTGTATTGATTAGCAACCCAACTTAGACGTGCTTGAGTACAGAGGACTCTGTTGGCTCCTGCAGTTAATCTCTCTAAGAGACAAATGGGTCTTTAGTCATGGCAGTTTGACTCTCTCTCACTCCATCTCTTACCTCTCTCCTGTGAATTTGTTTTAGGAACATTCTCTCCACGTGTAGCAAAGGTGCCCTTACACAGTTCCAGAATTACTTCTTTTTTTGCCATTGAATTTATTGGGGTGACACTGGTTCACAAAATCATACAGGTTTCAGGTGTACAACTCAACAAAAACATCATCGGCATAGGGCATCATTCTTTCTAGCCTTCGATGCAAGAAATAGAGAGGGGACAGACAGGGAGTCAGACCCATTTTTCTCCGCCAAACAACCACATTAATCCAAGAAAATATTTTGACTAGCTCTGCTTGAATCTTGAACTCACTCCTGAGATCTGTAACTGGGGGGAAGGGGTCACACAACCAGTTCAGCGGCAAGGGAGATCAGACTTCAAACACTGGAATGACAGACAGACAATTTACACAAGGGGGAAAAAAAGGTGTTATATTTCCAGAAGAGAGACAGGATGCTGAGAAGTCAAAACAACAGATGTCAACTACAGAATCTCTACTTTCACATGGGTGCGATGATTTAGGGGTTCCGGTAGTTTCAAAAATGTGAGGTATTGGTGCTTTGCTTATCTCTAGGATATGAGTTTAAGACCGGCCCCGCCTAACCTCAATGCAAAGTAATACAAGTATTTCAGGGGGAGGAGGAAAGCGCAGGTGCAGCAATACCACGAGGGCTCTCCAGACACCTCTGTGTCCTCGGTTAGTTACGGACCACTCCTAGTTTGGTTCGCTTCTCTTAAAGGAAGATATCCTCTTTCTGTGTGTATGGTTTCTTTTATCTGGCTTCAGGGTTTTTTTCCCTGTGGAAATCTTCAGTACTCCCTTGACTTACAAGTCTGATTTTTAAAAATCGAATCACCCCTAGCTCTAAAACAATTCTTTGTTTTTGACTTTTGACTGATGATTGAATCTTGAACTCACTCCTGAGATCTGTAACTGGGGGGAAGGTGTAATGTATTCTAGTCACCTGGATTTCATTAAAAATAAAAATGTCTGCTCCATGAAAGGCAGTGTCAGGAGACTGAGAAGGCAAGCGTCAGGCTGGGAGAAAATACTTGCAAAAGTCATATCTGATAAAGGACCGATATTCAAAATATATGAAGAACACTTAAAATCCAATAATAAGAGAATAAACAACTCAATTAAAAAATGGCTAAAGATTTTAGCAGGCACCTTTCCAAAGAAGATATATTTGGTGGCAAATAAGCATATTAAAAAATGCTCTACGTTCTATGTCATCAGGAAATGAGAATAAAAACAATAGTGAGATGCCGCTCGCTGTACAGAATGGCTGAATCCAGAACACTGACAGCACCAAGTCCTGGCAAGAACGTGGAGCAACAGGATTCTCATTTATTGCTGGTGGGAATGCAAAAATAGTACAGCCACTTTGAAAGAGTTTGGTAGTTTTTTTTTTTTTTTACAAAACTAACTGTATTCTTACCCCATGATTCAACAGTTATGCTCCTTGTTATCTACCCAAAAGTGGTGAAAACTTAGGTCCATTCAGAAACCTGTGTATTTATGTTTGTAGCAGCTTTATTCATGATTGCCCAAACCTGGAGACACCCAAAATGCCTTTCAGAAGGTGAGTGGGTACATTGTTGCGCATTCAGACAATGGGACAGCATTCAGCACTCAAAAAGTGAGCGATCAAGCATAAGACAGGAAGTAACCTTAAATGCATGCCACTGAGAAGCTATCTGAAAGTGCTACTTACATACAAACTATATGTCATTTGTGAAAAATGTCATGTGACTATGGAGACAGTAAAAATATCACAGTGGACAGGAGACAGTGGTCGGGTGGTAGGGGTGGGGCAGGGATGAATAGGAGGAGCCCTGAGGATTTTTAGGGGACTGAAAATACTCTATGTGATATTGCAGTGATGAATACATGTAATTATATATTTATCCAAATGCATAGAATGCACAAAACTAAGAGTGAACCCTAAGGTACACTGTAGACTTGGAGTGATTACGAAGCCTCAGTGTTGGTTCGGCAAAGGGGAAGGCCATGCAAGTGCAGGGGCAGAAGGCATATGGAACATTGCTGTAGGTTTTTCTCAATTTTTCTTTGAATCTAAAGCTTCTCAAAAATGCCTTTTTAAAAAATCATGAGACTGAAATAATTATAAAGAAGGATTCATTACTTCTGGTTTAATAAAAGCTTGTTGAAAAGGCCTTGCATTGGGTCGGGCAAAAAGTTTTGTTAGTTTTTCTGTACAGTGGCTCTAGAGCGCTTAGTTGTCTTTAACTTCATTGAAACAATTTTGTTAGACTGTACTGTGACAGCTGTCATGTCGGCATGCATTAAAAAACACCAAAATTGGTGATTTTTGTGCAGCCATTTTAATATCGAAGGATGAAGAATGTGCAACATTTTCAGCACGGTATGCTTTATTCAAGAAAAAGGAACACACAGCTGAAATGCAAAAAAAATTTGTGCAGTGTGCAAAGACGGTGCTGTGACTGATCGAACGTGTTGAAAGTGATTTGTGAAGTTTCTAGGTACTATTGACATTTTGGCCAAATCACTCTTTGCTGTGGGGCTGTCTTATGCATTGGAGGGTGTTGACAGCACCCCTGGCCTCTACCCACTAGAAGTCAATAGTGGGAGATAGCTGACACACTCAAAATATCCAAATCAATAAAGTTATTGGTGAAAATGAAAAATGCATCTTTTATTTTATGGGAAAAACTAAACGGACTTTTTGGCCAACCCAGTGCAGTAATCTCAGGCAATGAGGTAAAAAAATGTTTTAAACATGAATTTTTATTCCTCTCTGTTCCTCTCATTGAGACCATTCTTACTCCAGAGGCAGGCATTACACCTTGTGGTTCTGAGTTTTGCTGTCTGAAGCACTTGCTTCATTTATAAATTTACTAAATAATGAAAACTTTTTTTCCAACAATGCCAAATATTTTTACATGCTAGAACTCCTCGGGTAGAAGGGGAAGGTCGGTGATTTGATGTCCTCCATGTAATACCTAGCCATACTCCATAGTGTTTGCGTACCGTTACTTTTCACATCTTTGGAATAAGAATCAGCATGACTATTGCAAGGAACTGAAGGGAACTGTGGCTTTCAAACCCAGAATTTGATTTATACTTGAAACTTTTAGCATCTGCCAAGCTCAAAAGATATACCGTACACGCAATGATGCTTAAGAGGCTAGCGATAACATGAGAGGGCTGAGACTTGAATATCCTCATGGCTCCAAGTAGGAAGGCAAAGGAGATTGTGGCATTTGCCCCTGATCTTACCCAGGTCGGCGGGAGGCACTGAGGGTCAACAAATGAATAAAGGATGCACTTCTACATGCGGGACTCAATGCTAGTTTCCAACAACTCACTGGTATTTTTCTGAAAGCAGTTCAGGCACATGGTAGAAAACAAAAATTGGGGTTGGGGGAGACTTTGAAAAGTTTCCATGAGTGCTGGTTGTAAGCCTCAAGTGCCCACTGCACAAAAAAAAATATTCTCAAAAGTCACATTTTCTCTTTGGTTTAGGACTAAAAAAATGCTTGATTTTTTTTTTTCTGGTTTTAACATGTGAAGCCGTGAGATGTCTGTAATCCATGTTGTATCGTTGTGGTAGAGGATGCTCTGGACTTGGGGTCAGATGATCATGGCCTGAGTCCGCACCCTGCTTCATGGCCACGGGTTACATTGGACTCATTATAGAACCTGAGCCATCATACCGTGCTGACCATTCTACCGTAACCCAGCAGGTTTTCATGAGTTTGTTAAAAAAAGAAAATATACGTAAGACCTTCACACAGCTTTAGGCAGATAAAGTGCTCTATATTATCATTTTAGTTGCATCTTGAAACCTCATACATAGAAAGTTGTATCTGTAGTCCTTACAATAGCAAATTATGCACAGATACCTCACCCCACAGGCCAAAATATGGCCCATAAGAGTGTTTTGTTTGACTAATACAGAGGTGTTTTTTAAAAGATCTTATTAATTTATTTCTATTTTGAGAGGAGAAAGAGAGGAAGAGAAACATCAGTGTGTGGTTGCCTCTCACATGCCACCCACTGGGGACCCAGCCTGCAACCCAGGCATGTGCCCTGAGTGGGAATTGAACCGATGACCCTTTGGTTTGCAGCCTCGTGCTCAATCCACTGAGCCACACCAGTCACAGCCAGGGATTTTATAAGAAGTCTGAATTTGAATGCTTTTGGTTGCGCTATGCACACCTTAGCCATTTTCTTACTTTCATGCAGAAGCCCACCTTGTATCCCTCTGACCCTACCCATTCCTCCTTCTGGCAGATCCCCTCTACCCTGCTTCCAGCACCCTCGATTCGTTTTGCCTACTTTGCTTCAGGAGCTCAACCTCTCAAGTCCTAGCTGTCTCAGCAGCTGTGAACTCTGGGTTGATCTTGTGAGAATGCTGAAAGCTCTCCTCAGGCTGTGTCTCTGCCTTCTCATCTTCTCAGCTCATTGGGGGCACTATTTAATCTTTGAATATCTTGAATGGAAACTAGATATTGAGTAATGGGCTTGCCTCAGTGAGGTTCCTTCTTGGTCCCTCAAATCCTGGCTGCCTTGGTACTTCTCTGATGCCTTGGAACAGAATGATGATGATGACCATCCTCTTCCCGGTTTTATCCAGCTTTTGGAGACCTTGTCTGCAAAAAGTTTGGCTTGTTGTAGGCGCACCATTTCCAGAAGCCAACCTTTTTATCTCTTTAACCCTGTCTGACTAATACTTTAATTAGCAGCCTGACCCTCTAAGCGTGTGATACAGCTACTCTCAACGTAATGTAGCCAATGGTAAACAGTTGGTCATGTGAATAATGCCCTTCCTCCTTTTTATGCTTTCCAATTCTTATTTATCAATTCCAGGTTTTCATTATATGAAACTTTTCACTAGGAAAAGATAATGTTAAAATCAAATCCTAATGGTAGCTAGTAGTATCCTCTTCATTGGTTTTCTCAACATCTGGTATTTCTAATAATCTTGAATTTGCTTCAGAGTTAAAAGCAATCTATGTAAAATGAAATCTACTTGCCTCTCCACCCCCCAAACAATGTGACCTGTTAAAAAGTTTCTAATATAGGGATCAGGAAATCAGATGTAGGCTTTGCCACAATCTGGTGTCCTTGAGCCACTAAATTACCTCCAGGTATGTTTGGCTATCTATAAAATAATATCTCTGAAACTTTACAAGTTTAAGAAGAGAAATACCATACGTGCATGCTGAGGGATAGAAAAATTGGCAAAAGATAACTCCTTGGGTCCATAATTTTGGAGCAGTTTTCTCTTTTAAAATAATTATAATTTCATTTTTTCACATTAAAAATACTACAAAATCTTACCACATCCACAATCCTTCTTAAAGTAATCATGACCTTAAATCTCTCTTCTCTTTCCTACAATCGTCCTTGCAAATAAAAATGAGTAATTGTTATCAGCATAAAATTTCAAATATTGTGGCTCTTGTAAGCAGTCCCATCTAACTTCAGGGAGTTATTTTAAAATCTCTGGTTTCGAGTCATACCCTTAGGAATAGGAGTCTTTTGACTGGCAGCAGGGAAGTCCCCATTCACACTTTCTGCGGGTTCACTCTTGAACACCCTAGAACGGTTAGATGTTCCACAGTGCAAGTCTCCAAGGGCTTGCCAGCCCCACCACCCCTGACCTTTCTTCACCAGGTCTCTTTTGCTGTTTTCTGGGATTGTGAGTTGGGATAAGCCTAGTTCCAGAGGCTTAGAAGGGGGGTGGGGAGTAGGCTCATTTGCCTTGTTCTGTCTGGTAAAGGTCAGAGTGGAATGACTATGGTGTCAGGGGTAGGGGAAGCCGTGGAAGGGAGACCAGCAGGAAGGAAGGGATAATTTAACTGAACCCAATGTGAACCTTGAAGCAGTTCAGTTCAGGGACAGGACTGACGTCAAAGCTGTTTCTTATTTTATGAAAGCCAGGCTGTCTGATTGTAGTAGCCCCTCGTACCTTCTGCCAGTCCAAAGTTCTGGGTCGTGACCCTTTGACACGATGTTTTTTATAATCCTAATTCAGGTAAAGTTTTTCTTAGGCTTACTTAGTCCTTTCTTTCTCTAGTAATATAGGGTTCCCACACTGAGGGCCAAAGAACAGAGGCATAAAGAAAATGTTAAGGATCACATCTGATAAATTTTACTTCCTTACTGCATCAGACTCCATATCTTGAATAACAGACTCCCCTACAGTGATTCCATGCCTGCCCCAAACTGAACTGAAACATTCCTTTCGCTGCCTTGTTTAAACTAACGCAATAAGAATTTTTAAGTTAATTAAATCAGATTTGAAAGCATTGCCATGACAGTCAATTTTATAGCTGTGTGTGCACGAGATTAAAAAAAATTGCTTGCATAATTGTAATACACAGTGAACCTGATACGCATGTCAGACTTAGAGAATATACTCTTGTACTTTGAATACTGACTTTTAATTATATAACATAGTATTTCCACTGTTGTAAAGACTGTGTCCACCACGATGTTTGATACCTTTGTTTTAGGAGCAACGAATTCTTACAGGGATTCAGGTTCCAGTGACATTGGGGAATCTTCTCTCTGGTTGCACTGAGGTGGGTGTTTTCATTTAACTCTCAGGGTGTCTCTGTGAGGGAAGCTTATCACGTTGTGTTTTTCTAGAATAGTGTAATGATGCTAAGGGAGGTTTTGGGATTTGCCCAGAGTCACAATTCTTCCAGGTCCTACTCCTATGACACCCCTCTCGAGCCTTCCCCAGTCTTTCTCCAGTCAGAATTAAATCATTCCTTCCCTTAAACACACAAAACACTGCCTGCGGCTGTGCTTGATATTTACACAGTTCTGCCTCATGTTATTGTCTTTCCAACCATGTCTGTCTCTCCAGACTTCTCCTCTTCACCATGTGTGAGCATCTGGAGCAAGGCTTTGTGCCCTTTTCCTGTCTTTCCCAATGTGCAGCCTGCGTCACACCTGCTTAAAATGTGACTGTTCATGTCTCTTCAGTTGAATCAAGTTTAGTCTGTATCTACTCAATTACCTTTCATTGATTTCCTCGTTCAACAGTTATCTATTGAGTGCGTATAACGTACCTGGCTAGGTATAAGGAATATAGAAGTAAATGAACCAGTCAGAAAGCTCTGCCTTCATGGAACTTACATTCTAGTGGAGAGAAACAAGCAATAGCAAACAGGTAAGTTACGTAGCATCAGATGGTGATAATGCTGTGGAGAAAAAAATGGCAAGGGGAAAGTTGAAGAGAGATTGCACCTTTGGAGGAAGTGGGACCTCTCTGAGAAGGTAACATTTAAACAAAATTTGAAGAAGGTGAGGGAGTAAGCTGTGTATATAAACTATTAACATTTATTTTTATTAGTAGGAATTTAGAATATTTTTAAGAGTAAAGCCACACATTGGGCAATCTCTCTTAATTTTACCTACATTTTGTTACTAGTAGACTAGAAATTACCGTGGGCTTGCTCCAGCTTTCTCCATTTTGTAGGTAAGGAACCTGAGGCTCCAAGAGGTCAAGTGCACAATTTTTTTTTACTTGACCTTAGACTGACCAATGAAATGTTAGCAGCTCACTGAAAATCTGGTTTGAGCATTAAGATCCAGGTTATTCTTCCATCCATCCATTCATCCTCTTACTCAGAAAGCTCTTATCTTGTACCTATTCTAGAAATTAGTGCCTTGAGTATGAAAACAATGTCAAAGACACAGGTGTGTCCTTGCTAGACTTCATAATCTATACAGAAGACCAGCCTCATACCTAGGATTCAAGTCTATCTAAGGCAAAATATAAGCCACAGTATGAATTCAAATCATGAAAATAATCACTAAGGCATGGAGTTGGTCAGAGCATGCATTTATTTATTTATTTATTTATTTATTTATTTATTTATTTATTTTTAGAGAGGGAAGGGAGGGAGAGGAGAGAGAGAGAGAGAAACATCAATGTGCAGTGGCTGGGAGACATGGCCTGCAACCTAGGCATGTGCCCTGACTGGGAATCAAACCTGCGATGCCTGGTTCGCAGCCCGCGCTCAATCCACTGAGCTATGCCAGCCAGGGCGATTCTTTTTTTAAAATATATTTTAGTGATTATGCTATTACAGTTGTCTCATTTTCTCTCTTCACTCCCCTCTGCCCTGCACACCCCCTTCCACCCACATTCCCCCTTTAGTTCATGTCCATGGGTCATACATATAAGTTCTTTGGCTTCTACATTTCCTATACTATTCTTACCCTCCCCCTTTCTATTTTCTACCTACCATCTATGCTACTTATTCTCAGTACTTTTCCCCCTCTCTGCCCCTCTTACTCCCCTGTTGATAACCCTCCATGTGATCTCCATTTCTGTGTTTTTGTTCCTGATCCAGTACCTAGAGAGAAGGTGGGTCATTCCGAGGAAAGAACACAGGAGGCTACAAGGCAAATAAGGCAGGGAAGACCGATGTCTGGACTGGAAATCCCACACTGAGAAACAGTAACAGTTGCAACATGGTGTACAAATATAATGTCAGTGGGGAAAATAACAATTAAGCTTCGGTTAGTTTCCAGCTTGGCCAGAGTAAATGTCTGCGTGTCTCTGTGTTTCTGGATTACGTTGGTGGAGCTAACTTCTGCACAGGAGATTGAAGGCACTTCAAAAGTGTCTTGATGCAGGTGTTTAATATTCTGAGCTGAAATTAATTCTAAAGTATTATCTAAATGTAGGAAGTCCACTTTGATTTCTTAAAGCAGTTTGTTTCTAATTGAGAAGAAAGTGGTTCACAACTCTGACAAGCTGAATCACCTGGGAAGTATTTAAAAAGCTTCCTTGATCCCACACCCAGATGTTTTGATTCAGAAGGTCTTGAGTAGGGTAACAAAATGAGTATTTTTAACAAGCTCCACATGAATTCAGATAATTAGACTGGCTCAGAAACACCCTGGAATGGAAGGCTTCTCCTTGCCCAGGACTCTTAGCTGCTCACATCTACACATTGGAAACTTGAATGATGCACTGATTTCAATTTTAACTGTCTTCTTCCACACGAAAAGCCTGAAAAGGAAAATGCCCTGTATCAGTGCTTCTGCGGGTTGGCATATTTTGACTTTCTAATGAGTGAGCCTTTAAATGTTGTTTGAGGTGATTTAGAGTTGTTTCTCTTTAGGTAGGAGGAAAAATGAGACACTTTATCTTATTTCTAGAGAAAACGTAATCTACGCAAATAGTGATGTACAAAGTCTGTGGTCATAAAACAGAATCATTTGATTATTTTAGACTTTATTGTACATAAATGATATGATAGGTACACCTGAAAAGTGAGAATAATGAGTTTGAGTCAATAGATCAAATAAGAGATTGATCGTAAGGTATCTAGTGCAGTTTCTGGTATAGTTAGGATTCATAAATAACAATAACAGCTGACATTACTTGTTTAAGAGTCTCTTTCACGTCTTCCTCAGGTTGAGAGCTGATTGACCAGACATGTGAAATGATTGGTGTACATGAAGGAAAGATAGATGGGTGTGAGGGTCTCAGCCCACTGTTTCATCTAGCAGAGACTTTCACTAGTGCAGACCTGCTGAGCTCTGCTCAAGGCCTTGTCCCCTGGAATTGACATCGTCTTAGGCAGCATATTCTAAACAGGATTTCCTTGAGGAAGTAGCCAAGTGGTTACATTAGATCTGGAGTCAAGTTACAGTTTAAGAAAAACTTTGACATGAAGACCAGAGTTTAATTTTGCTTAAGAATCTCAGAGCTATTTCAGATCCTTAGGTCAATGTTGGAATCACTTTGGTCTCCCTGAAATAGCCCAGATAAAAGACGCATTTGATTCTACGTGTTTTCTCTGACCAGCTTGGCACATGCCTAGGCTGAGTGTACTCTCGTCAGGTCTCCAGGACCTACTTTTGGTTTCACTGAATTCCTACTGAACTATTGCCCTCATGTCTTCTATGTTCCCCATTATTCCTGATCATCTCCTCTTCTGATGCTGTGAGTAACGTTTCTGTTTTTATCATTGTCCCACCACGAAGACCTTCATGCTTGGTCCTCCTTCATGGTCCTCTTTGATCAGAGGATTTGGGCTCCTAACCACAATTTGCCCTCAACTCATTAACAGTATCACAGTCAACCATTCTGTGTAAAGAAATACTTATCCAGTTCTAGGCTGGCATAATCAAGCACAATGCAACCTACAGCCTAGAGAGAGCCTTGCCGAATGAAGAAGTAAGGCCTGGAGAAAGGAAAGGCCAAATGCTGTTGAACAACTTTCTCTTACTCGGGACTTCAAGATGCGAGTGGGAAAAGTAACCAAACTAGTTCCTTCTCTCTAAAGCCTGTCTGTGTCATGCAGGATTGTTTCCACTGTAGGTGACAAGACCACCACGAAAACTGGCTTATGCATAAATGGGAATGCTTTGACTTAACATGAACAGTCTAGGATAGCAGTAGATTCAGGAATGGTTATATTCAGGCACTCAGATGATATTAGCAGAACGGGTTGACTCCAGTCTCAGGCAGGTTCTCTACTCCTGTGGCAAGGTGGCAGCCAGCAATTGCAGGCTTGTGTTTTATCCCCCTATCAAGTCATACAGAAACAGAGCCCTTTTTCCTGATGGCTGTGTAGCTCAGGTCTTTGTGTGGCATATTTTCCCTCCAAATGGCCTCTGATTCCACATACCCTTTGGCAATATAACACTGTCCCTTCTTCCATCCAGAGGTGGAGTCTATGTCCCCACTCCTGGAGACAGGGCTGGTCTTTTTACTTGCTTGGCCCAGTAGAATGTGCCAGAGTTGTGCTCTGCCAGTTCTGGCACCATTCAAAATTCTTAGAAGCTTCTACGTTCATTCTTTTTCTCCCTTGAACCTCCATGTAAGGAAATTAAGGCTACCCATGTCGAAAGGGAGGCCGCCTGGAGGGAGAGGACCTGGAAAAGGAGAGAATGTGAACGGAACGGTCTCGGACAAGAGAACTAGTGTCCCCCGCTGATGGCCGGCACTAAGGCCCCAGTTATTCGAGGGTGTCTACTTTTGACTTTCCAGTTGAGCCCAGATGCCAAGATGCAGGTAAATGAGTAAGCTTCTTCAATGTCACACACAGTGGGGATGATCTGAGTTCTATCCAAATTCCTGACCCACAGATTTGTGAACAATAAAATAGTTACTATTATTAGTCACTAAGTTGTGGGATAGTTTGTTATCTAGCAATAGAGGACTGGAATATTGTTTTTTATTTTATTTTTTAAATATTAATTTATTTAATCCTTAGAACAACCATATTTTTTAAAGACGTTATTTATTTATTTTTAGGGAGAGGAAAGGAGAGAGAAAGAGGAAGGAGAGAAACATCAATGAGTAGTTGCCTCTCGCATGCCCTTTACTGGGGACCTGACCTGCCACCCAGGCATGTGCCCTGACTGGAAATCGAACCAGCCACTCTTTGGTTCACAGGCCCGTACTCAATCCACTGAGCCACACCAGCCAGGGCTGTTTTTATTATTTTATTGAGCTATAATTAACATACACAATGATTAGTTTCAGCTGTGTAACATAATGACTTGATGTTTGTATATACTAGGAAATGACCACCACAATAAGACTAGTTACCATCTACCACCATGCAGAGGTATATTATTTTTCTTGTTATAAGTACTTTTAAGATTTACTCTTTTAGAAAATTTTAAATATGCAGTACAGTATTATTGCCTATAGTCACCATGTGGTTTATAACACCCTCATAACTTTTTTAAAAATAATGTTTTATTTTTCAATTGCAGTTGGCTTATAATATTTTATTGGTTTCAGGTGCACACATGACTCTTCTGTTTCACAGCTGGAATTTTGCCCCTGTAGACTCCCCTCACCCATTCATCTCCCTCCCTGCCTTTCTGTCCTCTAGCAGCCACTAATTTTCCTTCTTTGTCTCAGTTGGGCTTTTTCTGTTGGTTTGTTTTGGTAGGATTTGTCCGCTTTCGTTTTTATTTCATATATAAATGAACGCATGTGTTATTTTTCTTTCTCTGCCTGACTTATTTCACTTAACTTAATACCCTCAAGGTCCATTCCATGTTGTTGCAAATAAGAAGATTCTATTCCTTTTTATGGCTGAGTAATATGGCATTGTATATGGGTATACCATTTCTTATCCATTCATTCGTAGATGGGCACTTAAGTTGTTTCCATATCATGGTGATACTGTAAATAATCCTGCAATGAACATGGGTGCATATATATTTATAAATCAATGTTCTTATTGTGGATAAATATTGGGTTGGTCAAAAAGTTTGTTTAGTTTTTTTTTTTCTGTATGATGGCTCTAGTAGTGCATAACTGTCTTTAACTTCATTCAAAACAATTTTGTTATTTTGTATTGTGACAGCTGTCATATCAGTGTGTTAAACTTATTAGAATTGGTACATTTTTGTGCAGCCATTTTAATATTGAAGATGGAAGAAAATACACATTTTTGGCATATTATAATTTATTATTTCAAGAAAGTTAAAAATGTGACTGAAATGCAAAAAAAAAAAAAACAAAAAAAAAAAAAGATTTGCGCAGCCCTGGCTGGTGTAGCTCAGTGGATTGAGTGCGGGCTGAGAACCAGGCATCGCAGGTTCGATTCCCAGTCAGGGCACATGCCTAGGTTGCAGGCCATGTCCCCCAGCAACCGCACATTGATGTTTCTCTCTCTCTCTCTCCCTCCCTCCCTTCCCTCTCTAAAAAATAAATAAATAAAATCTAAAAAAAAAAGATTTGTGCAATTTGTGGAGAAGGTGCTATGACTTATCGAATGTGTCAGAAGTACTTTGCAAAGTTTCTTGGTACTATCGACATTTGGCCAAATAATTCTTTGCCGTGGGGCTGTCTTATGTGTTGGAAGGACTTTGTGACCAACCCAATACCCAGAAGTGGAATTGCTGGATCACATAGTAGTTCTATTTATAAGTTTTTGGAATCTCCAGCTGTTTTACATAGCGGCTGCACCAAAACAGATTCATACCAGCAGTGTACAAGCATTCCCTTATCTCTACACCCTCACCAACACTTGTTATTTTCTTTTTATGCTAGTCATTCTAACAGGCGTGAGATGATACCTTGTGGTTATGATTTGCATCTCTCTGGTGATTAGTGATGTTGAGCATCTTTTTATATGCCCGTTGGTCATCTAGGTGTATGTTGTCTTTGGAAAAATGCCCATTTAGGTCCTATGCCATTTTAAAAATAGGTTTGGTGTTCCTTGCTATTGAGTTGTATGAGTTCTTTATATATTTTGGATATTAGCCCCTTATCAGATATATCATTGGTGAGTATTTTCTTCTGTTCAGTAGGTTGCTTTTTCACTTTATTGATAATTTTCTTTGCTATGCAGATGCTTTTTAGTTTTAGATAGTCTGACTAATTTATTTTTTATTTTGTTATTAAAAAAAAGTCTTTTGGATGGAGTCAGATCCAAAAAAAATCATGCCAAGACTGATGAAAATGAGCTTACACAGTATGTTCTCTGCTAGGAACTTTATGGTTTCAGATCTTACACACAAATCTTTAATTGACTTTGAGTATTCCATTACTCAAAAATTGGGTATTATTAGATTTGTTTTTTAAGTTGGATATTATCATAGGAATAATTATTCAGACATAACCATAACCTCCCTACTTTTGGGGTTATATTTTCCTAACTATGTCTATATTACTGTTCTATTTGTCTTTATGGAGTTTCTAAAAGATAAAACCACCTTTACTCTTTTTTTTTTTTTGCATTTTTCCACACATTCAGAGAAAGAACCTTGTTTATATACAAACAAATTTGAAATGTTTATAATCAGGACCTTTCATACTCTGTGTTCTGTTGTCTTGAAAATTCTGACTTTGAGAGTGTGAACATAAGCAAATGGCTTTCTATACATAGCATGCTAAATAATAAAAAATCTGTAGCAAATTTTTAAAAAAATGCTATGGTGATATGACTTCACCTCAAAAATACTCATTAATAGGGACCATGGTAACTTACATTAATTCAAAAAGCACAGAGGCAATGAAACATGCTTATAGGTTGGTATCTCTTAAACACAAAGGATTTAACATTTTTTTCTTTTTTTTTTTTTTTTTGCTCATTCTAAATTTCTTATTATTATAGTGTGTTTCATGGAGAGGTGTGAGAAATACTTTGTACTTTCCAGAAATGAAATCCTTCATGAGGAGAGTATATCATCTTTACAACTTGTTAAAACAACTGTGAAATAAACTGAATCTTTCATCTTCAGAGTGGAAGGGCTGGTTGACACCCTCCTTCATTTATGTGTAAGAGATTTTATTTTTCAACCAGGCAAAATTGGAAACATCTTAATGGGATTTGTTGATAATTTCAACCTGATATGAAGAATCTGTCCACTGTAATGTTCAGACATTGCTAACAAAATGAGCCAGGTTTCCATAGCCTGCCTCTTGTTGCACTCTAAAATCACTAAAAAACATTTATTTCCCTACCTGCTGTTAGTTATTCCAAGAAGGTGGTGATATTTTCTCTGTCTCATCGTAGATGAACTAGATTTAGAGCAAGAAGTCAGTGGATCAGCACAAAGAGTGAGCACGCACAGCAGAGCTTAAATATTATAAATGTTGACCGGCTCAAGGTGTGTTGACTCCCATAAGGAAACTAGCCGTACCGTGTGGACTCCTCCCACCATAGCTCAAGTGACCCCAATGGATTATTCTTTCAGATTTTTCTTTAAATCTGTTTATAGAGAAACACTCTATGAAAACTTGGAATGTAGTAATTTCTTCAGTGACCTCCCCATAAGATCTTCAGATCTTTGGTAGAAAAATAGGTACATGCTATTTGTTGGCTGAATGAATAATTGAAAAGATTGGAATTGAGCAAGGGCACGTTAAGGCCAGGTGAGACAGGAGTCACCCACCTGTAGTTTTTAATAATATTTTTGGAAGTGCTAGTGTTGTTTGGTAATACGTAGGGCATGCTGTATTTACAGATTTGACTATGGAAGAAATGAAGAAGGAATCTGGGAGTGAGATACTTTTATTTGTCCACATATGACTCTCTTTAATACTAATTGATGTCCAAGGAAAGCTATTATGGGGCATTAGTTGTTAGAATAGTGTTTGTTAGTTTCAGTGGTATTGACATTTTAGGCTAGATGATTCTTTGTTGTTGGGGGCGCTGCCCTGTGGACTATAGAGGGGTTAATACCATCTCTGACATTTTACCCAATAGTCGTGGGGGAGATAATGGCTAACCAGTCACTAACATTTTATTTATGTCATCTAATTAGATACCCTAATACCTCCTCCCCCAGTTCTGACAACCAATAATGTCATTGGGCTTTGACCAATTTCTGCTGGAGCAATGTAGGAGAGGGGACTCATCTCAGGTTGAGAGCTATAGGTTTGGAACAGCCATGGATACCACACTTGTGGTTTTCAATACATGCCATGAAACACTCTATAATTAGGGCATCAATAATGATCATCATTTTTCCTACAAGGCTGGACTCCACAATCATCTGACCACAGACTTACGTGTGCCATAAATATAACTTTATTTTGGGGAGTTTTATTTCATTTCTATTGTGATAGCCCCTTCCAGGCCTATTCCACTAGGATAACAGCAATTTAATCATGGTAAATATAGTAATTTTGTTTTTCAGAATACACCAAGCCTTGGGGACATAGTGCCCAAGAATCAGGGATGGGGTTCCAACATCATATACCAATTCTTGTATCCTTTGTGATGTTCGTAATTCCATGTGGACCTCAGCCATTGGTCCATGTTGGTCAGTACTAAATCAGTTCTCTCCCCTGTGCTGAAGTTTCTTTAAGATTTGGTTACTCTCTGCTACTTCTGGGCTGTTCTTGGATAACTTGGACATAGGGAAGTCTCTCTGCTGCTCCTCTGTCATCCTGAGAGGTGGGAAATTTCACTATCAGTTGGAAAGATTGGAATAAAGGTGAATGTTATCCAAGATAATAACAATTAGGGGCCATGTTCATCTTACTAGAACCTTTTGGTTAAAGGTGGGCTAGTGCCATACTCTGGTTTTTTGGTCAACATTGGGTTGTGGGTTGTCACTTTGAAATCTGTTTTCACAGCAAATTTCTTCTGAAAGTTACTATCTCTACTTTATCTTGACTAGTACCTAGTTTAGTTATCCTTAAATCGGATCCATATAAATTTTTGTGCCCCATCTTTTCCTCCTCCTCCCCCTTCCCTCCACTCCCTCTTTCCTTTCTTTTCCCCTTCCTATTCTCCCTTCTCTCCCACCCCTCTTCTTCCTCATATTTCTTCTTTTCCACCCCATTTCCCCATTCTTTCCTACATTTTGCCATTGTCTGTAGCCTAAACTGCCTCTCTTAGAACTATCCTATTCCACCCCCAATCTTCTTGATGGCACTTATGAGTAATAAATATTGATAATGGCTAACCAGTCACTAACATTTCGTTTATGTCACCTAATTAGATACCCTAATATCTCTGGGTTCTGAGGAAGAGCATCATTCTCAGAAGACAAAGGCAGAAGTTGCAAGGATTCTCTGACCTAGCCTTAGAAGCCACATAGCATCATTTCACTGCATTTTATTGGTTACAAGTGAGTCAATAAAGCCAGCCCAGGTTCAAGAAGAAGAGAGTTAGTCTCTAAGTCTTTCTGAGGAGTGGTGGAGTCCCATTACAGAAGACCTTATGGGATGAGGGGGATTGTTGCTGCCATCCTTGTAATATATAATTTGTCACATCTGTGTTTGTATGCTGGCCCCATCATTTACCAGTTGACTGTTTTCTTTTTTCTTTTTGTTTTTTGCCCCCTTTCTGGGCCTATGCTCCCAAATCTCTAATATGCCAGTTAAACTCAATTATAACTACTTTCTCTTCTGACTACTAATAGAAAGTCTTTGTTCCACATAGACCCCATATAACCCAGGTTATGTCTTCCCAAAGTTTAAGTAATTCATCATGCAAAAAAAGGGTGGGAGAGGTAAGGAATGAAAGATCTGCCATTTTGATGAATCTACAATCAACATTATTTCAAACATAAAATTCAAAAGGAAACTGAAGGTCATGGTTTCCCTAGAGCATTGGCTTATCTGGAGCATTTTTCCTATAATATTCTAAGAAAAGCATGCACCTAATAACTATCTTGACGTCAGCTATTTGATTGATCAAATACCTTTGTGTTTAAAGATGAATATCTATATGACAGGAGATAAGATAGAAACAGGAAGACAGACTGTTAATACGGTGTCAACTATGATTCTTTAACTTTTAAGGTAGATAAAAGCTACTTTTAATAAGTACTACTAAACTTAGTGCCTCCGAATGAGAGCCAATCACTTCCCTTCTAAATGGAAGGTCACCAATAATCTTCTCACCGCTTCATATGCAGGTGGATTTGAAGTTTTAGAAAACCTGTTTTTCAGTGTTTAACTGGATGGATGGCATAATTACAACGTGCACAGATGGTTGCAACAGAACAAACATATTGAGCACAGAGCATAGCAGATACAGTCAAATCATATTTTCTGCAACTGTAGACCATTGGAGGTAGGTAAATGCATTGTTATAAAAAACAAGAAGTTATAATACTTCTCAATCTGGCCTCTCAATAACTGGAACTCCAGTTGTTGAGCTGCCTATCATAGGCGGGAATCAAATATGGCAGCAGATGGGAAGAAAGACAAGTCAGTTTAGAAAGACTGCTTTTAAAAATTGTCAAGAATTTTAGTATCTTGACAGTGTGCCTCAAAGTCTTAATAATTGAAGGATATCTCCTTTATGACAACTGTCTCTCTCTTTGAAGGCTGTCACTAATAATAGACAATTGTATCTTGAAACCTAGGACATGGGAGCAAGTTGCATTCGTTTAAAGTTCAGGTGATGCTATTTCATGCAGTTAGAAAAGCCGCTGTGTGGGGAGTCAGAAAATTTGAAGAGTCTGGCTTTAAGTCTGAGCCACCTACCTGCTGTCGGTAGTCAGCACCTTTTCTGCCCAGGCTAGGTAAAACTCAATAATTCCTTTCATCTCTTGAGTTCTATTCCCAATAATTGTCTTAAAATAGCAAATGTTCTTGCTGATTGATGTTACAAGAGACCTTTACCAGCACTAGCATTGGGAGCACATGTTTTAAAACTCATCTCAGTCATTCAGTCATTTTTTCTCCCTTTACCATCTTAGCTCAAGAGTTGATGCTACGGACCCATTTAACAGAGCTAAAGACTTAAAGTTAAACATGTTCCCATTTATGATTGGCATAAAAGTACAGCCTGTGTAAACCAAGAATAGAAGGAAAAACAGAACTTGCAGGACTGAGCTAGTTTTCAAGTTAAATGGCTTCGGCTGAGAGAGGACTCATGGGAAATCACCTTTTCAATGGAGCTGTGGAGTTCTTGTGTCATACCTCATTTGAACATTTCACTGTAGCAGCCACTGTGCTGTACTGGGCAGAGAGAATTTTATGCCTAGTATTGTTGAGTGATTGTTATTTTTGAAAATGCCCTAAAAATGTTGAATCAAATTTAGAACTATATTTGAGTGTAATAGAAACGCAAGAAATAAAGATAAGGCAAAAAAAGTCAGCATGATTTTTAGAGCAGCCCTAGAAAAAAAAAGAAAGAAAACAGTATAATATAGTGTAGGAAGGTGAGCACACAAGGAAATGAGCTATGAGATTGTGGATGGGGCTGGGTAAGGATTGGCATATGAAATCTGTTTTGTATATACGAGGGCACCAGTGATGCCAGATCCCCCCCCCTTTTTTTTTGTAGGTTTATAACCTTCTAAAAATAATTCTTTGTAGCTAGAGGTTCAGAAAGCTTAATTTGAATTAATATATAATATATGGTGAATCTGAATATCAGAGCTTTTTATCTGAGCCTCTGAGAGGGAGGCACAGACAATAACCAAACCTTGTCACTAGCTCACAAGACAGACAGGTGGGGCATTCATTTCCATTCCCTTTTGCTGCAGGGGGAGGGGGAGGAGACTGAGGCACAACTTGATTATTCTCTTGTTCCTTAGGAAGATACCCAGCAAGGTAAGGATGACAGAAGGATGGTATTTTGGAATGCAGAGTTATACCCAGCTCAGACCAATGCACACTGAACAGTTTGACTTTCAGTTGACTCTAAATTGTAAAGGCCTCCATTGTGAACCTTGTTCATAGGCAGCAAGGCAGAACTCAAAATTAGGATTTGGACAGTAAAGAGACTCCAGGTCAACTCTGAGAAAGCTGCTCCAGAGAAGCTACCTATCCATCTCTTAGCACACCCTGAGGAATAGATCACATTTTTTTTAAAGGATATTTTCAGACAGAGGGGAAGGGAAGGAGAAAGAGAAAGAGAAAAACATCAATGTGTGGTTGCCTTTTGCATGCCCACCACTGGGGACCTGATCTGCAACACAGGGGTGTGCCCTGACTGGGAATCAAACCAGTGACCCTTTGGTTTATAGTCTGTGCTCAATCCACTGAGCTACACCAGCCAGGGCCCTACATCACATTTTTATTTCCCAGTACCATGGTGACTCTTTCCAATCTCCACACGGCACGTGACCTTTTATACATGACTCAATAAAGAGGGGATTTTACGCAAAATAGGTCCTTAAAATAAATGGTACAGATGGATACATAAGTCTTTATAAAGCATTTCATGAATAGAATGGTCTCACAGTCACTTTATATTGAACATCCAAGAATCCTGTTTGTAGGAAAGAGATTAGCCTAATACATCCTCCATTAATGCTGGTTTTGAATACCTGGAAGGGCCGTGAGAAAAGAACCACTCTTTTAAAAAAGAGACAAATTTACATGGTGTTGGATTTCACTGTCTGAAAGGCCTTTGAAGATCAATTTCAAAAGCAACAGAGCAAGTGCCTGTTTTGTGATCACAAATACTTACAGGAGGAATAAATAAGTAATGAATCCTAAGGTTTTACAAATGAGTATTTAAGGCTTGACTTAAGCTTAACAGTAGCATCATCTTACATGGAATCAAAAAGTCAGATCTCAAATGGAAAGAAAAAGACTCTGGAAATTCTTAGATGATGAATTTATGGTTCTTTTGGTGGTGGAGACATTTAAAAATGCCTTTGGAGTTTCAATAATGTTGTTTGAAGTGGTGAGGAGCATTATTGCTGAAAGTAGTATTTTACTAGTGTAATACAATTTTACATCCTAAAGTAAGAAATATCCTAAACCTATATTTAATCATTTAATTCCTAAATGATTCTATGTTTGAAATAGCCTAGAAGTTGTTCCAGTGTTGCCTGACTGGGAAAGTAGAAGACTGATTTATAGTCTTGTCATTTGGAGGTCAGTTTATTACCTATTCCTTCAATTAGACCGAAAGCACCCTAAGATACCTCTTAGTAAGTTCTGAACCTAACGTACAAGCTGTGACCTCACCAGAACAACCAGATGCTAATATGGTGAGCAGGGGAAATGGAGTCTGGTGGGGTTGTGGTCCTAAGACTTTAGGAATGGGCGTATATACTTAGACCTATATTTCTCCCAACCAAGATGAGAGAAATAATATGGATTGTTCACCTTGGTGTTTTTGTTCTTTTGAGGGTATTGTAATCTGGAAAGATACTGAATCCAACTGAACTGCATTCGGTCTTCTGCTCATCCAACAGAAAGAAGCACAACAAATCCAGGGTCTGCCATGTTCTAAACATTGTACTGAGAGCCAGAAAAATAGTGGTCGGCCAGAGAGACGCAAGTCACTTCTTCCCTCAGCCAGACAGGTGCTCCTCTTACAGAATGAGTGACAGGCACAGGTCTTTGGCTCCCCAGTTCCATACTTTGGGTTAATGAAGCTGAGTTGTATAATCAAATAACCAGAGAATTATTCCTGGCTGTGAAAATGTACATTCTCATATTTATTCTTTTTAATTTATCAAATATTTGGTAAATAATGAGTTTGGAGCTGGAGAGTAACAATTACTGAAGGCTAAAATTCCTGACCTCATGGTGCTTCAGTCAAGTCTCTAAAGGGCAACAGATTGAGCAATGACACACATCAAGGTCAAAATCTGAGAGACAGGTGCTACAAGGGGTGTTTGCTATCTTCTGAACCTAAATAAAGTTTTTGAAAAATTTTATCCCAGTATAATACACACATACGAAAGTAAACAAATCGTAGATGCCCAGCATGATGAACTTTCATAAAGACATAGAACATAACAAGCATCTCAGAAGCCTTACTCTCACGCCACTCGCTTCAAGCCTAACCAATATTTTGACTTCTAAAGCCACGGCACATTTCTTCTATTTCCTTTTGTTTTTTAATCTGAATTTGCCTTTTATTTAAAAAAAAATTTTATTGTTGTTCAAGTACAGTTGTCTCCATTTTCATCCCCACCCCACCCTTATATACTAAAGATCACATTGCTTGCATTTTTTGTACCAACTTTTTTTGCTCAACATTACCTTTTTGAGATTCATCTATATTATTGTATATAAGTTGTATAATATTCCATTCTACGTGTATACTTCAACGTATACCTTCTGGTATGAATGAATGATAGTAGTAGTTTCTCATTTTCATTGATTATAAATAGTGCTTCTTTGAACATTCTAGCCCACTTTTTTTAGAGAAAATAAGTAGATATTTTGGTGAGTATATGGAATTGACAAAAATGGAATTACTGGATCGAGGCGTCTATATATGTCAGTAGCTGATATTGCCAAAGTGGTTTTCCAAAACAGCTGTACCATTTGCATTTTCCAGTAGCAAGATACAAGAGTTTCAGTTCTTCCACATCCTTCCTAGCCATTGGTACTTTCAGTCAGTCTTCATTTTAACCATTCCATAGTGATATCACATTGTAGTTTTAATTGCATTTCCAAAGAGGAGGGGCAGGAAAGGCTCCGCTGAATAACTGAAGACTGAGCTGAGACTTGAAATGGTTAACTGGGAGAGGAGGGGAACAAAGTATTCCATGGAAAGGGAACAACAGAACAGCACTGTGCAAAGGTCTGGCAGCAGGAGGTAGCATGGTGAGGAAGAGCTGGTGAGGGGAGCAGACGGCTGGAGCAGAAGCAGTGTGGGCAGAAGGAGGAGGCAATCAGATGAGATGAGGGTGGATGTGTAAGTAGTCTGATTGACCAGAACCATGGAGGTTCATCTTTCTTCCTTGAGGCAACAGAAAGTCATCATAGGACTCTAAGCCGAGGAGATAGCCCATCAGATATGCTCTGATTACTCTAGCTGCTTCACGAAATGCAAATTAGAGGGGAAGGTAGGTAGAAAGGGAGGGAGATGAATCTGGAGAGGCAGCTACTACCATAGCCCAGAAGGACAGCTCCAGATCTCAAGAAAAGAGGCTTCTTTCTGTGGCTGCATGGTTTGCCTGGAGCTAGAAGTCCATAGTAGGCCTGATTTTAGAGCCTAATTTTAGAACCTGATGTCATCACAACCTGAGGACCTTTAGGATTATGTAACCTATTCCTCAAAGCTGCAGGGACCAATTATACTTCACAGTAATGTGAGAAAAGTCTGGCCACAATCTTAGTATTGGTCTGGTTAACAAGGAACCTATTATATAATTTCCAAACCCTTCAACAAGAGATTGATTGATTGACTAACACAGTTAAAATGATGGGCTCCATTGTCATGTCTTCATTTACTCAAGTTGAGATGAAAGCTGGCTTTGCCTTATTATCGATTAAATGATGAGACTAAGTGCTCAGTATGTGTTTTTGAGCACTTACAGGGTACACTGATGCAACCGAGGTTTGCGCCAACATGAAGGAAGTGTAGGTGACATGGCTTTGTGACAAAGGAAGTGTACTTTTCTTGCAGACCAGTCAAAACTGGAACCTGAATTTGTAGGCTCTGGATCACTATTATTAGGGACCTGAGATGACCTTTTGTCTCTGTGATTAGTCATGAGTATATGAGATACATAAATGGGGTGCAGTGATGTTTATTTACAATGCTAAAGCAAAAAGATAGAGTGGAAGTTCTTAATGTGAGCTTACCTAGTGAAACCACAGTAGATTGGAAAAGCTATTTAAACAACTCAACACGACAACATAATGATCTTGAGAAATTAATTTGGAGTACATTAAAGAGTAATATTCAGAAATCTCTCTAGATGTGCATGTGTTAGAGATAGAGGATATCTGTGAGTGTGACTGGGTGGGTATGTTGGTGTGTGTGAGTGTGTGTGTGTGTGTGTGTGTGTGTATTATTACGGGCTGAAGTTTACCATTAACTCTGTGTTGTTGAACATTGTCTCTCTCCAGACATTGGTTTCTGTGCCTTGAAATAAAGGAACTGGCCTTCGATAATCCTTAAGGACTATCAAGCTCTAATGTCTGAGCCTTCCATTATTAATCAACCACGATAACATGCTCTCCAGTGAGTCCTCCACAACAGCCGAATCCCTTACTCACAAATTAGAAAATTAAGATGATTAAAATATGCAGAAAAATAAGATTTTTGTGGATTTTTCTGCCCCCTCCAAAACCCACCCCCCCAAAACGCAAGAGAAATCTCTTGAGTTTCTGAAATGATTGTGTAACTATTGGAGACAGGCAAAATGAAATGATTTTGTTGATATTATTTATTGACTATTAGTCAATAAAACTATCAGAGGATACTTTGGAACTATTTGAGCATATGATGCTCTAACTTAGAGACTATGGAAATGCACTGTGTTGTACTTTTTAACCCATATAAGCTGATATGGGTTAATAAAAAGTAAAAACATTTGAGAGTAATTAAAGAGACTGTCATAAACATTAATTAAGCAACCAATTGTGCCTTTGAGATCAATTTCTATTTATCTTCTTTGTAGACAAGAAAAAGGGCCTAAGAGAAGTTTATCATCAATAAAACAACCTAAAATAGTCCTAAATATTAGAAGAAATAACCTAACAGGCTAGAAAGCCATTAGACAGTAATTCCAGCTGCAGTGAGATAAGAAATTAAATGAAATCCTTAAATTAAAAAAAAGTGGTTAGAGAAAATCGTATCTACCAATAAAGGTTCTAAGCAGGCATATGAGTCAAGACTTGATGTTTCTCCTTTGATGTTCCCCTTCTGAAATACAGTAATTATGACATTTTTATCTACATAGTACTTCCAAGATGAACTTTAAGTGTCATTTAATTGTATTCAGATGATAGCAAATGCACATGGGAGTTACGAGCAAATTATTTCATTACTGAGACCAGTTGGTTTGGGGTCTCAGGGCCTTTCTCCTTGTGACTTGTCTGCAAATTTTTACATCATGTTAAACTTAACCCTATAGGGTTGTGCTAAGTCCATGATAACCTACCTTTCTGGGCTTGTATTCTCGATCCTGAGTGATTCATTATCTAATTTTGTATATATCCAACTGATTGATGAGATGCAAGGCAGGCAAAGCAGCAGGAAGTTAAAGGAGGAACTACATGTTTCAGAGGAACCAACACAGATATGCCTAAGGCCAGGCAGAAATTACAAATGAACAACATGACCTACGGAAGGGACAGGGACAATCTGGAGAGGGTGCCCCATTTCGAGGGATGAGCTGCCAAGAGGGACATGAGCACAGTGCTGCCTAATTTTCCAAGTGTCAAGGAAACCCAGAATCTCAAAGCCCTTAGGGCACTCCCTCAATTTCTAAATGTTGGGGGCTAGTGAAAATTGCAAATAAACATGTTGTGGAGCAAATAGCACCTGTGGCGCATGTGACACTCATCCACAATCTTCAGTTTGCTGAAGCCATTTTAAGAACAAAAAATCTAAAGGAGGATCCAAACTACATAGTCAAATTCTATTAAGTTAAACCAGCAGACATTGCCATTTTTTTTCAGCAAAAATAAAAGCAGTCAGATGTCAGCAGTTCTTTAGAATTCAGCCTAATAGTTTGCAATTCCAAAATGTTGAGAATGATAATCTGTGCTTTCAGAAATGATGTGCAAGTTAGAGAAATAGAAGAATAGAGTGAGTATAAAGTAAGTTTTAACTTCTTTTGAGTAACTGCATTCTCTGATAAATTTGTTTAAAGCTTTGGGCCTTCTTAGATATCTGCACTTTTGCATAAAGTGTGAGATATGGGGGAAGGGAGCTCTAAAATATAGAAGTCAAAGATTTCAAGTTAAGGACCTATGTGTGAGCAGGTCCAAATAAAAAGTCTATCCCAAAAAAGTGCAGTGACTGTTAATATAATGAGAGCAGTTGTCACAACACTGATGTAACCTGGCAGCCGAGAGTGGACTGAAATGTGCATGCATGAACAAAGACAACTTCATTGCACTAGTCCATGGGGGTGGTAGATGCAGTTGGGTGAGCATATGTATTTTGTGGCCATCACATTCAAAATGACTGAGCCAGTCGAGCAACGAACCGGCATCAAATTTTACATTAAGCTTAAACATTCTTTTGTGGAAACTATTCAGATAATTCAGAAAAGGCCACAGCAATGGGTGACTGGTGATTGGCAGCTTAATCATGACAACACTCCCATTCAAGCATCACGTCTTGTGCAGAGATTTTTGGCAACACCTCAAATCACCCAGGTGACTCAGCCCCACTACAGCCCAGATTTGGTGCCCCGTGATTTCTGGCTTTTCCTAAAATTAATATCACCTTTGAAACAGAAGAGATTTCAGACCATCAGTGAGATTCAGGAAAATACAACCAGGCAACTGATGACAATTAGGAGAACTGTGTGAGGTCCCAAGGTGCCTACAATGGAGGGGACTGAGGCATCATTGTCCTATGTACAATGTTTCTTGTATCTTGTATCTCCTTCAATAAATGTCTCTATTTTTCATAGTACATGACTGTATACCTTCTAGACAGACCTGGTAAAGTAGTGTATTCGTTTGCTAGGGCTTCCATAACAAAGCACCATAGACTGGGTGGCTTAAGCAACAGAAACTTATTTTCTCCCAGTTTTGGAGTCTGTAAGTTCAAGATCAAGGTGTTGGTAAATTTGGATTCTTCTGAGGCCTCTCTCTCTAGCTTGCAGGTGGCTTCCTTTTCACTGTACCCTCACATGGCCCTTTTTTTTTCTTTGCACATCGCTAGGGTTCTTTCATGTGTGCAAATTTCCTCCTCTTATAAAGGCCTCGGTCAGATTGCATTAAAGCCCACCAATGTGACCTTTTACCTTAATTACCTTTTTAAAGACTCTATCTCAAAATATAGTCACACTCAGAGGTACTGGAAATTAGGGCTAGTGTGAATTTGGAGAGTGAGGGGCCGGGCACAATTCAGCCCAAGACAAGTAGTGTGCCGACAAATTGTAAATGAACAGCTCTCTAGGGGGGAAATCTCTATTGTCAAGTTTGCCAGTTTCTGGGGTATAAGTACTCCCACCATGGCTGATGTCAGATTACCGACACGACATCACTGAATACAGATTTGGGACAACATGTGCCGTAGTGCACTGCGTCACAGAAATTACACCGTTGCCATTCACTATGCAGAAATAACCTCAAGAGCACAGATGGAAGTAAAATGTAGTAAAAGAATTAGAAGGTGAGATTTTTGGTCTTTTCCATCTTTATTATTACTCTCATTTGTTTTTGTAAGTTGATATAATTTAATTTTTACTAATGGCTATGTTGGCTTAACCATCAGCTAGCAAAATTCCTAAAAATTTAACATTGAGTGCTCAAGAGCCAGTACAAACCAGCTCCAGCCCACCACTGAGTCATGTGAACAGAATTCTATCATGAGGAATGGAAAAGTAGGACAGCTTCCTGTGAAATTATCAAGAGAGAATCTCTGGACATGTGGACAGACAAGATATGGCCAACAATCAACAGGAGGAATTCAAAATGAATGAATGAGACCAGAAATAGAGTTTGGCAGGGAAAGCTACTTCTAGGTGGGGCAGTGAATTAGTGGGGCATGATGGGAAGAGTGAGCCCTGGGGTCAGGTGACCTGAATTCCTATCCTGATCTTAGCCAACAAGCTGGGTGATTTGGGCAAGAACAGCCTCTCTGAGCCTCAGTTTCCCACTCTCTAAAAATGCATCCCCTTCTGTATGATTTCTTGGGGCCTCTCAGCTCTAAAATTTGCAGCCCTTATCACTTACTATGTAACCACCAAGCCCTTTTCATTTCTGTTTCTGTAAGCTAGTCTCAGGAAACAACCTAAAGGTCAGGTGTGTGCCTGTACCTTACATATTTTACAGACACCTGAGAAGATACATTCAATGGAAAGAAAAAAACACAATTCTATTTATTGTCTCTAATATTTCTCAAGATTTTTATCAAAAATGATATTTCTTTTGGAAAACACTTAGTTTTTTTCCTTATGGGACTGGGAAGCAATTACAAGTAACCCATTTACATGTGCATCTGGCGTAGAGTAGGCAGGTGTGTGAACTGTATCAGAAAAGCAGGCGACCCCGGAGGAAATTCCCGTGCAGTTCAGTAGTTGAGCCCAAGTGTGTGCTTTATGTTGTGATGGCAACGCAGCAGGGAACTTGGTGGCTGTGCTCTTGAAAAGATTCTTTTAAAAGAAAAATGAGAGTTTTTTTTTTCAGGAGAAAAAATGAGGGTTTCGTGTAGTAGAGACCCTCTCTGAAAAACATAAAGGTCTTCATTGGCTTGTGGATTTTTTTATTCTTCTGCAAATATGCCTTTATAACCATTTCTATACTGTTTTGTAAGTAACTACATGTTGACAAGAAATGAAAACTGCTTACAATATGTTGATCACCCCACCTCCATTATTCTGGGACTTGATCCTAACCCCAGCATTTATCAAAATGTGTTCGCTCATCCAGCCTCATCAGGATCACCTGGCAGTTTGTTAGAAATGCAAATTCCCAGGCTGTCCCTCGGACCTGAGAAGGAGGAGCTCTGAGAATGGAGCCCAGAATTTTCCTTTTCGTTTTCTGCTTAATCCCTTCATCTTTTTCACCCACCCCCAAACCGCTTCCCTCTGACAGTTACCGATATGTTCTCTGTGTTTGTGAGTCTGTTTCTATTTTGTTTGTTATCTTATTTTATTCATTCGATTCCACAAGTAAGTGAAACCATATGGTATTTTTCCTTCTATGACTGGCTTATTTAACATACTGCTCTCCAGGTCCATCCATGCTGTCACAAAAAGTAAGATTTGCTTCTTTTTTATGGTTTAGTGTGCCGTTGTGTAAATGTACCACTCAACAACAACAAAAAAACCGCAAAAATATGATTTAAAAGTGGGCAAAGAACCTGAATAGACATTTCTCTATAGAGTATATATGGATGGCCAATAGACATATGAAAAGATGCTCAATGTCACTAATCATCAGGGAAATGCAAACTAAAGCCACAATGAGAGATCACCTCACACCTGTGAGAACAGCTATCATCAATAAATCAACAAACAAATGTCTGCAAAGATGTGGAGGAAAGGGGGTCCTTGTGTAGCATTTGTGTTTGAATAAGGCTTCGGAGTGACTCTGTTGCAGGCTAATTGATAGGATGCTTTCTGGAAAACTCTAGGGAGTCAGGCTTTCTCTCATTTGTTCATTGCATTGTTCATCTTTTTAGGCTAGTGGTTCTTTTTTTAATAGTTATTTTATTACATTTGTCTCAATTTTTCTCCTTTGCCATCCTCTGCCAGCCCACAGCTCACTCCCACAGTCAATCTGCACATTGTTGTCCATGTCCATGGGTCATTCATAAATGTTTTTGACTAGTCCCTTCCCCTACTTTCCCCCTCCCCCTTCCTGTAGACTCATGGCTCTTAAGGAGAGGTCCCTGAACTAACAGTCTCAGCATCACTTTGGGACTTGCTAGGAATGCAGCAAATTCTGGGACATCACTCAGACTTAGTCCATTAAGAATTTTGGAGATTGTGGGGTTCAGCAGGAGAGAAACTTATGGCCAAAGTGTAATGTAAAATAATGGACTTGGGTAGCTCCATTGGGATTGAGGAATGGAAAACATTAGCTTGGCAAAAATACACCAGTTTTGGAGAAAAAGTTGATTGAGAAAGCAAGAAGGAGCATCGAGAAAGAATGATTCTGTGGGTTCAAGTACAAGGGAGGAGTCAAAAAACAGAATTTATTTGTAAAAATATGGTATATTCTTTCTTACATGTTTAAATTTCATTCACATTCAAAGTATTCTCCATTTGATGGAATGCACCTCTCCAGATGGTTTTCCACTGCTCAAGAGTTTTTGAACACATTGATTGTTATGCCTTTTAGTGCTTCTGCCATTTTTTGTTTCACATGTTCTGTATTGACAAAACATTTCACTTTGAGGAATTTTTTCATTTAGGGCAACAAAAAAATGTTGCCTGGGGCAAGATCAGGTGAATAGGGAGGGTGGGCCATGGGGTCATGTCATTTTTCATCAAAAACTGCTGAAGCCAATGCCACGTGGGTAGGTGTGCTCATAAATCACCCATCGTGAAAGGGGTAAATCTGTTGAGAGTCTTCAAAAAGAATTCATTGACACCAGACTCAACCTCTCACAACAATGCCTGTTGGTATACCGATACCAGTGTCCCTAGAACACTCATCTAGCAGGGGAAGCCTATAATACAAGGAGCCCACCCTCCAGAAGATAATTCCAGTTTTGGGGGTCCCCCCTCATATATTGGCATAAAGAGTAGTTGGGAGAGAGGAAACCTAGTCATGTATGTGGGAGTCAAAGGCTTGGCTGTGCTGCCTCGTCATGACCATGCCATCCCCCACTGCACACTGTCCTCACCCCTTTTCTCTTCCAGCTCTGGACCACTGTGTGTCACCAGCAGAGAAGGGACCATTCATGTTCTTGCCACCAACCCAGGGTCAGGGTTACGTCTCATCCTCCAAAGTAAAGCACAGTAGTGTACATTCTCTGACTGATCTCCCTGCAAATTCCTAACTGCCATGCACAGTAGTCTAACTTTAACATTAGGGTATTTTTGAAGCAGATGAAGCTGGTTTGGGCACTCATAAAGAGGGCATTTCACAGAACAGGGAGGTATCCTGGGGAAGACCCACTCACAGTCTGAAAGCTGTATCTAAAATGCAGCGCTTCTGGTGCCCAGGGCTGTCCCCCACCAATATCCTTCTGATTCTCATAAAACTATAGGTCAGTGTGGAGGAACCGAGAGTCACATGACTGATGTGTTTCTTCTTCTTAGAAGCAGCCCCTAGCAAATAAGTAAACAAATACATAAAGAAGTAAAAGTCCCAGGATAAGAAATAAATACAGTGAATTGGTCTTAAGTTTGGCCCCACTCTGATTTGCATAACTGCTTCAAAACTAGTGACCTGGGAATAAATTCCAAGTGGAAAGTATTTCCAAGTTCCATTTATGGATAAATGGCCCATGGGAGCCTTTTCCTTGGTCTTCACTGATGAGTCTTCTTAGCTTTTTAAAATGTGTGGCCAGTGGGGAGTTTTCTTTTCTCCATGTGATTCTGACCCATTTCTCAACCACTTCCCTGACACCCTGAAGCACCACTTAGCACTCCAGGAGACCTTGTGTATTAAAGATAATCCTTTGAGAGACCGGGGTCCATAAACCTGTGAATAAGTCACGTGTGGCACAGCGGTGCTGCTTTTCATCTCGGGAATGCGCAATCAGGGTCATGCTACTATTTCATCCAAATGGGAAGAGGAAATTAACATGGGGCACAGCAGAAGGCAGAAATCCTTTAGTTGCATTTAGCTGCCATGGAACACTAGGTCCAAGAAACGGTACCAGAGTGAAAAGATGTGCTTGATGATGTATGAGGCAGGGTTACTGAATTTGGGGACTCGTGGAATATGGCGCCGAGCAAGACAAATCACATCCTTCGCTTATAGTGTGGTTGGAAAGCCCTGTATTCCTTTGAGAGACAGATATCTCCTGCCATCAAATTGAGTTTTCAGTGCTAAGAATGGAGTCCTGCAGGGTGATCAAGTAGATTGTATTTCTGGTCAATACCTTTTCTATTATTATGTGACTGGAAAATAATTATTATCTTCTGCTCCAGCCTGTGCGAGATTGAGAAAGATTGCGGAGGGGAAAAATACTATGTTGTTCCACTTGAATTTTGTATTCTGCCCCAATACATGTTACAGCCAGCAATGCTAGCTGAAGATTACTTTGTATTATTTTAAAAATCATCACCCTAGAGTAATTTCTTCTGTCTTTTTTCTATTATCATTTAGCTAGGTTGGGGATGTGATTTTGAAATGTGTAATTAAAGAAAGAGTATTGAATGTTTCAATAGTAAATTCCATATTGTTCCAGGTTTGGTTTTGGTTAAAAACTTGATATCTATGGGCTTTTAATCACAATAATGTCAAAGATGTTTAACAAAATTTAGAGTGAGAGAAACACTCTTGAGGTTTAATTCAGTAAAGGTTTATAATTTGTATTATATTACCTTATTTTCCCTCCTTGCAGCTATCAAAATAAAGAAATTGGGTCCTGGGAAAGTTCTGCCTTATTGCGGTAGGAGTACCAAAGGGAACATACATTTTGTCACATAATTTTGAAGATATTTTTCGCAGCTTTTTGGAAATACTGTAAAGACTGTCAGGCCATGCTGAAGAGCTGTTTTTTTCTTGTCATATTCTGGAGCTCTCTTGAATTCGCTAAATGTGTCTGCCTGGTTCCTATAATCCTCACCTTTACTCACCAGGTGCCAGTAACAACCTCTCTCACTACATTGGGACAACCAAAATGTGCCCAGGCATTGCCCATGTCCCCTATGGGTCAGAATTGCTTCTCTTCTCACCCCCTCCCCCACCATCCCACACTGAGAACCACTGGACTAGCACAATGCTACTTAACACACACACTTCTATTCTCATGCTATGAAACCCTTAGGAAACAGAGACACCTGGGGCATGCCCTGAGCAAGTTTTATTGTCCTCATCCTAGTCCATAAGCTTTTCCAGCAAATTCCCAAGGGAAGAGTGCTTTAATAGAAAGAAATGTTATTTGTTCCCCTTACCCCAGCCACCTTGAGAATAAAGACATTTTGCTGATATCTGGAGTAGGGAATTTGGGAGGAGGAGGGAGGGAGGATACTACAGCACAGAGAATGCTGTAGAGACTAAATAGGTACATTGATGTTCCCATACTCTGTTGACCTCCTGCTTTTTCTTACCTAATGGACACTCCTTCACCTGCACGCATATGTAGCAAGCACTTGCAGTGGTGACACAGTAGGAAACTGTCCCCATACATATGAGTTTTCATTAGTCATACCAAAAAATGCCAACCTTTTTGTCTTACCACCGTATGATGTAAGAACAACTAAAAAGGGCAATTGTATTAAGTAATCCCATGCCTTTATATACTTGTTCCAAGTTCTCATTCCAGTTTCAGGGAATTAATATCAATGCTAAAAAGCTAAAAATAAACCAAGAAACCTAAGGCTGGTATGAATAGAATCCACATCAGGAAAACTAAAGTAGGAACATTAATACATTTGACTTTTCTAAATATTACATTGTTATAGTTAATAATTTATTATTCCTGGGACATTTTTGCTCTGATTAAAGCCATTGGAAGGATTTCCTCCCTAAACATCCACATCCTTCTACTAACCTGGTAATCAATGCAGAGTATCAATGAAGCTAAAATTATTTCCCCCCCCCAAAAAAAAAACTATTAATGGGGCCATAATTCACAAAGTTGCTAATTGTTTTTCTCTGTTACTAATACTAGCCAATGTTGACAACAATAGCCGCCATCGAGATCACATTGTAAAAGACTTATCCACAATCAGCGAACTGTCTTATTTATCTTAATTACCCATAGTCTGCATAATGGAGCCTTCCTTTCCACACCTTCCACTACCTAATACAAAAACTGGTAAAACAAAGACAGTAAAAGCTAATGTCCCTATGGGCTATGATCATTAGCAGCACCACTTTTTTTCTCAGAGCCAGTTCCAGTCATTAGTTGAAGTGCTACATAAATGCTAAGTATCCCTTGTTGGTTTATAAAGTTAAGCCCATCCCAAGATGAGATCAGTTTATTGATTGACCATGTGGATCTGAAGTGAAGCAGAGGTGAGAACTTCAGGCACTATAGAGCATATTCAAAAGCAATGTTCACTTTAAACAACAATGACATACCATTATGCCCCTATCAGATCAGCAGAGGTAGAGAAGTTTGATTATATATATAGTGCTGGCCAGAATGTGTGGGGAATGGCCGTTTTATACAATGCTGGTGGAAGTATAGGTTGGTAGAACCCAGATCGAGGGTGTTTCAGTGGGGAGGGGAAGATACTGGGTGCAGGGATTACACATGAACTCCCCCTTTTTCCTAGCAATTCAGCTCCTGAGAATTTATCCTACAGATCTCACAAAATTTCACACTGATAAAAGTGCAAGGTGATGGTAAGGTTGCATTGTTTGCAATCATACAAAAGAAAACAACTCAACTGTCAAGCATCGAATTCATTACCTTGTGTGGTGAAAGCAGCATCTTGCAGCCAGGTTCTCAAAGAAACCTGTTAGAGTTGAATTGAGAAGTCACATATCACACCTCAGCTTAAGTCATTCCTTTATATCATTTACTCAGATAATTAGTAAATATCCTAGGGCTGCCAGGTATTCTCCTAGGTTTTTGCTACTAATAAAATTTGGTTTTTGTTTTTAAAATAAAGAGGTGGTCTAACGGTATAGATCATATTAATTGTATTTCTTGTGTTTATTGAGCAAATACTATTAAGAGACTCTGCAGTCTTACCCTAGAGCAAAGGAGCCCTGGCCTCCAGGAACTTGCAGGCAGTGTGGTAGGGACAAAGCAGCAGCCCCTCTCTATTGTAAAAGGGATCAGTCAGGAAAGCAGAGCCCACAGTGAGTCTCGGGATAAGGGATTCATCACAGGAATTAGATTTTAGTTGTGGGAGGGGCCAGGAAGTAAAAGCCTGAAAGAGAGAGATGGTCCCACAGAGAGGTTATCAACCAGTAAGTCTAAGTAAGACACAAACGTCTCCCCAAAATGGGACCACAAAGAAACGTGAGTAGGAGGACTAAGGGAATCTGTGTCTATGCAGCTACCAACTTGTGGGTCCATTGCCAAGTGTCACTAAGGACATAGTTGGACGGCCGCGTCAACAGTCGAGCAGAAAAGCTAGACACTAAGGAGAGTCAGGTCAAGCCAGAACCTCATCTAAACACCAAGGCTTCATGAAGTAATGACTGTTGCTTCGTTTTCTGCCTTCCAGATCTCAGTCATTTTGTTCTTGACCAGTTACAACTTGAACCCATACAGGGAGGGGCGTTCTGGGAAACAAATTTCAGTTTAGCCAAGTTGGCTCAGTACGAAATACCACAATATATATTTGTTTGCCTAAGCCTCCTATCTCATTACTGAAAAACTTTTGTTCCACTAAAGTACATGGAGGTCTCTTCTAGACCTCATCTCATGAGTAAGTGGAGAGTAGACAATTTAAATGTTAAATCTATATCTCCAGATTACTGATTCTTACAAACTTCGAGTGATGCCAAGGTTGTGGGATGCCACCACCATTAGCAGAACGTGTGTTGCTCTGAGGGTGTATTTGAGACTCTCCTCCCTTGCTCACCATGGGGCCCACGGGTGAATGGCTGGGGTGTAGCTCAGGTCTCTTAGGTGTAGAGTGTTGTGGTTTGAAGTGTGTTCTGCTCTATAGCTTATCTTTCATGGAGTAGGTGTGAAATAAATGCTTGAATGGGTACGCATGAATGAAAATGTTCATGGAGACTCATTTCTGTAGGCAGAGGAAGATGGATACAAGTTTTTGTTCAATACCACAGAAATAGACATGCAAAGAGAAAATCTTCACAAAAATACTGGTAGATTTTTTATGTCTGAGCAAAAGTATCGTAGGCCCCCACCAACATCTACCATCTTCTATGCCAGATACAAAGAAGTCTTTCCCCTTTCCTCCTCCTACTTTTTCTTTTACACAGCCAGACATCGAAAAGAAAAATAAGAATGAGACTACATGTATTGCTATTGATTCATAGAGCGATTATAGGCATTTTTTGTCAGTTACCAGCATTCACAAATGGAAGATTTTGCATAAGTATCCAAATGATTGGTGTCTCTGGGAAATCCAGAAGACCTGGAAGCAGTGGTCTGGTATTCCCAGGTGTCAGCTGTGGCTGGAGCTCAGTGGCAGCTGCCCTTATGGACCAAGTACCCTGCTTATGGTCGTGGCCCCTACCACTCTGAATTGTGGCTCAATACACAGGCTGCACGGCCTCTGCCATTTATCAGTCCTCATGTGACACCGTATGTCTTATAAGTAGAGAAGTATTGGTAGTTGATAGAAATAATGCTACCACAATTTATTCAACCTTTACCATGTGCAAGGCACTATGCTAAGTGCTTTAACACCTCATTTTTTAATCTAATTCTCTCAGCCTTACAAGGTAGCTATTATTTCCATCTTATGGATGAAAAACTGAGATTAAGGGAGTTAAAGACCTCCCCTGTGTTAAATCAAAGGAAATGACTCAGTCTGCGGTTGGTACAGAAAAGTGGAATCTAATTCAAGAGATTTGATTCATAAACAGTCAGCAGACTTTTTCTCTAAAGGACCAAATAGTTAATAACTTAATTTCTGCTTTGGTGGCCCAACAGTTTCTGTGGCAGTGATTCAGTTCTGCCCTTGTAAAGTGAATGTAGCCATAGTTGATACCTAAGGGAGTGGGTGTGGCTGTGTTCCAATAAGGTTTTACTTAAGCAGGCTGGCTGGATTTGGCCTATTGGCCCTTAGTCGGTGAACCACTGGTCTATACCCAGAGCCTGTGGGCCTCGGCAACTGCAACCACTGAGGGTGGTTATACATTCAGTAACCAAATGGTGAATTGCCATGGGGAACAGTAGATATTGTAACATGGTCCTTCCCGTGATTCTGTGAAATTGCTGTTTGCAAATATTGGAAAATTCATCGAGTTCAACCTCAGTGCTGCGCCAATCCATGGATAAAAATTGACTAGTGTTTACTTTTAAATTCTTTATTATTTCTGGTTCCAAATTGAGTTGTTCCTGGCTCCTTTTGTTTTTCAAACACTTGACATGCCAGCCGTGGGGGCAAAAAGAAAGGAATGAACACAGAAGGCTACTATGAAACAAGAGCAGCATCATCGCCTGAGGCACATGATTAGATCTCTGGACTGGGGAGCAAACCGAGGTTCAGAAACATTATGAAACATACACCGAGTCACACCACTCACCAACCAGCCCACAAGGCAGAACTTGAAGCACGTGCCTATAGCCCGAAGCACAAGCTGTCTCTGTTTTATGGAACATATATCTGGAGTTTCTATTCTGAATTCACCTATCTCCCCAGAAAGAAATGACTAGACCCATAGGTCATCTTTTCCTTTAAATGTGCACTTTCAAAAATATTATTTACTAGGGGCCTACTGTGTGCCGGGCACTGGGAATGTGATGCCGAATATGGTAGAAGCACAAACCTGGAGATTACATTTCAGTGGAGAGACAGCAAATGTCTGTAGGGGGCAAAACATGCCAGCCAGCCTCCTGGGCCTCAGGCCTTATGCTTACACCGGTACTTGAGTGTGTCACCCATAGCACAAAGTGTCTTTGCGTGGAGGGCTGCTTTGGAGAGCATGGAATTGCTGGGATGTCCAAAAGGCATCACAGTAAGTCATGCAGCCAAAGGATTCCCAAGTGTGCTTGTTTGTATTCGGGGGATCTGGCCAGATTCTTTGGGTTTCTTTGGCGTCCTGTCCAAGAGCTGCATTCTTCTGTCTTATAAAACCGTGTATTGTCTTCAAACCTGTGGTGCTTGCAAGGTCATATAGGCTAGGTGTCAGGTATGCTCCGTGAGAACGGGGATTTACAAAAGTCTGTGTGTGTCATGGTTTTATTTCCCCCTCTCAGAATTACTGCTGGCTCTAAAAGAGTCAAGAACTCAAACTTGCATGAACTCTTCGACACCTCTCCAAATTCAACAAAACTGACATTTATAGCTTCGTTGAAGCGGAGACATGGCATTTGGCTTCAGATTGTTTGGACTGTAGAGTGTCAGTATAAATAGCTTTGATTGACTTTTGTATCGTGCACATCTGGAAGCAATTTATGGCATTCCAGCTAGATTAAAGCGCATTTTCAAGGAATTTCACCAGCTCTTTTTTTTTTCCTGTTGGCCATGGTGAATAAAGTTTCAAAGAAGGTTTAGCTGCTGTTCTTAATGTAGACTGTGGTGAAGTCAAATTCAGGGCAAATGCAGGGTGGGGGGGAGCAAGGAGGAGGGAGGTTTGTTTTGCCAAAAGAGCTAAACACAGAAGTGACTTCTCCTCAATTGTTCTGTTCACACCGAAACGGGAGAGAAAACATCAGGTACAAGGAAGCTGCTATCACTACACAGAAACCATGAATTAAGTCATTTTTAAAGAGATGAGTGAATTGGCCTAAGAGAGGTTGAAAGAGCTAAAGATGTGTCACTTGGCTCAACAAACAGGCTGAGAAGACACATGAGCACTGACTTCTATTTATCAAATACGTGTGTACTGTGGTGTTCACTTCGCAAGTACATGTGGAACACCTACTATGGGCGAGGTGCAAGAGAGAGCACACGAGGATGAACAGAGATGAAGATGGACTCGCTGCCTTTGTGGAGCTTACACTCTAGGGCAGCGGTCCCCAACCTTTTTGGCACCAGGGACTGGTTTCGTGGAAGACAATTTTTCCATGGATGGGGAGTGGGATGGAGATGGGGATGGCTTAATAGCCTGCCACCAGATGAAGCCTAATTGTCACTTGCCACTCACTGGTTGGGTTTTGACATGAGTCTTCAAGCAGTTGATTTATTATGGTCTCTGTGCAGTCAGACCTCTGTGCTAATGATGATCTGTATATGCAGCTGCTCCCCAGCACTAGCGTCACCGCCTCAGCCCTACTTCAGGTCATCAGCATTAGATTCTCATATGGAGCACGCAACCTGGATCCCTCGTGTGCGCACTTCACAGTAGGGTTCACGCTCCTGTGAGAATCTAATGCCAGCGCTGATCTGAAAGGAGGCAGAGCTCACGTGGGAATGTGAGCAATGGGGAGCAGCTGTAACACAGCTGAAGCTTCGCTAGCCTGGCGCCACTCACCTCCTGCTGTGCAGCCTGGTTCCTAACAGGGGATGGGGACCCCGCTCTGGTGAAGCAGAAAGACATTACATAGTAACCACCTCCCACTCATGGTTTCATTACCTTCATGATGAAACTGCAGTGGAGTGGTACGGGGTGTCCTGAGCGCCTGTGGAGCGAACTTAGCTGGAAGATCAGGGAAGCCTTCCCAGAAAGATGTAAAATTTGACCCAAGATAGAAAGGGTAGTACATAATGGGGAAAATAAGTCCAGAGAGAAGGAACAACATTAGGAGGTAGTTTCTACTTTTATACCCCAAAAGATGAGAAGGAGGAACCCAGCATTTAGGCATGGGGAAAAAAGAAATTCAAGTTGGTTATAAACCTCTTCAATTTCACTCAGTTATTAACTGATTCTTTCTAATAATCTACCTTAATGCCATTTAATCCTTTAGCACTAATGATCTGCATAGGTGAAGGCAAGTCACATGACTTCTCCAGGCCTCAGAATCTCCATTTACTGATAAGGGAATTTGATAGATATTCAATGAGTTGACCCTCCACCCCACACAGGTGAAATTGTGTGTACACATAAGTCACAGTACATAACAAATACAGTGGACACCCTGCTGTTCCCAACATTTGAAGATAAAAAAATTCTGATGGAAATACTGGCAAGAGCAGGGAAATCCTTGGGGGAAAGGAGAATGTACCCTGAAATTTCCCTGACTTAAAGAAGAAAATGAGGTATCCATTATGAAATCAGACTCATAGGCCTGGAGAGCCCGACCCCCACACGTTGTTGGAGCGATAACACGTAGGTCGTTGCGGCCCTCCTTTTTCTTTCTGTTGCTGAAGGAAAGTGATGAAGTGGTGCCAAGAAAGTGGCAAATTGCCCTAAAAATCACATAAAAGTGCAATTTAGCGCACACAGTTCTGCTGAAGAAAACCACCTTTGTTTCATTATTAGCTTCCCAGGGATTTCTTTCCTTGGTTGGCATTTAAGTGTGGAAACTTGTCCTTTTTTTCTTAACATAATGAGACAGTTCTTATGTTTTAAGAACAATAGAAAAAAGCATGAGGAGTGATCGATACATTACTGGAGATTTATTAACTACCAACTGGAGCCTTATTGCCCACCTCTGGGTATGATTTGGACAGACAAGGAGGCATAAACCTCTGTTGTTTTAAGTAAAAATAGAATGAAATCTAATCTCTGAGACCACGGGATGAAAAATGTTCTATTAGGGATTTGCTTTGCCTTCCCCCTCACCAATTTAGGATCAGGCTTTGACCTATAGACAAAAGAGAAGCTACTTTGCTTAAAAGGTTTAGAACTAATAGTAAGGTAAACTCTGAAGTTATTTGTTGACATAATTTCTGGCAGTATTTTCCCAGCTTCTGTTTAATTCTCTTTCCACTTGTCTGTACAGGCTTGACAAAAATACATCAAAATAGAGCTGTGCTAACGTGGTCACGTCTCATATTTCATGCACTTCGTGTTTGATTTGAGACAAAGCAGGGTGAGGCGGGGAGACGTAAGGAACTGAGAATGTTGAGTCCTGTTGTAGTAGCAGGAAATGGTTGGAGCTGAGACCAAACCTCAATGGAAAATGGGCTCTGAATTAAATAAGACAGTGGTGGGGCAGATCAATAAAGCTTTTTTTAGTTTGTTGATGGAAAAAAAAGATGTTCTGTGTAAACCCAGTCAAAGGGAGTTTATAATTCAAATGATGCCTTTCCTAATTTATTGACTGTTTTAATTCAACAAATACTAATTAAATGCCTCTAATGTGGCAAAAATTATATCAGGGAATGGGCACACAGTAGTGAAGAGACAAACAGCCTTTGAGTTCACGTTCTTTGTGGACACGGGCATTGACTAAGCACACAATGGATTCTATTGTTGGCATTGTTTTGCACATTATTGAAAATTATGGAAACAAAAGAAACCGTTTGGGGGTGAAAGCTGAGACCTCAAGAATAGGAATCTGTTTCCTTTGCTTCCTTCATCCTGGTTAATTTACAGGTAGAATTTTCGGTGCCGTAGATGATTTTGGCACCCTGCATCTGGTCCCTGTGAGAAGCTCCCCGGTCTGAAGAAGTCTCAAATATGGACTTTGGGATGTCTTTGGAGAGATGTAGAGAAAGTGGAGAATCATTGCAGACTTTTTTGCAAAAGTTAGATGTGGCCACTGGGTGAGTTAATTATACATAATTTTTAGCTGGATGGAAGACAAAACAGTCTTGTAGGTTGGAATAGAAATTGGAGACACAATTGCTCACCAGAGGGTTTTCCTTGGCTCCTAACGGAGAAATAGATGTTCACTGGAGAAAGTCAACCTAATGATGACATTCTCCTGATGTCCTGAGGGTAAACCCTAAGGCCAGGCCAGGGGCACTTATGGTAATTTGGGTTGCATGTTCATTTTTATGTTCTGGTCTGGAATGTTGTGGAAGTGGTGAAAAAAAATTCTCTCAACGGAGGCAAAATGAAATGGAAAAAAGTGGAGCTCTTTGGGGAGCAAATTATTCAGTTTGGATGTTTCTGTGGTTCTGGAATTGAGACATAACATTCAGGTCTCTGCTTGGCCTTTTTAAAATATAATCAGTGGAGACACCATTCTTTCAACACACTTGCATCAAGTTGGGGGCAAGGTGAAGCCAATGGCAATATTTTGTGGTTCATAGGAAGATGGAATTAATTACTATGGTTTCTTTTTTTTTCTTTATTTTTATTGTTGACACTATTGCAGATGTCCCCATTTCCCCTCCTCTTGTCTCCCTCCTCCCAACCCCAGCTCTTCCTTCCCTCTGGCCTTTATCACACTGTAGTCTGTGTCCATGGGTTATACATTTATGTTCTTCGGCTAATCCCTTCACCTTCTTTTATCCAGTTCCCTCTTCCTCATTCCCTTCTTACAGCTGTCAACCTGTTCCATGTATCTATACCTCTATATCCTGATTGGCCAAATGTACTGAATTGGTTATTGATATATTAGAATTTCAAACAAAAATTTGCAGAAAACTTTGATGTTATAAAGAATTTTTTTCTGGGCCATTGTCTCACAAGATAGTGACAGTAGTCCCAGGAGGTAGATGGGCTGTGGGTCTGAAGTCCGCCTAGTGTCCTGGAAGCCCGCGTTGGGTTCAAAGACAGTTCCCTGTTGGAATGTGAGCTCTTCGAGAGCAGCAATGTTTGGCTTTTCGTTTCTACTGTATCACCAGCACCCACAACAGTGCCTGGCTGGCATAGAGCAGGAACTCAATAAATGGTCTGTTGAATTTATTAAATAATTAAAATTTACTATGAATTTTGCTTGTCCCTCAGATGTTAAAAATGGTGGGGTGGTGGGCAATGGAATTATCAGAGGATCTGTATTGTTATTTGATGTTTAAAAAACAAAAACATCTAGAGATGTTTAAATCTAAGATTGAATCCTGTTATTAATTGTCTCCAAGGCCTGAGAGATGTCACTTGCCCAGCTCTAAAGTCCCCACCTGTGAAATATACAGTGTCTCTTCCAGCTCGAACATTCCATGCTGAATTAATTTTTCTGCTTATATATTTTCTCAAGTGTTTTTTTTCAAGATTTTCATTTAGAACTTAAATATTTAAACCATTTGACATTATCATTAGGAGCTTGCATTTGAAAAGTTTGCAGAGCAAAGTTTGTGGATTTGGATCTTAAGTATATATTCTGTTCTCGCCCCTTAGCCTAAATAACTTGCCTCATATCCTTAAACGGGGGAGAGAAAACACTGAGAAGAGGGAGGACATGACAAAATAAAAGGTCTGACCTTTCTCCGTCTGCAAAATCTAAATCAGAATTTATGGTCTGACACATGGCTCCCCAGTTAAGGATTCTCTAACTCTCTGCTACTCTCCTCACCTCGAGATTTCTCTTCTAGATTATGGAGATCTTGAGGACAGAGATTGTGCCATCTTCGTCTATTTGCCCACCCCAACCCTGAAATAATAGGCACTTATGGAATAAATAAATGTATAAGTGGTTAAAGGTGGAGATGGTACTGCAGTAGAAATGCACGATTAATGGTTAAAGGTGATTGGGAAAGTAGAGGTGATAAAAGAGCATCCACAGAACAGACGAAAGCAAAATACTAAAAAACACAACTGTCTGAATTAATGATGCGATGAAAGCTTGACATTTACAAAGTGGCTGCCTCCAAAGGCAGGGCATATAAAGTCAGTGAATGAAGGTCACCTAGCCCATTCCCAGTTGTAATAACATCAGGAGTAGAAGAGACTGTGGGAAAGTGGATGGCACACCCCATTTTAAAGGGAAGGTGAATGCCACTTTGTACCTGCTGACAGATGCTAATATGAGAATATTGCCAGACCTTCCCTTTAAAAAAAAGTTTGGATAGTAGCTGTCTATGTGAAGTTTGATTTTTAAGATTTGGTAGTGATTTACAATATTTTTAAAGCATTGCATTGCCAAAAGAAACCCTTCCAGCCCTATGGGTTTACCAACAGATCTACTAATTAAAAAGAGATGATACTATGATATGTAGTGAAGGTATTGGGAATGTAGATTAAGTACTGCAGCTGTGTGCAGAACAAGACCAAATTTCATCGTCCTTTGCTTTGCAGAATGCCCCAGTGTCTGCTCTGTCTCTCCCCATAGCCGGTTGACCTGAGCCCTTCCTTTTTCCTCGAAGATGCCAGTTTATACTTAGCCTAGACAAATGACATCAAGTTAACATCCAGACTTCTGATTTGATGAGACATCTTTAGATGGAAATGACACTTTGAAGAACTCTGGTTTGTGTCACTTGACAGACACCAAATAATACTTTAAACAATTATGACAATATCATCCACTGTATAATTAGTTGTTAAATGCCCAGGCCTGCTTTGCACGTGAGCTCCAAGATCATATCTATCTTCTTCATTACCATGTCCCCATCACCTGATACTTTTTGCTCAAGTCTCATGTTGTGTTGCTTGTGTAGTAACAGCTTCAGGTGTCCATCATTCAATACCTGTCTTCACAGATGCAAATGTTGAAAACACAATAGCAGTTTTAGGGATTGGATGTGTCTTCCTAATATAACCATGTGATGGTAGGAGGGTGGCCATCAGAGGCCATTGGGGTAAGAGGTTCTTGTTAAGCTTCCACATTGTTCTTTCTATAGCCCGATCATTTTCTTTGTCCTTTGTTTATGGCCCTAACTCACCAAAACCATGCTTTGACAAATACTCATTCTAACATTACTCGAATACGTTTCTTTCTTTAATATTAAATTCACAAGCTGTACTTGTATGAGACAATTATTTAGCAGTCACATAAAATGTGTATCTGGTCATTCTTAACAGGCTCATTTATACATGGGCCACATAAAATTTGCATTCTTACACCAGCAACTCATTTATTAATGGTAATAAATACGCCCGGCAACGGCCCAAGTACACTTCAGAGGCTTGTAACCTGAGAATGGTCACAAGTAGATGTAAAAGGTAATGCATTTTTTAATAACATTTTTAAAAAATGCTCTCAACAGGACTTGGAAGTGAATCAGAAATAAAAAGAGGAAGGGAAGAAGGGAGAGAAGAAAGGAAGGAGGGAGGAAGGAAGAAAATTTGATGTATTAATAGATTAAAAAAAAATGGCTTTCTCCAGAAAAAAAGCTTATTTCTAGCATGGAGTTCAGGGAGAGGGAAGGAAAAGTAGGTGTTACAGATTTTTTCTTAAAACACACAAACAAAAAAGACAATTTATAATTATCTCAAGATGGCTTCTATCTGAATAGCATATTAGGCTTTATAACTGAAGGCAGCCTTGAATGTTTTTATGACCACTCAGCACGGTCCCAGAGATGCAAAGAGGTTTGTTTGCCTAAAGGTCAGAAAGTATAGGAAACCTCACAACCATGGCAAGAGGTTAGCCATATTAATAGAAGGCAATTCGTTCATGAATATTGGTGAGAATTAATCGCACTTTATTTTGTGGCTCACCGAGGAAACTTGTGGTCGATGCTGTTCAGAAGCGCTTCTCGATGGTTTAATAGAAACCATGTGCCCGTGTCAGGAGCTGGGGCGTGAGCCGTGCTGGCTGGGGGGCTGATGCTCTGCAGGCCTCTCGGGCTCTCCCTTTTCTTTATTTTTATTAGAATTTCAGCCCAATGAAATCCTCTAAAGTAAATGAAAATGAATCAACAGAAGATAAACGAGTTCAGGGAAGAATTTTAAACAACAAAACCCTTTCCGCCAATTCTTAATAGGCTCTTCCCGTTTCTCTGACCCAAATTCTTGTTTAATGCCTCGCAGCCCACTCTACCTCACCTTCAGGGACTAATGCCAGTTATGATCTCACTTATACGTAAAATCCAAAAAAGTCAAACTCACAGAACCAGAGAATACAACAGTGCTTGCCAGGGCCTAGGGGTCAGGGCAATGGGGAGATACTGGTAAATGGGTTCAGACCTTTTCTAATAAGCAAGTTCTGGGGACCTAATGTATAGCATGGTGACTATAGTTAATAATACTCTATACTATGAGATTTGCTAAGAAAGTAGATCTTAAATGTTCTCACCATTAAAAAAAAGTAACTACATGAAATAATGGAGTAACATAATTGTGATAATCATTTCACAATGTATATGTATATTAAATCATCAGTTTATGCACCTTTAAAATCACATTATATAATCTAACTATATGCATTTTTTGTCAGTCACATTTTAATAAGCTGAGGGAAAAGATATACCAAGGACAAATGACAATTGCAATTTTAGATGTTTGTGTGATTCCCATGTTAGCACCTTCTCCCCGAATCGGGAAAAACATGAGAAGTGGAGTTTGTGTCAACTTGTTTTAAAAACAAGTCTAAGGGTCCAACAGGGGCCACACCAGGGTCTCCCCACTGTTGTACCCTCAGTGCCCGCTCATCCACCAAACACACAGAGACTCTTTATTAACATATTTGAAAATAATGGAAGAAAAACGGTTATGTTTTAGATTCTAAGACTCCAAATAATCCCCAAGTTCTCCCTTAAGAGGCCTGACCATAGTAATCAGAGCCAAGAATTGATACCTCGAAGTTGCACGTGCTTGGGCCCGTGCTGTATGGTCAGCACGTGCCTGGCTTATACTTGAAATGCGTGGGGAAGTGAATTGTGTCTCTCTGATTCCTGTAAATAGTGTGTGGAGAATAGTCGGTCACTAACATTTTGCAAAATGAATGAATAATAAAGTGTCTTTCTAATGGTACTGAAATTTTTTACAACTATGTAAAACTTATTTCTAGTCATAGTGGGATCTGGAGGAAGCAACAGTCTGCCACCTCCCTAAGGCAGCCCCGGAATTACCCACACAGTAGTGCCCTCTGTCTTTACTCATCTCCTTATTCTCAGTGAATTCTTTTTTTTTTTTGCATCTGGCAGTTTATAGCTTGATGGGTTGTCATCAATCTGATCATCAAAATTCTCAGAGTGTGTTTTTTTGTATTTGGAGGAATGGACTACAACCAATGACTTCCAAAAGACAAAGATCAAAAATCTATAAAGTATAGTTTGGTGCTACCAAGAGTCTGAGAAGAAGAAAGATGGCACGTTTCTTTCTAGAACATTGCTGGTCTAAAAGTTGAGATAAACCCTGGTAGAGTGCCTCCTTGAAGAAGTGACCTGCCCAGTTATTGGGTGGAGAAAAAAGAGTCTTCTACTTCCAAGGGCAGAAGAGAGAGTGATGTGCTGTACATTTATGAATATGTCAGTTAGCTTCCTGGATTTTCTCTTTGTCTTCTCTCCATAATTAACAGAGCTGCAAAAGATTGGAGTCCAAGATGGAGTAGGAGGATGTTGATCAGGAGGCCCTTCCAAGAGAGAAAGTGAAGTAACTGTTAGTATCTGAGAGGTTTAAGTTCACGGACAGCCTGTTGGCTCCCTTCCAGACATTCAAAGCCAGAGACGCCTCCCCCCAGGGTCGTGTACTGCTTCTGTGTGTTCACTGTTTGGGGCCTCTGTTTGTGTCCGACCGTCAGGACGACTTCAGTCTTGCTGCATCTACTACAGTGTGTGATTTGGTTTATGTACCAGAAGAATCAGACTTGACTGAACAATTTTTCAGATTAATTTTTATAACTGCTATGAATTTTTTTTAATGTGAGCTGTTATTCTCTGGAATATAAAATTTATTGCCATGGACTTGAATCAATAATTACTTCAGTAAATTACAAGCATGTTACTAGGTTCAGCTGCCCTCATGAAGTTTTAGAAATTCTTTAGGTTCAATATTTTTATTAGCTCTGAAATAAAATTTAATGTAGCCTTATTCTAAAAATGGTTTAATGAATATAAATGATAGAGGACAGTTCTGAAAACAGTTGAATTTATGAATGTGACTTAATATTCTATTATATATCGGAGAATGACTTGATCAGATATAACATCGATTAGACCCAGCTGTTCAATAGCTTGGCTAACTAAATATGCATTTCTTTTTATTAGATATCCATCACACCCAGGGCATAGGCCAACATTTTGGCTTTGTAAATAATGTAGTCTGCCCAGCACGTTAGACTCTAGGCCAGAAAGAGACTTTCATAAACTCACCGTTCCTGGGGCTGGATGGGAAGTTGGAGAAAGAAGAGTCTGGCAAGGTCTGGAGAGAAGACCGTTGTGTCTGTCGGTTTCCAAGCATCCCCTAGAAAATATTCGGGGGTGGCCTGATGTGTTCATCGGCTTGTCTGATTTTCTTGCACGTCCCTTTAAAAAAGAAACAAAAGACTCAAAATAGGCAGTGTCCTAATCTATTCCCTAACTGAATAGACACTGAGCAACTACAGGTCAGTCACAGACCAATTTTAGAACGTATTGGAGACTTTGACATTCTGGAAGGCAATGTTGTCCAAGACAGAGGATGCTAGGCTATCCCTGGGATATGGAAAAATGTTACGATTTCTATTATCATTTAGGTTTTATTGAAATATAATATGCATTGCTAATAGTTAATATATCGGTCAACCATAGCTGATGCATGTAGTTTATATCAGGATAAGGGAGAATCTGGAGAACACATATATTGGGAATGCTTGCTAATTGTTTTTAACAGATGAGATGTGCACTCAGCCACTGCTGTTCTGCCTCAAGAACACTTATGTCTTAAGACCCAGCAGGGAGAATATGCCTCATTAACTTATCTCATGCCCAGAAGTCTTACAATTTTTCCCACATTTGTTCGTGGTGTATCATTGTACCACCCATGTCACCAAGAACTCCAGTGTCTCAGGTGGCAAAAGATAACATTATTCTAAGTCCTCCTCTATTTTCAAAGAAATTCTGGAGGAATTTCAGCCTCGAGTTTTACAGATTACTTACTGAAAAGAGCCCAGGAGTTATTGCTATCCATTGAGTAATTAGGTAGTTCCAAGGAAAATAATAAAACTATTTTGTGCCTGGGAGATTAGAACGGCACACAGTGACTCATATTAGTCAGCTGAGTAATTATGTAATTACAAAAGAAGGGGAAGAAAACCCTTCAGATTGTTTTTCCTAAGAGGCCCTTTTGGAAGTGTTCCAGCCCATCAGGTACTTACGTAATTAGGTCGGGGGCGCAATCCATAAAGGAAAGGCTGGGTGGGGGGTGTTATTTTAAAAATGTTTATGTAAAAGAGCCTGGTAGAAGAAGAAAAAGGGGCTGTTAAAAGATTCACCCAGTCTCCACACATATTATATAAGATGCCGTAGCAAACATCAAGGAACATGGCGTTCCATAGTGACTTGAGGCTCTGTGTACTCAAGTTACTGGGTAAAATGGGTCAAATACAGTGAAGAGCTGTGTATATTTTGGAGTAATCACCACTATGTATTAAGGCTGTGCTAGGTGCTCATTTCCAATAGCTCGATATAGTGGTTCTTGTTGTGTTTGTACGATTTCTGCAGAGTAAACTGAGAGGCTCAAAAGATTTGAACCTACATTCTTGGGATTTCAACACCTGCTCTTCCCACTGCACCATGATACCCACCAGCATTTCTGGACTGAATTATGTAGGTTGTTCTGGTTGTATGCATTAACGGTATCATTATCCATTTCATCTCTTAGCTTGGTATAAATATTGTCTACACAGTACAAAACACAGTATTGGAAAATGACTAACTCGGTAATTTGGGCCATTTAAATTATCAGTCTGGATTTCCTACATTGTTGATCTGAATAGCTATACCTTACAGAACACTTTGTACTAAGAAGCTCCACCTCCGCTCACCCATTATACACATAATATCCTACTTAAATGCATTCAATTTTCCCAGGTTAACACATGTCAGTAAAAGCAGAATGTTGATATTTTACAGAAATGTATTATTATTATATCAAAGGGCTTTGTACAAGTTTGCTTATGCATATTCAATGGAGTTGTTTAAAAATATTTATAACCCTGTCTACATGTCTGAGACATTCTGTATGTGTCGGTTAATCTTTGTGGTGGCAGAAAACTGGCAGATTAACTAGCCAAAGACACTCTCAGATTCCTTTACTCTTCATCTGATAGTTGTGTTTCATCCAGCCATGCTTTTTTTATTTTTAGTTTCAGAGGATGAAAAGGATATATCTGCAGAGGAAGAACTTAAGGCCATTTCTTTTCTCCTTAACTTAGATATATTGATAATTGTGTCTGGTATGGGAATACGAACAGACGTAGTTTTCAGCTGATTTGGGAAAGTCCTGTGGGTGAAGCTGGATTGAAGTAGGTCCAAATGAGCAGTGGGACCCTTTAGGGGCATCTGTGGAAGAACCGAGATCCCAGAAACTGGGAGAAAGAGAACAGGTTTGGAAGATCAGGTGAAGGCTCACCGGGAAACTTGTCCTTCTGCCAATTCTAGACAAATGTGTCTTCTTCTGCCACAAATTCTAGTATTTATGTGATTTGACTCAGAATTGTCAAAAGTGCACAAAATATTGATTTAGAGTTTCAAGAATGCCAGCATTGAATTAGGTGAAATATAAACAATTTGGACTGGCAGTTTGTCCTTGCTAATTTCCACCACTCGGACCCTTTCTTCCCCAGTTGAGATGCTTGCGGTGAAAAAGCTGAGAGACTCTCTGGGACAAGCTGAGAGATTTAGAAAGGCAAGAACTGTGCGCATTTGGCTCTGTTGATTTATTTGTCTTTGTAGCATGCCTCTTATGAAGTGTTAAGAATTGAAGCTCATTATTTTAGCTCAGCATCTTCACATAGGTCAGACTTTTAGATAAAAGCTGATGGTGAATTATGGGTAATTTCCTGTGAAATTAATGAAGGTTTCAGGTATTTGGTAGGACCCACCTAATTACTTGAATCTGTTGATTCGTTTGACCCATATCTTTGTGAATAGAAAATAAGTAAGATACTGTTCCCTCTCTCTAAGACCATAACTGGTTGTGAGTGGTGCCACAAGTTCGGTAATCAGGCACATAGAGAGAGGACATCATTTAGTATTTGGGGAGGGAAAAGTTCATAGAAGAAAGAGTGTTTACTTCAGATTTTAAAGACTGAGTAAGAATTTTCTAGGCAAGTGAGGAAGGGTGTGTCAAAGAGGCGGAAAAGCACACGCCAAGCAAGTATGGCAAGTTTTCAGACTCTCAGAGTTTCATGCAGCGACACTTAGATGGTGTGTTGGCATGACTGGAAGAAGCAAGCCTAGAAGCTCCCTGCTCCCCCGTCCCATTCCCAGACTGTGACTATGGATAGGGGTGTAGCTGGTGGCATGTTCACCACCAGAGGCTTAGCCTTCTTTGAGCACATAAGACCTATTTCAAGACCACCACAACTGAAGTCATATTCAATGACCAATATTTTATACAAGGTTCAATCCTGAAGACAGACCCCACCCCCACATGAAATACTTTTAAAATAATTTTTTACTTCTTAAAAGGCTCATGACTTCAGAAATACTAAAATTTTGTTCTGTCACCCTTGACTTAGGTTTTTTTGTTTTAGAGGAAAAGTATTCAGTGTGAGAAGTGAAGTGGTTCTACATGACTTCAAACAAAACATGGCAATTCCACGCTCCCCTGTGGCAATCATTTTTAACTTTTCGGCAGTTTTCTTTTATTCTATTCTAATATTTCTAATTTGCTTATTCAAACACTTTGAAATTATTCAATTGTAGAAATCATTTACTGTCATCCAGTTATAGAAGACAAAGATTTAACTTTTATATTATACTCATTTGCTTAGTTCCTGACCCTCATTTTCCAATGTAGTTAAATCACGATTTTAACTTCATATTCAATGTTACACATGTGGCTGTGCAAATACTACTTGCAGTTGAATATGCCGTGCACCGCGATTGCGTCTCCTTCTGGCACATCATGCGGCTTGCTTCCTTTGGACCATCCACTGCTCTCTGACACAACTCACAGTTTTATGTGTTAATTCTCTCTGGTCTGCTAAGTTTTCCATACGCTTTCCAGCTACTAAAATGTTGTTGCCATCTTTCATCTGCTGTCGTCTCCTCTCCTGTTCTCTCTAACCTTTTGGAGTTATGCTTTTGGGGAGAAAATAGAGATAAATATATATCTTTGATATGCTATGTTCACAAAAGTAGAATAGGGTTTTGCATGTGGGGCCGCAGACAAGGAAGGAGTAGAATTTTAAGTGAAATGTTTTATCATCTCAGAGGAAAAGCAGGTGTTGAGGTGGAGCAGAGTTTAAACCACTTGTCAGAGAGAGTAAGTAACAGAGATAAAGTACGTGTAGGGAGGAGGAATAGAAAGGTTTAACTGTCATGGCGAACATTCTATTTGTAAACATAGGAGAGAAGGAGTGTTTGCCATAAAATGACAGGTCAAAAGGAAGCTTGCAAATACTTTCAAAGAACTGTCTAAAGATGCTTCATGCCTAAGAACCAAAGCAGAGTCCAGCTACTTTGAATCTTAAGTGCATAGAAATCTGAGAAGCAAGAGAGGAGGATAAAGGTATTTGCAAAAAAATCAGCTTGTAAGTCTTTGCAGTAGAGCTACCCTTTGGGAAGAAAAACTAGGCAGCTCTAAGTAAAATACATCTAGAATAGGATGATAATAGAGGTAGGGTGAGAAGGTGGGACGCTGTGATAGAAGGGTTAGGAATAAGAGGAAGGAAAATGTAAAGCAGCTTATTGACGGTGGGTATGGAAAGATTAGGCAAATGCAAGGAAAAGAAAAACACACTCTACAGATTGCCAGTTATAAAAACAGTCACAGAGATGTAAAGTACAGCATAGGGAAGAAATATAGTCAATAACATTGTAATAACTATGTATGGTGTCAGATGGGTACAAGATTTATCAGGGTGATCACTTATGAAGTTATACAAATGTCTAATCACTATGCTGTACACCTGGAACTAATATAATATTGTGTGTTAACTGTAATTGAAGAACTTTAAGAACACATACATATTCTAGAACAGTTGGAAGGAGGAGCAGGAGGACTCAAAGGTCAGTCATTCAAATTTGGATAACTACATTAGTAATGGTTCCATTCACAGAAATGGACGAGTTATTAGAAGCAGACACTAGAGAGGAAATGAGTTGTTTGTGGACATAATAAATGTGAGTTATCAAACCATAGGAAAATATCCAAGAGAATATTGGAAATGTGGATTTAATTTAAGAAAAACCATCAGGGTTAGAAAAGAGAGGTCCTGCAATGAAACAAGGAGCATCAGGAAATCAGTAAGCTTGTGCTTAACTCACCCGGAAATCAAAACTACATCAGTGAAAAAAGTGTGATGTGCTGATATACTGTGTAGTTAATTCTCCTTATCTCAACATCATCTATCCCTTTTAGTATCTCTGATACCATTACCAAACATTTATAATGGAGACTATTAATTGACTGAGGTAATTAACTGAGGCAAGCTTGTGCCTATCCTTGTGCCTGTCTCCTCGTGGATAAAATGAGGATAGTAACAGCACCCATCCCAAAGCGTTGTTGTAAGAATTCGATGAGTTAACATTTGTAAAGTGCTTAGAACTGCATCTGGTGTGTGGTATGTTCAAAAGAGGTGTTATGACTTGTGTGTTTCTGTTTTACTTTTGTCACTGGCAAGGTGATATATCATCCTTATTTTTGTATTCCTCACAGTATTATCAAATGTGGCAGTAAATGCTCACTATATAGAACCTTAGGTTGACAGAGAATCATCAATGCCATTTTTTTTTTTTTTTTTTTTGCTAATGCTTGGATTTGTGGACCACTTTGCCAGACATTACAAAGTGAATAAGTAGAAAGTTCAGATTTTAAGTGGAGGCCTTGTAATTTGGAATTCAGTATCCTTCCCCACAAAAGCTGGGTTATTTTATACATTTCGCTAATTTAGTCCCCCTGGATGTATTTGTCATGCATGCTACCTGCTCTTTGTAAGACACAGCTTATCATAGATACACAGGCCCCAAACAAATGGAGGCTCCTCCTTAGTACTTGTCTCCATGATCATTAAGGGAGGAAAGGGGGGAGGGGCTTTCATACCCATTTCACTGCCCAAAGCTAACTGGCCACACCGAACAAACTAGACAGAGGACATGAATTTGTGCCTTATATCCTGAGGAGAGAATGTTTGTAAGAAGACCTATTTCTTATCATGATATGGGAAAGAACACAGGAAGCAAACAATTTTATACATGATTCCAGAATGTCCACTCTTGATCATCATATAAAACTATCTCCCAAATTATAGGTTCATGGAAGCTCAGCTTGGAGACACAAAGAAGTACAGTTGCCAGATTTAGCCAATAAAACACCAAAGTAAATTTGAATTTCAAATACTTTTTGAATACAAGAATATCCCATGCCATAGTTGAGACATACTGATGACCAGTTACTTGTTATTTATTAGGAATTCAAATTTAACTGGGTGTTCTTTCCCCTTGTGCAGCAGCCCTACTGATGAGCTTTACGGATCTAAAATATGTGAGGGAATATCTAAGCTCTTTTTGATGGGTAACCATACGATAATAGAGAGAAGTTGGTTAGATTATAACGCCAAGTATTCCTGAGGGTTAGCAGGAAGTTCCTTCAGGGAAAAATAATGAAGATGATTTCAGAGTATCCATTTTACCTTTGCCCTAAAGCATCTTTTCCTTACACCAAAGGTAGTTTCATGCTGTCCTGCAGAAAAAAGCAGAAATCAGTGGCTTCTTGGGCATAACAAGAAAGAAGAAGCCAGGAGCAGATTAGGCAGAAGCAATGAGATTGCCTTCCCTCTAGGTTGTCTGCACTCAACTTTTATTAGTTATTTTACTGTTTATAGTTTGGAGCATTCTTACTTGATTATATTGTGAGTTCAGGGCAGGACATCAAAAGTAATTAAACTTGGGAAGTATCTCTAATAACAAAAGGCAAAAAGAACCAAAGTAGGCCGAAAGTAGATACAGTTTTTAACCAAATGAAGGCACCTATAATTTAGTAAATAGCAACACGCCTGGGCCACCTTGGAGTGTGGATTATGACAGGATTTTTGATGGTGATTAATTTATGAGGTAAACATTATAGACCTCCTTCCTACACACATACAATTAAGAATGTATGGACCACGTGAGATAACACTTTTGGGCCTGTCTCCTGGACATTCCCTTGGTCATAGGAAGAGACCAGACACCTATCAAAACTCTTCCCAACTCTTGGAATATATAGTAAGTTTTTAAATTAATCTCAATCCCTTTACATTATTATATCAAGCATCTTGTTCTTAAGAAAAACTGTTACAATTCCCCCTTGTTTCAAATGTAGTTACTTACTTGTCTTTCCCTCAACAAGATGGCAAACTTTTTGGGGGTAAGGATGGCACTTTATTTATATTTACCTTGTTCCTAATCCAAATGCTGCTTCCTTTGCCTAGCAGTTCCACAGTAAATGCTTCTGTATTGAGTTGAATCCTTGGCATCAGGCCCTAAAATCCAGATGCAGAGCATTTTGCTGCCATTCCAGCTGGGAGCCAGCTTCAGAAAAGTCAGATGTCCTTTCCTCTGGGAGTCTGTAATCTATGTAGGGAAACACTTACAATGGTCTTGAACATGACTTGCAAACAGATAAAAATAAATCCAGTGCCAATAAATACAGCCCATGCGTTCCATAAATGTTGATGGAGTGCTGATAGGTGAGTTTGGAAATCACTTTGCTTTTGGACGCTAGGCAAAAACTTTCAAAGCTTCTGTAGAGTCCCTAAATCAAGTAGGAGCTGGAGCAAGGTTAGAGTTTGTGGGTAAGACTACTATCTCTCCCCCTCACCGACCTTACAGTGCAGTCTCTAACACAGTGGTCCATGAAGGATGCTGTCTGTAATCATCTTTTGAAATGTCAACTTTGGGATGGAAAACTGATGACTTCACAGAGTGCCATGATCTTCTTCTCTCCCCAGGAATGACTCCAGCTCCTGCTCAATAATTGTCATTATTGCAGTGGAGTTCTCAGCCTAGTCAGGTCAGAGTGGGTGTCCACATGAACACAGCACCAGTATCTGATCAGGGACAGAATCTATGAACAGACACAGGTGGGTGGGAGGGCAGGAAGTTGGTGAAACTTGTGTCGGAGGAACTGAAGTACGTAGTTTCATGTGAAAACATAGACAAGCCTCTCTTAACCCTAATGTTCATTCATTAATTCATCCATGGGCTTATTTATTTATGCAGACTTTTTTTTTTTGTTTGACAGGGAACACAGCTAAGCACTACAGGAAACATATGGATGGATGGCTTGTCATTTGTAATCTTGAAAAAGTGATCATCTATTAGGGGAGAAAGGCACGTGAATACTCTAAATCAGCATATAGAGAAGAAGGATCTTGGGAGAGATACAAAGGGGGCAGCGGTGTACTCTTGTCACTGAGGGGACCTGCACTGGCTCTGTAGAGATGGCGATCTTTGATGTGAACGCCAAGCGCTGCTTGGTGTATTTGGATGGGTGGGCAGGCAGCTGCTTCAGATAGAGGGAGTAGGATGAGCACAAGCAAGGAGGCTAAAAACCCCAGGGGTGTGAATACCTTTCTCCTGTCACTTGCCCCTGGGGGAAGAAGGAGGTAGTAGTGGTAGCAGCATGAGAAGCCTGAGAAGCAGGGCAACTGTGGGTGCTGAAAGGCCATGGCCAAAGCACTAGAAGCTGGAGTGCAAACTGTGTGTCTGCTTAGCCATTTTGCCAAAGGCCAGCTCTGCTTAGGAATCTGAAAAGAAAACTGAGATTATTTATGTGCTACCACCAGCAATACATCTAAGGCCAAGAGGAGCCGAGAGTTATTGAGCTAGTTCAAAGCAATCTCGATTATTGAAAATGAATGAAATTGAATTCCACTTCCTACACAGTCATTTATGGGTAGACAAAAGCAATTAATATTGAAAATAAAATAATTGTGAACTTCTGAACTAAATTACCATGCAAATATAATGTACTGTCTCATCAGTCTTTAAATACTTCATGTATTAAAAAAATTGTAACACCAGTCTCTGAACCAGAGTCCTCTAATCATTAGCATTTATTCATTCTGCTTTTGCCAAAAGGGGCTTTTCATGAGTAACAAATTAGAAAATCAAAGTTTCAGAAATATAATTTGAAATTTAACATTCACAACCATGTTGAGGTTTGGGATTTCAGTTTGTAAATTAATCGTTTCATGTGATAAAATTTTTTTAACTGCTGAACCTGTAACGTGTTCCTTGGTTGATTGATAGCAACAGGAATTTTGCATTTTATTGAAAATTTGACATTGTCATGGCGTACCTGTTGCCAGGTGCCATGCATGCATTCAATGAATAATGCTGTTGTCTACCTCCGGCATCCTTGTTGACTGATTTATGTGCTGAAGGCCCTTAAAAATCAAAAGTACAATATAGGTACAGAGATGCCCATATATTGTAACTCACACAAGTCCCAACTTGAGTCACTTTGTCTTATGGAAACACTACAAGGTCTGTAGAAGAGTTGGTCATCCATGATGCTTATTTCTCCCCACTTTGGGAAATGAGCTTATGATGAAGATTGGGAGAACGTAGCTAGGCAGAGTTGGGAGGGCGAGACTGGAAAGAAAAGAAGACGGTATTCAGAAAAGTCTCCTGGAGAGTAACTCAGGTCTTCTCATGCTGGGGAGCTCTGAATTAGCATAGGACACCCCCCACAGTCATTGCAACCAGGGGCAAAGGAGCTGGTGTGCTTATACCCCTGACATCTGATGATTCACCCACGAAGAACCACCAGCTTGGCTGTTGGGAAGGAAAGCCCGTGGGGAGCTGATCTGTGTGGGAAGATGGGAAAGAGGTCTGATGGAATGTGGGCAGTGCCCTGGCATCATCTATCACACCAGCCACATGAAATATTCTGTGATTATCATTAAATGTGGCGAGAGTTTCATCTTACCAGTCCATGGTGACAGTAAAGAATTCACTATGACCCTCCCAGGAAACACCCAGTTCTTGACAATCTTCTCAATTCAGTGCTTGACAGGCAGGGAGAGTTTTCAAAGGGGCCAAGAGATTGATTTCCTGCTGGGAACAGGCTGGTGGCAGAGGGCTGACACAAACTAGGCACTCTACTATGTTAGGAAAACAAACCGAGAGAGGCGCGGTAGATAACATGATTGTGAGAAAGTTTCCACATAGCAGGGCATGAGGCATCAGGGAAGAGGGAAGCCTCCGAAGAGCCAAAGACATAGGTCCACCTGAAAGAGTCAAAATTCAGTCTTAAAGAGCACTGGCTCAAAAATATATTTGAGGATACCATTTGACCTATAGCCTATCGGGTTGCAACATTGGATGTCTTCTAAAATAAATGACCTCTGGAGGTACATAAATATGGTTTGGACATTGACTGAAAACTTTCCAGAATATAGAAAGGGAGAAGAATGTAAAACCCACTAGATTCTTGCCATCTATTTAAAAGTTGGGACTCTGTCTCAGAAAAATATCAGGTTTCATTGTAATGAAATCTTCAGTATATAGCCAACACCTGTTGATTTAATACTTGTATGTATCTCAGGAAATATAAATTAAACTTTTATTTTGGCTGAGAATTTTGCCATCAGCATTTTGGGAGAAAAGAATTCTTTTAACTATTCAACAAAATATAATGTTGTTCATCTTTAAAAATGGAATAAAATGCTCTCTCTCCTCAAAATTATTAGGGAAAACATCTCTTTAATGACCAATCTCACTAAATCCCATATACAAAATAATTGAAGTAGCACTATTTATTTTTTATAACCTTTTTATTCATTGATTTTATTTTTTAATTATATTTTATTGATTATGCTATTACAGTTTTCTCCCTTGATCCCCCATCCACCCTGCACCCCTCAACCCTCCAGGCTTCCCCACCCTTAGCACTATTTCATAAGCCCTGAAGTAAACCATACCATTAGTGTATGAGCCTGCATTGTTAGATCTTCACAAAGTTGTGTTTTGTAGTGGTGCTGTATATTTATCCCATGTACCAGGACATCTTTGAGGCTTTCACAGTGATCCACCATCCATGATCAGGCAGATCATTGAAATGTTAGCTTCTAATCTTTGAGTTGAGTCGTAATGGTCCCACTGCTACATTTAAGCATTATAAATGTTTCTGCTGGAAACTTCCATGTTTTTTTTTTCATTCAACATGCAAAGCAGGTACTATTGGCAGTTATAAACCAGTAGGGAATAGACATTTTAGGAATCTTTTGCAATAAACAATCTTGTATACTGACTATGACTTAAGATGTTCCATTGTTGAGGAACTTATGGTTATCTCCATAATTTTTCAAATTATATCAAGAATGGGAGTTGGATTTTGATATCCTTGTTTTTCTCCTCTTAAACTTTAAAACAAAAATACTTACCTAGAGACTGAATTTTAAGTACTTAATCTCTTAGAAAAATCATAACCAAAAATAGGTACTAAAATAAACTTCAATTAATCTAAGTTGGCTTGCCTCACTGACTGAATTGGCCAGATAATTGAGTAACTTTCCACTTTACTTTTTGCTTTGAAGACTTGGCATAGGGAGGGCTTACTCATTCTTAGGCCTTATGGGATAAGAGCAGCTTCAAAGGAAAAATGAGAAGGACTTCTTTTGTTTCAGTTTCTTGACCTTGGAAGTATATTTGTGCTTGCTTTTATATTTCAAGAAGATGATGACCTTTTGTTCATTCAGGCTCACTGGAGGAAGAGTAGTCCACATCACGGAGAAAGCTCAACTATCAATTATTTTAAAAGAAATAGACTATTTTTACTATGAACAGCACTTTATTATGGACAATATTTTTACTATGAAGCTTGACCATTAAAGTCCTTTTAGAAGGGCTCTTAGAGAAATTGAATGCTTATATAAGAATGATTTATAAAGAGTTGTTTAAAAAATGTATTTCTTACACTATTAATTTGCTTTGGAAGCTTGTCTTTATATGTGATACAAAGATACAGTTCTGAACAATTAGCATTTTATATTTCTTTTCCTGAGTTAAACTATTCCTATTCAACACCATCCAAACCAATGTTTAATCATGCACTTCCACTTTGCTCAGGTTGTAAAAAATGTCTTTACAGCATGAACTTCCTGCCCATTAACATTCACCTAAATGACACTGGGGTGCTATTTGGTTAATTACATTTGGAGTTCAAAATTTTGATTATGGGTGATTTATCAGAGGTAATCTTTTAAAGGCATAAAATTAAACAATGGGCAATGCAGGTAAGGAAGATTAACTTTCCCTAAATAATCAAGATAGGTTTTCTTGTTTTTCATAAGTATACTGGATATTGATATAGTACCCTTTGTTTTCATGTTTGTTAGAGGGTATGAACTCCAGGTTATTATGTTCAGGGAATATTTTGCCAGCCTTGGGTTGTTACAGGTTATGGGGACACACTGACTGATCTAATGACTTTTGATTTTAAGATGTTATAAAACTTACAGAATTTTTTCTTTTATCTAGTTCATTAAACTGTTTAATGTGATCTATGCTCAATGAAGCAAAAAGATAAAACTCTTGCCTTCATGGAGTTTGCAGTTGAGTGGATGGGCAAATCTAAACCAAATAAAAAGTTAATGAATGCAATTCTTACAATTTGTAAATTTTTTTTAAAGTTTGGAAGTTAAAGACCTATTGTCCTGAGACAGAGAATGAGAGGGGTGTGAAATGATAGATGGTCTTATTCTTATTTTCCTTATTACTCATTATCACTCATTTTAATTTCCCTTAATATGAATAAAACACAATTGTGCAATTATTTACTTAGATTCAGTTAAAATTATATACTTATGAATCATTGAAATGATTGATTTCATAAAGATTGATTATGTGGGTAGGCATACTCTAGACATTTAAGTTGTTTTTACAACTATAATTTACTGCTCATGAATAATTCTTATGGTAATATAATATATGAAAATGCAGAAAACTTGCAGAAAATTACCAAAAGACTTACATATAATTTTTTCACCAAGGGGAACCTGTATTAACATTTTAGCAAGTATCCCCCCCTTTCTGACGTATGTATAAATATTTATGCATATGCATTTTTACAAGAAATAGGATCTTACTCTACACATTATTATACAGCCTTTTTCTACTTTTTAGAATGAACATTTCCCATGACATTTTACATTGTTTTACATTATAATTTTAATGGCTGCATATAATTCCATTGCTGCATCTTAACCAAGCCACTCTTTGTGTCCATTTCAGTTGTTTCCAGTTTTTCACTTTTATAAATAATGAGATGCCAATCTTTTTTCTTAATTTTTATTGTTTCCTCAGAGAAAACTCCAAAAATGGATTTTTTCATTTTATTCCTGAGGCTTTGAGTATAGAGTTACTATCCCTCAAAAAAAAAAAACATACCGATATATACATGTTTCCATCTTTCACTAGCTGGAAACATGTCCCCTCTCTCTGTGAGCCACTTTTCCTAGATTCTCCTTCCCATTTTTAACTTTTGTCATTTTGGAAGTCACAAAATAAAGACAAAAAGTACTCTATGATTTTTATTTTATGTGAAATTTGTATATATATATATATTTAATAATGTTTTAATATTTGTAATAGTGGGGTAGGGTAGGGGAGAGTAATGGGGTGAAATGGAGACAACAGTAATTGCACAACAATAAAAAGAAAAGAGATTTGTAATGTCACTTTTAAAATAAAACTACAAACAAAATGAAATTTAGAGGAATTGGGAACTTCTAGGATATGAGTATTCTGAAGAGAGATCGAAGGTAATGCTCTTTACAAAAGCAAGTCAACAAGGTACAAATGAGAACCTAAATTATTATTTAGGTTTAATAGGATGGGGACCAAATACATACAGTTTAGACAAAACAAACAAACTTGAAATCAGGGAAGAAATCTTTGTTCCCAAGAATCAATTTGCTATAATTTCTAATGAGCTATTTCTTTTTAGACTGAATTATGAAACTATGGTGGTTTCCTGGGATTATACTCTTGAAAGAGAGTATAGTGAACCAATGAGAAAAGTGGGTTGTTTATGAAGATTGCATTCCACTAGAAAGGGTAAATGGAAAAATTTAAATTATAGGTTCCCTGCAAACATATTTCCCTATGACTGGTAGTTATTGCAATTAAATAATACTAAGAAAAGCGAGTGCCTGTGTTAAAGACAGTGACAGAATGTTGGAATTCGAAGGAATTTGAGAGGTTGTCTCACCCAGCTCCTCTTTTTACAGGTAAAACAGAGCACTGCAGAGATGAAGTGATTTGCCCAAGGGCCATACCTGGTGAGTAAACAGAGAAAAAATAAACAAATTTGAAGAACAAATGTAATGAATGTCCTGGGTACAGACAGGAAAGAGCTGGGTTTGAGTTTCCATTATCAGCTATGGGGGGAAATGCAGAATTTTTGTACTTGAGTAGGTGAAGCACTAGAGCAAGGAAAGATTGTTCAAATCTCTTGTTACCTTAACAAGACAAAGAATTATATCATGTAGTTCCCATTAAACATCATGTTTTCATATTGTTTGCAAAAATTGGGTAGACATGACTATACCAAAATAGTCCTGAGATTTCCTGAGGGAAGATGAACATGCTTGGCATAGAACTTTTGCAATAAAGGGAACACTAAAGTTTAATTCATAGTGATTTAAGAAGATGGGAGAGTTTTTGAGATGGAAAATCTAATTACAGTGAAAATAAAATTTCATTTACCCATCATTTCCTCCATTATTCATTATACTTTTTTATTGGGAAGATAAGAATGTACAAAGAATAGCAAAAATACTTGTTAAGGTATACTAGGAAAAAATAAGGAAATAATATAATGCATCTTAACTATAAATTTCTCATTATAATCATATCTTAATTTAATCATCAAGTGAACCTATTGGAGAAGTTCAATTGGCTATTTTAAAACAGAATTCCTTTAGTAGTTCCAAATAACTTTATTGCTTTCTCTAATTCCTTTGTAATTTAATGTATTTTTTAAATGACTTGATAACCTTATTTTCTTCCTACTTGGTGTAGTTATACATTCAATTGACTATTTTGAGATTTGAACACAGCTTCCTTCTGTTTTGTTTTGTTGTTGCTGCTTTTGCTTAATTAGGAGCTAGCTTTTCATCCAAATTTAAATGTAACTTGAAATAATTCCATTAATTTGTTATTATGGTTTAATACCAATATATTGATTCATTTAGTTTATATTCCAGAAATCAAAGCATTCTATACTAAACTATGGCATACAATTTAGAAAGGAAAATTGAGTCAAGATGTTTTGTTCATTTATGATCATAAATATTGGGTTGGCCAAATAGTTCATTTATTTTTCCTGTACAATGGCTCTCGTAGTGCTTAGGTGCCTTTAACGTCATTCAAAATAATTTTGTTAGATTGCATTGTGACAGCTGTCATATCAGTGTGCATTTAAAAAAATTACCCAATTCATGCCCTGGCTGGTGTAGCTCAGTGGATTGAGTGCGAACTATGAACCAAAGCATCGCAGGTTCGATTCCCTGTCAGAGCACATGCCTGGGTTGCAGGCCACGACCCCCAGCAACCGCACATTGATGTTTCTCTCTCTCTCTCTTTCTCCCTCCCTTCCCTCTCTAAAAATAAATAAATAAAATCTTATTTAAAAAAAGAAAAAACATTTTGGATTTTGCTAAAATTCTCTTCACCATTACCTGGCTCTCTCCCCCTTGTACCTTTCCAGAGGAAGTCCTACCCTGACCTTGAGGTGTGGACTCAGATCATGCATACGCATCACCTTGGTCTTGTACTCTTCCTCATGCTTTTGACATGTGTATAGATGCATATTTACACACACAGATAGATGTATACACACAATAAATAAATAAAATCTTTAAAAAAATTACCAAATTCATAGCAGCAAATTTACAATAGCCAAGTGCTGGAAGCAGCCTAGGTGCCCATCGGTAAATGAGTAGATCAATAAACTATGGTACATTTACACAATGGAATTCTATGCAGCAGAAAGAAAGAAGGAGCTCCTACCCTTCATGACAACATGGGTGCAACTGGAAAGTATTATGCTATGTGAAGTAAGCCAGACGGTGAAAGACAAATGCCATATCATCTCACCTATAGGTGGCACCTAATTAACAAAACAAAATAGCAAGCAAAATATAGCCAGATACATTGAAATCGACAACAAACTGACAGTTACAGGGGAGGGGACAGGAAAATAATGTGGGAAAGAAGGGAAAGGGACATAAATGAACATGAATGAGGGACCCATGGACGGAGCCAAGGGAGGGGTGGGATTGAGGGTGGAAGGTGGGTGTGGATAGTGTGGGGGGAAGTGGTCATGGGAAAATGGAGACAACTGTATTTGAACATCAATAAAAAAAGTAGAAAAAAAATCAAAATTGGTGATTTTGTGTGCATTTTAATATTGAAGTTGGAAGAAAATACACCACATTTTTGGCATATTATGCTTAATTATTTTGGCATATTATGCTTAAGAAAGGTAAAAACATAACACAAATGCAAAAAAATGATTTTTTTAGTGCACAAAGAAGGTGCTGTGACTGACTGAATGTTTCAGAAGTGGTTTGTGAAGTTTCTTGGTAATGTTGACATTTTGGCCAAATAATTCTTTACTGTGGGGCTCTCTTATGCATTGGAAGATGTTCAGCAGCACCCCAGCCTTTACCCACTAGAAGCCAGTAGTGGGAGATTGCTGACAGACTCAAAATATCCAAATCAATAAAGCTACTGGTGAAAATGAGTATTTTACTTTAGAGAAAAAACTAAATGAACTTTTTGGCCAACCCAATATGTGAATGCATTTGTGACATTTTTTGAAAATGAAAAACTTGTTCAATAGGATATGGCAGTGCATATTTTAATAAAACTTAAATAATTAAAATATTTTTGCACTGGCTTAGGAATACAGAGATCAGTGGAACAGAATAGGGTCTAGAAAGAAATCTAAATATAGAGATTTACTATAGGATAAAAGTGGCATTTCAACTTAATAGGAAAATAACAGTATAGTCAAAAAGTGGTGAAGAAAAAAGAGACAACATAAAAATGTAAAATGTCTTTATGGCAAAAGACAAAGTTAAAGCATATCTGTCAACAAATATGGACCATATACATGTAGATGCATCCATAAGAAAAATGTTAGTAACATTGTAGAAACAGACAAATAATATGAACTGGGCATTCTTCAGAGAAATATCAAAGTCCAGTAGAAAAAACTTTAAATTTTTTTCAATTTTTAAATTATTCAATTGTACTAATTCTAGTAATTAGTACAATTGTTCAATTGCACTAACACTTAAATGCATGTAAAAATGTACTTTGTGGTTTTAGAATGGACAACATTGAGCAATGGTGAGGCCATAGGGACATCTGCACTCTCTCTCATTATGGATGGGGATGTGAAGTGAAACAATTTTTCTTGGAGTGAAATTGGCAATATCTATTAAAATTCCAATCATAGGCATTGTATGGCCAATTGCCCAATTTCTCAGAATGTATTTATGAGATTATTCAAGTTCATGAGCTACATGTTTAAGATGTTCATTGTGCTGTATTTCTAACAGAAAACAAATAGAAGACTTATTAAATAAATCTTGTTTTTGTTAAAAATAACACTACAGTTTTAAAAAATACTTGTCACTCGGTTTGGAATTCAAAGAGCTTTGGGTAGGTTATATATTTTGTCCTCAATCATTTTTAATATGTTCTAGTTACAGGTGCTTTTAACTTTTTCATTTCATTTTGAAATGTATAATTAGCATACTAACATGCAAAATAACGGAAGAGTGAAAGTAGGACAGTAAAAATAGTAGACACAGGGCTTGCAAAATAATGTTTTGATATACAACTTGGAAATGACGTATTCATTAAAAATGCACACCTTCAAGAAATTCCACTCCTAGGTATATGCCCAAGAGAAATGAAAATAGATATCTGCTCAGAATTTGTATACACATATTTATAGCAACACTATTCATAATATCCAAAATGTGGAAACAATCCAGATTTTTACCAACTGATGAAGGATAAATAAAATGTGCTTTATCCTTATAATGAACTATTACTGTAATAAAAAGAAATGACATGCTAATGTACAGTATAACCTGGCTAAACCCTGAAAATGTTACTTAAATGGAAGTAGCCAGTCCCAAAGAACACATTATTCCATTTATATAAAATGTTTAAGATATGTAAATATAGAAACACAAAGTAGATTATGGGTTGCCGGGACTGGGCTGGGAAGGGTAAGATAAGGACTTACTACTAATGGGTATGGGATTTCTTCCTGGGGGATAAAAGTGTTCTGAAATTAGGTCATGTTGGTTGTTGCACATCTCTGCAAATATACTACAGCCATTGAATTGCACACTTTAAATGGGTGAACTTTATTGTGTATGAGTTATATCTCAATAAAGATTCTTAAAAACACATAATTTTAACACTAGAAATGAGGAGACTTAGGATATGCAACTCACAAAGTCTGTGGAACTTTCCTTTGGCTTCCTAGATAACAAGACAAGAGCTGTGTAAATTAGGATGATTTCCGAGATGGCTTCTTAGGGGTGTGGAGTAATCAAGATGATCAGTATGTCAGTAGTCCAGAGTTGAGTCTGAAAATATAATACACTGTATTCATAGTTCGACAAGTTCTCCCAGCAAATAAGATCTACACCAATGGTTCTAACAGGGATGATTAAATCATATTAAATCCTACAGTAAGGGAATCATTTTATTCCACTTTCAGTTTTCCTCCAAAACTTTGGATTCTCTTGATAAGAGAGGTTGCTTGATGGTTTTCCATTTTGGACAGCTTTTTTTTTCCCCCCTCAAGAAGAGACCAGTGCTGAGACTCAGGCCATCCGCAGGCCACCCCCTATAATTATATTGTTTCGTTTTCATCCTTTTTGTGTTTATAATTCGTCATTTATTTGAGTTAAGTGAAGCTGATTTATACTTTTAGAGCATTATAACTTGTCATTGTAAACACATTTATTCAAGTAAAATACACAAAAAAGCAGGCTGTTCTAAACCAAAATAAGAAGAATGAAAGTTGTGTGCCTTGTTAGGCAAAATTCATGCTGAAGTCTAAAGAATGACTTAAAGACTATAGCAGTCATAAAACCTTGGCACTACAGGGATCTGTAGACCTTTTCGTTCAAGAGATTTGTTTGCCAAATGAGGAAACATAGACCGTGGAAGGGTGGGGCCTCGCGCAGAGTCATATTTCAGACTGTACTTCAAACTAAGAGAAGCACTGGTGGCTCTTTTTACCGCACATCACTAAGAAGTCATCGCAGGGGGTGTGGTTTAGGTCAGCTGAACGAGGATGAACAATTCCTCTGTGATTTAGAAAGACTCAATTAGGGGAGACTGTGATTACCAAATGCTAAATTATAATCTCCCCCCTTCTGGTTGCAGTTGGGTGTTCTTGAACTTTTGTGGTCAGGGGCAGACAGAGAGTAGAGAGATGGAAATATGAAAAGGAAGGAGGAGGAGGAAGGGGAGATGGATCTTGCCTTTTTGTAAAATGCCAAAGCTAATTTCAATGATTGCTTTAGCAATATAACGATAACCAAGATTAAAGCACGCAGGCACCCACTTCAGGATATGAGAGCTGGAATTTTAGATTTCATTATAAGATTGCCATTTCAACAAAATAGTAATATAATGGCAATGGATTTTCATTTTTTCTCTATTTCTGTTGAAATATTCTCATAAATATATACTTAGATACAAAAAGAGATCTCTCAATTTTGTGGGAGCTCAAGAGCTCTATTTTATTCTTATGCTGACTTATCTCCAAAATATCGTTTTGATGTACAGCTTCAATATCCTTGCCAATGTCCATGTCATCAGCAATGGAAAATGGCATTATTTTTATTTAGGGTTTGTTTTTTTTTTTTTACATAGAGTTGTAGGTTATCAAAAAAGGGGGCAAGGTTCTTCTGCTTAGTGCTCACTGAAACGTCCTTGTTTACGACTCCTGCAGCTAATTGTTTCAGGAGGGGAGAAAACAGCATCCATAAAAGAGACAGCTTTACCCACTGCTCTTCTTTTTTTATCTTTATTGTATTTCTTTCCATTAACATTTAGTCCCCTTACACCCTCCTGCCCGCAAGAACCACCATGCTCTTGCCCATGTCCATGAGTCCTTTTTCCTTTTTGTTCAATCTCGCCACACTTAACTTTCCCTCCAATAGCTGTCATCCTCCTCCCCATCTGCTATTATTCAATGAGCATAACACACAGAGGAGAAAACTAGCACCTTTATATATTATTATTTCTTGTTCTAGAAGAAATGTTTTTCCAAATTATATTTTAGAACACTGAGGTGCTGAGACCACATAGCTGGACAGTGACAGAGCTCTGCCTCTCCCTAACCTACCACACTCCCAGGTCCACGAAGCGAACTGCAGACCACTTCCCCGTGGGTCGGCCTTCCCAGGCCTCAGAAATGAAACACTTTACCCACTGAGACTGTTTACTACAAAGGTAGTGCTCCAATGTCATGATCAATGAGGTTCATTTAGTTGGAGAATATAGGAAAGCATAAATTGGTTACTTGATTTTAAGTACTATTCTTGAACTTCTTTTTTCTTTTTCCCCATTTCTGGAGTGTACGCCTGCATTGCTGTGAAGTCTCTTTCATTATTTTATTTATTAAAACTCCTTGCTAAGAATCTGAGATTCACCTGGTTTGCATATAATTTCTCTCTACATCAAATAGTGATCTAATGAAACTTTAATGCTGAAATATTGGCATTAAGAACTAGTTATTGGCTTAATAATCATGCTTTTCCTCTAGACAGCCCATTTAAAAAGAAATCTGAATATACTTTTATATCCAACGAATGATGTTAAACTAATGTCATAAAATAAATGAAATCTCTGAAGCACACAAGCAACAGTAGCTATAAATAGTGTTGATAGTGTTTTACTGACTCAAGCATCACAGAAGTATTTCCCTAGCTGTGCCGCATATCCTAGTGAAGTTTCCTGGTGCTGTACTCACGCTCATGTAACAGCCATTACCAAGATAGACAGGAGCATGCTCAGAATTCATGGCTACTCTCCTTATCACAGAGGCCGAGACCAAAAGTCCCTTACATAAATGTGTGCTTATCAAAATACATCGGTGATGTTCAGTACCGTATCTGCGAATCGAAGAGGTGGCCGCCTTATATAGCTCAGCCAAACATGTAAAGAAAACCTCAGTGGGAAAACTCATGGATGGAAGGCATCAGTGGCCATTGGCTCTGACCCTGGAGAAGGAGGATTTCATGGTTACCAGGCATACCTCATGATTTTAACACTTTGGCCCTTGAGATTGCACTGTAGAATCACTCTCTTTTACCAAAAAAGGAAGATTTTAGTGCTGCTCTCCTCTGTGGTCCATTAACTAGTGTAGAAATGTGCTCTTCTCCTACCCGACCCCAGAATACAAGGGACAAGAAATCAGACAGTGCCTGCATATAGAATAAGCAGGTTTTTCTGTGAATGACGCGTGGTTTCTATATTACTGTAGTGTCTAAACAAGCTGCTGCCTTTCATTTTAATGTGAGAGATGTAATACCCCTGTTGTTTTCCAAGGCTGTCAGGAAACAGACAAATTGCCTTTGATAAAACATGTTTTTGATTTCTCCGATGTAATATTCAATTTTCATTTTCATGAGGGGTTGTTTATTTTAATGGTTTGAATTGGTTGACTAGGATGTCAGTGTCTAGTGCTCATCAGCAAAGATTATAGTCTGAGTTATAATTCAGAAGAGCATATGTTGCCATCATATTTATTATCTCCAAATATTTTCCTTTGCTCATTCTTAAAAATCAGGAGAGACAGGCCATTTGAATAAATAATTTTTCTTTGCTCTATTCTTCCCTAAAAGTCACTTAGAAACAAAAGCAATTTGAGCAATACTATTTACTGAAGAAAAGTGTGTTCTCACTCCTAGAATTCCAACTCCTAGAACTCCGGTTAGTAGTTCGAATTTCTCTTTTTCACATTACTACTCTGTATGTGCATGTGTATATGCACATACCAGTACTTTCTCTCTCTCTTGCCCTATCAATATATAAAGCAGACCTAAAAAAAACTTTAATTCTTTTAAAATCCCCAATTATAAAGGTAGTATATATACAATGTTGAAAATTCTGATAGTATAGAAAAACAGAAAAAAATTAAAATCATCCATGTTCTTTTTCACCATCTTATTTAACCCTCTTAAAATTAAGAGATGAACATCTGAAAAGTGGTTCTATTAATTAACTATCCCAGCTCACCTGTGCGGTCATGTATCCTGTATTCACCATGCCAGGCAGAGTGACCAGCAGCCCCATATGTGGAATGATGCTGCCCTCCCTCCCCACAAGCCCCGCCCCAATTCCAGGCAACAGCTGAGCAAATGGTGAACCCAAACCATGTGCCAGACACCATGTTAAACACTGAAGACACACTGGCAGGTTTAGACAGACACATATTCATTGAGTAAGTGCCGCAGCAAGGGTGTGGTTAACCATGAATGGTTATCACCTGGGAGAGGAAGGCATTTCGCATGGTTTGTGCAGGAAAAAGTCTGCCTGGAAAAAATTAATGTTCTTAGTTTATTAAAGGTAGTTGAAGCCAGAGGTTGAATGACATTGCCCAAGAGTATGGAGAAGAGAAGTAAGCACAGGAAAGAGTCTTGGAGAAATCATAACACTTAATGATTTTCCAGGGGAGATGAGCTTGCAAAAGACATGGAAAAGAAAGAACTGGAGAGGTTGTTGGAAAACCAGAGTATGTGGTATGTAGTAAGCACAAGAAGAGAATGTTTCAATTAGAAGAAGTTGTCCACTGGGTCAAATGCTATTTGTTATTAATGAAGTTTGAAAGATAGCAGGTTTAGCACCATTGGTGTTATTGATGATACCGATGACAGCTATGTTAGGATGTGCTGTAGGTCAGGAAAGCAGACAGGAGTGAACGCAGAGGTACTGGCAATGTCTCTAAATGCCTTGTATCACATTTTGACATTTAATATAATTATTTGATGTATAGCTCTGATGTTTCCATTATTTAAAATGTGGATTTCTCACATGCATTGATTATGCCTTAATTCTGACAACCCTAGTCATGGTACCATGCCTGTTCTATAAAAAGTGTTCAATAAATATTTGGATGATGAATAAATCTGTCATAAACCTCCTTCCCCTATCCTTCCTCTGCGGTTTCCTCCTGGTCTTTGATTCCTTCTCTCCCCTGACTTTCTGCATTTGATAGGCTGTCAGGTGATATCAATTCTTCTGCAACATCTCTCTATGTTACAATGTATGGATGGGGACAAATTAACTCTCTCCAGAGAATTAAAACTTTAGGTAAGAATTAACGTTTAACATATGTAAAGTTCCTCCTCTTCCCTCTCCCTCCCTGCCTTCCCCTTCACCCCGTCTTTCTCTCTTAACTGCACTTCCCCCCTCCTCATCTCTCTCCCATCTCTGCCTTTTTCTAAGAATGCAAGTACCATTTTAAACCAGCACGTAGAAGTTGGAGAAGTAGGAAAAAATCCCTAATCACCACACTTGTCTGATGAAGAGATATTTGCAAGGTAGCTTGAGGAGGAAAAAAAAATGGATTGACCTGAACACCAAGAACAGAGATTAAAGAGGTAAAATGTGAGAAATGCTGAAGATGAAACACAAAGGCTCAGATTCCTGAATGGTGAAGATTTCATGAGTCTGCCAAGTTCTCTTTTGGTTAATGACATGAAGGGCAAATTAACAGAAGTTGGGAAATGGGGGATTAGCTGTTGCTTTCTTTGTTTTGTCCACGAGGATGTCCCAATTCTGACACCCATTAACTAAAAGGCCCCGGCTGAGTTCACCTGCCCTGTGGTGCAGTCCCTCAGCACAGAGCGCTGCCTGGGCTGCTGAGGGATGAATCTGATTGAGGCAAGAAACGCCATCCATAATGAAGGCCTCGTCTATAGTGGTGGTGTGCCTTTACCTCCCGGAATGCTCAGGGGAGGAGCGGCTTATCTTCAGGATGGCCAATTCTTCATGGTTAGTATCAGAAATGAGCCTATCCATCAGCCACATGAGACTTTTAAAGGGGCACCAGGGCCATAAACTTTATGAAAAAGGCCAGAGATTGCATTCAGCCCTCAAGCAGATACACAATTACCCTAAACTCAGTTCAGGGCAGGGAGACTAAATCTTCTTTAAAGAAAAAAAAAAGAGTGAAGACTTCCATACTCATCATGGCTTTCAGAAGCTAAGAGGTAGGAGATGGCAGTTGTCAGACAAATCTTTCCTCCTGTAGCTATGCAAAGAGAAGAAGAATAAGAAGGGGAATGAAGAAGGAAATAAATAGTAGAAAAAGAAAAGAAAAAAAGCAGTTGAGCAGGCACGGGGAGGGGGAAAGAAAGAAGACAGGAAAAAGGTATTTTTGGAGTCTGTAAATACTTACCTGCTTATGAGATAAACTCATTGATATTGAGGGGTCTTGAAAAATCCCATTGATTTATTCACTGTAGACAGAAGTTAGAGAAAATCTCATTTTCATGAGCTTTCCTTCCTATCACTCAGTTCCCTGGTGACACAGAAAGTAAACCTTTTCTAAGGGCTTCCTCAGACAGTTTGACATTTCGTTGAATTAACGGGCATATATTGTACCAAATTTATCTGCCGCATCTTTCCAACCAAGCAAGGAGTGATTTTATATTGAACAGAGTTCTTAGGGCACGAAGAGGACTCTGGAAACTTCCCAGAGTGATCTTGCTTCTGAAGTCTGCTGTCTGCCACAAATCCCCTCATGGCTCACTGCCTACCTGCCCGGATATAAAATGGTGAGGACATTCTAAATCTAGTGGGATTGTTCTGTGACACCCTGGATCTGTCCCCTGAGGCTCCCCGTGTATACACTCTTATAATAATTTATCTGCCAGATTTCAAGAACATCTGAAATATTTGGAAAAATGTGTAAGAAAGGACAGTTAGATGAATCGTTTTGCTGAAACAGCTGAGTCTGTTTTAACTCTTTAGGGGAAAATATTTTCAACGTAAACGTTGAATTGCAAAATAAAGAGAACATTTTGTGATGTGGCCTCCATTTAGGGAGCCCGTGTCACCCAACTACGACTAGTGACTCAGTGAGGCAGAGTTGTGACCCCAGTGACCTAGGATCACTGAAACAGTTTTACAAAGGAGGTGGCTTAAAAGAAGAGAAATTTACCATCTCACAGCTCTGGAGGCTAGAAGTCTGAAACCATGGTGTTGGTAGGGCCGTGCTGAGACCTGCAGAGACAAATCCTTCCTTGTGCTCTTCTAGCTTCTGACTGTTTGCTGGCAATCTTCAGCTTGCAGCCACATAACTACAGTCTCTGCCTTGACCATCACACGGTGTTCTGGTGTCTCTGTTTTCACATGGATGTCTTCTTATAAAACACCGGACGTATTAGATTAGTGGTGCACCCTGCTCCACAGTGGTCTCAACTTAACGATCTGAAATAAAGTTAGTTTCAAATAAGGTCACATTTGGGGATTAGGACTTTGAGATTTTTTTTTTGAAGGTTGGGGAAACAAACTTGTAATAATGAGTACGAGTTATGTTTGTCTGAAGTTTGAATTTAATAGTCTTAAAAAAACATTTCTAATTTACACTTAACTGGAAATCATTGGTATCAAAGACTGTGCTAGATGCTGAGTTAAGTGAAATGGTCAGAAAAAGAAGCGCCTCCCCACCAAACTTCCATGCAACCTACATGTACCTGAATATAGCAGTATCCCATTATGAATGACCTTTCAGATAAAGATGTAATTATATAAACATCTTTTTTCTTTAAGAATTTATTTATATTGGATGTGAGGGCGATCTGGCTGCGACATCTGTCACCCCATTGATCGCCAGGGTTGATTCGGCTGATCTGGCTGGCTAGGCGGGTGTCCCCTTCCTCCCTCACCGATCCATGTGCGTCCCTCCCGAAGCTGCACGCTCAGTCGAAGAGGACGACCTTCCCAACTAGAGGAGAGGACCGGTCTTCGGTCAAGGGTATACGAGTAGCTGCGCTCCCCTGCTAGAACCTCCAAACAAGCTCTCAAGAATTTATTTATATTGTGGTTCAATTACAATTGTCCCCATTTCACCTCACTTACTCTCCCCTACCCCCCCACCTCCCCCATTTAGTCCTCCCTCCCCCTGTTGTCTTAAACATCTTAATATATATAATATACAGGACATAGAGGATACAGTAGTGATTAATAATAACTGTAGCTAATATTTATATAGCACAAAAATATTTGCAAGCACAATTCTAAGTCCTTTACATTTATTTAACCCTCACAACAGTTCTCTGTGGTAAGTACAAGGCAGGCTAAGCCCTTTTCTGGTAGAACTTGTATCCTTGAGGTTTGTTTTTAAGTCCCCATGGACCTGAGTCATTACATGTGTAGAATGAGATGGAATTAACTCCATGGTGGTTTCCTACTCTCACTTGTCCAACGTACTAGAATCGTTGTTTCCAGTGCCTTGTGGCTGTAGTTTTGGGAAGAAGATGACACTGGGGAGTTTTCGCATTTAAAACATGGCTGGAATGGGTTTCACTTGAGGTATTCCTTTGCCCTGGGCTGCTCAGTTGGCATTTACCAGACTGAGTCCACCAATGTCTGTTCAAAATCTTGAGTGTCACTCCCAGAAATGTATACAAAACAGTCACTAAAATATAAGAATGGTGACCATTCTAAAGGAAGCTCCATGCCAGCTAGACTTTTTATCTGCTCACTGCTGTTTCCGTGGCACCCAGAAGAGTAACCGGCCCATTAGGAGATAATATTTGTAGCATGCACAGATGAGAGCAACCAGAAGGCAATTCCACCCCAAAGCTTGAATCACACCAGGGAGAACGGAGGATGTTCCTGGCTTTTGGTAGTTACAGACACTTTATTTTGGCTTTAAAATGGAAAATATATACCATGTTACTTAGGATATACTGATTTGAGGCTTTGATGAAGCAAACCAACACTAGCAGGTCAAGCAGTATGCCTTTTCCTCTACACCCAAACCAACACGTAGTAATCTGAGTGCCTTGCCTGACCTAAGCCATAGGTCCGTGTGTGGCATTTCAACTTCAAGTTCCTTCACACCAAAGGAGGAAAATGTAAGCAGGAAGCTGCTGCTTTGCAGCTTTAGTTATTTCACTTTCCTTTCAGACCATAAGGTTGCATCCTTTTTGGTGACAATGTGACCAGTTGACTCAGAGGATGATAATAACCAATTAGGAAATGCTAATGCCTGACACGACTAAAAAACGTAAAAGGCTCAGATTAGAAAATATTTAGAGAAGAAACTCTGACATTACAGTATAAGGAGAGGCAGTGCTGAGATTCACTTTTTAGCCTAAAGCGATGAAAAATAAAGTAAATGGTGGGGCATTTTGGTTAAGAAACAAAAATTTTAAAAGTTTTCCCAATGATGCTTAGCTGCAATCAACACGATGTCTCAAATGCTCTTGGAATCTGCTGCTTTCAAGACGAATCATGCCGTGCCCGACATACACTATTTGGAGAATACACATGGAGCACAGACAGGACAAGCTGTCTCTCTGTTACCTTTGTCCTCTAGATGTTCTCCTCTCGAAAAATTCTTGTTACTGTGTTGACCTTTCCTGGTAAAAAGCTATATGATGGTTATTTGCCAAATGCCCCTTGTGGTTTTCTGATCTTCCTCTGTGCCCCCGTTGCCTCCAAAGATTGCAAGCTGAAATAAGTTTAATTATAGCATCTAGAAAAATAAGTTAGTTTTAATAACGAAGACATTTTTAATCACACAACTGGCCAGTTTAGCATATCACCACAGAAGAATAGGCATGATATTTTTGAAAGAGAGGAGACAAGGACCCATCCTGAAGAGCTGAGAGCTTCCTTATTAATGCCATGTGCTGTGAAGACCAAGTGCCATTTGTTGGTAAACAACAGAGTTCACTCTGGAGCCCCATAGACCAGCAGAACATCCCGTCATTGGAGTGTGAGCCTTAACAAAGGCTGAAATATGATATAAAGGATGATCCCATTCAGAAGTAAGGACCCATTCCTGCAGAGCTGACTTAAACCACTTCATAGTTATGATGTTTTGTAAAATCCCAAGCTTCCAGTGTTGTTTAAGAGGATTATGGCTTTGCAAATGCAAAGAATGGGTCGAATATCATTTGGTGACCAACATGCTGATATGGGCACCTTTTTTTGGTGGGGGGGGGGGGTTCAGCAGGTAAAGAAATTACTTATAGGATTTAAAAAGGAGGTTCATCTTTTTAAAATTAAATTTATTGGGGTGACATCAGTTAAAAGATTATATAGTTTTCAAGTACATGATTCTATGATATATTACCTATATATTGCATTGTGCCCACCACCCAAAGTCAAATATTCTTCCATCACCATACATTTGACCCTTTCACTCTTTATCTTCTCCACCTCCCTTCCCTCTGGTAAGCAACATACTCTCGTCTGTGTCTATGAGCTTTTGTATGTTGGTCTAGTTTGTTCATTTGTGGCTTTCAGTTTATATCCCATATACGAGTGAAATCATATGGTCTCAATTTTTTTCTGTCTGACTTATTTCACTTAGCATGATATTCTCAAGATTCATCCAATACTGCAAATGGAAGTATTTTTTCCATCTTTTCTTACAGCTGAGTAGAATTCCATTGTATATCTGTTCCACACCTTCTTCATCTAATTATCTGTCAAAGGACACTTTGGTTGTTTCCATGTCTTACACCATAAATAATGCTGTAGCGAACATAAGGGTGCATATATCTTTAAGAATAAATGTTTTCAATTTTTTTGTAGGTATCCAGAGGAGGGATTGCTGGGTCATATGTTAGCTCTATTCTTAATTTTGTGAGGAATCATCATACCGTTTTCCATTGTGGCTGTACCAGTGAACATTCCTACCAGCAGTGAATGAGGGTTCCTTTTTCTCCACAACCTCTTTAGCTCTTGTTATTACCTGTCTTGTACATAATAGCACTTCTAACAGGTGTGAGGTGGTATCTCATTGTAGTTTTGGTTTGCACGTCCCAAATAGATAGTAAATTTGAGAATATTTTCCTGTATCTGTTGGCCATTTGTGTGTTTCCTTGAGAGAAGTGTCTGTTAAGGTCCTCTGCCCATTTTTTAATTAGATTGTTCAGTGTTGAGTTATAGGAGTTCTTTACATATTTTGGATATTAACTCCTTGTCACAGCTGTTTGCAAATACCTTGTCCCACTTGGCTACTTGCCTTAACAAGGAGTTTCGTCCTACACAGCAGTCTTCCCTTATCCATGGTTTTGCTTTCCATAGTTGGAGTCAGCAGCGGTCCAAAAATATTGAATGGAAAATACCATAATTGAATGATTCATAAGCAGTAAATTGTGCACCATTTTGAGTAGCATGATGAAATTTCATGTTGCTTTACTCCATTCCAGCCAGGATACAAATCATCCTCTGTCCAGCGTCTCCACGCTGTTTACGTGACCCCGGTTAGTCACTTAGTAGCCATCTTGGTTATCGGATCAACTGTCACAATATCACAGTACTCATGTTCTCATTTCACTTAACAGTGGCCCCAAAGGGCTAGAATAGTGATATGCCCATTCAGATATTCCGAGAAGCCATAAAGTGCTTCCTTTAAATGGAAAGGTAAAACTGCTCAACTTAATAAGGAAAGAAAGATCATTTTCTGAGGTTGTGAGACCTCTGGTAAGAACAAATCTTCTATCCATGAAACTGGGAAGGAGGAAAAAGAAATCCATGCCCGTTTTGATCCTCTTTTGAAATGTTGTCAGGAGGACAATAGTAGCCCAATGCTAGGTCACAATGCCTACGCCACTCACCTCCCTGCATGTACATCTCGTAGGCATTGCGTCATCTCCCATCATCACAAGAAGGGCAAGCGCTGTGCAATGATGTATTTTAAGAGAGAGAAGACACGTTCATATAACTTCTATTATAGTATTATCTTCATAATTTCTGTAGTTTATTATCACTTATTGTGCCTAATTTCTTACTAATGCTTAATTTGGACATTAAACTTTATCATAAGTATGTGTGTATAGGATAAAACATAGTATATATAAGGTTCAGTACTACCTATGGTTTTAGACATCTACTGGAGGCCTTGTAACATATTCCCCAAAGATATGAAGATCTACTATAATGACCTTCTTCCTGCCTTTTGAGTACTGTTGTTCCTTTCTCCTAAAAGGGTGGTAGGAAAAACTAAATAATTAAGATACTCCAGGACAAGAATTCCAAAGTCACATATCCATAGGAACCAGGCAAAAGTCACATATCCATAGGAACCAGACGCCTATCTGGAGTGATCGGGAAGTAATAGAAAGGAAATGCCAGAGCTCTATAATGAAGCAGAAAAGTATTCACATTTTAAAGGGGCAGCAGGACTGATGCTAGGTGAGAATGTGGGGCTGATGTTGCCAGAAGGGGCTAACATTTTTCCCCTCCCTCAGTGTGTGTGGTCACTCAAGTTTAGAATACCACTCAGCTCATCAGTTTTTTAATCTTTATCTTAGGATGTTGTTCCAAGGATCCACCTGAGAACACATGTTCTGAGAGAGAGTGAAAGCCTTTTGAAGTAGGTCCCATGGTCATAGCAGTTTTAAAAACACTAGGTAAAACAAAGGTAATTGTGTTTCTTCACTGCACGGCTTATCAGAACCTTAGGTGTGTTACTTACAAAATGGACTTCCAAGAGAAAGCTCAGGGTATGTAGCCTTTCCCAAACTCATCTGACCCCTCTCTGTGAATATTTCATCAAAGTACTTTGGAAGAGCACGTAGTAATTCACTTTGCAGTAAATAATGTGAGTGTAATTCCTGTAACTGAAAATCCAGTGGGACAGTAGATGTTGCAAACAATCAAGTAGCCTAGCTAAAATAATGCCTGTAAGTGACCTTGACAAGTCAGAAACCAGGATTTCAGTGTTTGGAGCAGAAGTGGGAAACAATTGTGATTTTTTTCATCAGCAATCTTGTGATTAGACTTTCTTATCATTCATAGAGTATTTGGATTTTCAAGTTTTAAGTTGAGAGTGAGACAAGATTAACAAAGGAAATGTATTCTATACACTCATTATTCCTCAGTATATGACAAAATCTTGACTTCTGTTACTCATTCAACAAATATCTCTCACACACCCATTGTGTGTCAGGCAATATGTCAGCTACTGAATCAAGTCTGTAATTAAATTACTGGTTTAGCTAACACCAGGTTTAACCTAACGCCAGGAATGAAATTAAAATGTTTTCAGTTCATAATTTATCAGAATAGAAAATGCTAACAAAAAAATGCTGTTTTCTTTTTATAAGTGTTTTTCTGACATTTTTAAAAAGAATAGCTTGATCCACAACTGTTACAGAACAACAAGGGGCCAAGGGGGGCCAAGGGCAATATACTATTACCGGAAAGAAAACCCCCAGGTTCGTTATGTCTGTCACCTATAGAAAGATGTCTCTCAATGCCAGAGATTAGTGAAAAGGAAATGAAATGTTTATTTAATGCTATACAAACTTTAGTGACCTAATGTCTTCATCAAAATCCCAAAGTCCCTTAAAACACCCACAAACAAACACAGTCCTTCCTTCCCCCTTTGCCCAGTCTGGGGTACTGTATCTCAGGAAAGGAAATAGAAGTCCTTGGCTCAGGCAGCCCCCAGTTCTTCCCAGTAATCTGTCTTGGCTGGGAGACCTTCCTCGGTTCTCAGCACCCTCAGCTGTGTCACCGGGATCTCTGCTAAAGCCGGGTGGTGGTTCCCCCTTCTAAAGCTGCGGGGTCCCCACTCTGGCAAAGCCAAGAGATTCTCTCTCCACCAGGGCCACAGGAGTCCCCACTCAGCCAAGTCCGAGTGGTTCTCCCCCACAGGGCTGCGGGAGTCTCCACTCTGTCAAAGCCACGTGGTTCTCCCCGCTTAATGACCACAGGAGTCCCCACTCTGCTAAAGACTGAGTGGGTCTCCTCTCAATGGCTGCCACGTCTGGGTTTAAATTCCCGTGCCAATCTTCCTCTGCAACTCCATTTCTGATTCCGCCCACACTCGGCCACACCTGCCCTCAATCTCCCATTCTTTCCAGCCTTTCTGGCTGCCCTCGTGGGTCTAGGCAGGTGTGGCCCCATGTCCTGGAGCCAATCATCTCCAAGCTCCCACGCAGGTGGTGTAACTCCAGGGATCTGCCCCCCCCTCCCCCCCACAGTTACATCTTATGGGGGAAGTTACTTCCATTCCCCAGTCTCAGAGCAAGGCCACAGCTATTTAGCATACCTGTGTAACCAGTCAAAGGTTATAGATATGTTAAATGACCATGCCAGAGGTTAGCTGCAAGGCTGTTGCTATGCAAAACAGCTCTCAGTGGGCCTGCTTCATTTGTCCCTTCCCCCCACCCACACCTGGGGCGGGGGTGAGGACATCCTAAAATCTCCTAGACACCTTGAGTTTGAAATGGAGTTCTGGACCCCATTTCAAATGCCCATTTGGGGTCCCCCCCCCCCGCCGGCTGCATCCTGTAGCACAACCATTTACCAAGTCATCATAAGACCTGACTTGACTTTTAGTGAGATAGGTAGCTACAGGCAGAGTTTGCTTCCTCATCAGACACCGAAAATCAGAATGAGAGTCTGGACAAGTTTCATTTTAGCCCGGAAAGTAGCTACTGAGAATTAAGAATACTACTGCTATTCCCTGGTAATCCCTAGGAATTCTCCATTTCGCTGCCATTGTGTTCTTTGTCCTTTCTCAGTGTCATTCTGAACTTCCACCTATTTATAAATATTAAAGCTCAAATCACATGCCAATCTCTATAAAGTCATCTTTGACCCTTCCAACCAAAATCCTTCACCCTTGGAAGCCTGACACTCCTATCTGTAATTTTCTTATGGTTGTAACTACTTTCTCCCTTATTTAAAAAATAATTCAATGATTTATTCAGTAAGTATATATTAAGGGCCTATCATGTCTACTGTACTGGCAGTGGGAGAGGGAGTGGACCAAGGAAATATGATGATCATCAACCCAACTCTTGTAACCTAGTGTGTATTCGAACGTGTTTTTCCTCTGCCTAATTTACACCCGAGGGTCATTGAGTCCAGGATCCTATCTCATCTCATACACGGAGTGCAGTGGCTTATACGCATTTGCCAACCAGTTTACTAAATACGAGTTTGATTCACCCCCATTCCTCAGTGTTAGTTTCAGTCCTATAGTCTGACAATGCTTCAGCAAACAAGGCTCATTTTCCTGAAAATAGTGTGTCCATTCTCTTTCGAAACACTGTTGACTCCCTCTCTTTATTGCTATCATTTCAATTCCATTTACAGGTAAATACCTGCACCGTTTTTAACCACTAGGCACAAAGAAAAGTATCATATCCTCTCAGATGCAGATGTGGGGGGGTTCCAAGGTCTCAGCGAGTGCCTGCCATTCGACAAGCAAATTACAACTCAATTAGAGTGCCTCACCTTGCATTTTGTCCTGCCGTTTGCTGAGCTTGTTTTCCCATGAAGATCCAGTTCTCCTCTCCTCTACCCCATCTTTCTCTGTTAATGAAAATCGTCCTTCAATCTCCGTTTATTCTGTAGCCAACAAACTAGTTTCAGTGGCAGCATTATGGTTACAGCCCACAGAAACCTTTTCTGTGCAGTAATTTAGCTGTCAGTCTGGGAGGGGGAAAGCAGCAGAAAGATGGATGCTGAGCCTGGGGCAAGCCTGCACATCTACCCTGCCTGTACCTACTTGGATGTGCACTTATTAAAGTTGATGGGAAAAATGTTTGCCCCAATTTCTCTTGACCATTACTACATTATAGGGAGGGGAAATATTTTACTGGCACTCTGCTAATTGCTAAGAACCCTCTGTATAGAGGATGGGAATAAAATGTATGGATCATTTAGGGACACAATTGGCCTCAAAAACAACTAGACAATCAAATCACTATGACATTTGTTGTAGAATCATCTGATATGGCATTATATCAACACACTGTTTTGGAATTATTGGCAGGAGAGAAAGTATGAACTTGAGAGCTTCCTATAGAAGAGCTGGCATGCAAGATAAAAATTCCAGATCTCTCCACTGACTGATGACCATGAGTAGTGATCATGGTCACTACTTACCTCTCTCACTTTGGTTTGTAGACCAGCAAGTTGTTTATTTGATTGTGCCCTTAGATGTCTGAAAGAGGGTGCTGAAATTCCCATAGCATCAGATCATCAAAGTCCATTTTTAACAATTAATTCAGATATAGTTTATTGCTTTGTATTCTCCAAAAAACTTTATTAGGATAAATCAATACTCTATTTAAGGATTTAAGCCCTCTGAAATGAACAAGCCCATAAATCAAACACTCAGTAGCATCTACAGCAGTAGTTAATTTTTAAAGTTGGGGGTATTGCATATGACTTATATGCATAATGCCAGTGACCAGAGTTCTGTGTCTTCTTCTGCCCCAAATTTGCCCACATGTGGGGAAATTCTTCCCTTGAGGTCTCAAGTGCACACCAAGCTTTACTCTGTCCCTAAAATGTCCCAAGCATGTTTTCCATGAAACAACTCATTGCTGAGATTTGTAGTGAATAAATGACTCTATGCTGAAGTGTGTTTGAAAAGTTTTCTTAGCATATTCCCATTTTTGAGGAGTCATCCTGAACATTTACATGTTAAAGTATGTGTGAAGGTCTTACAATGAATTAAATCTTTTAAGGTTGTTTTCTTTTTAATTAAACAAGATGTTCCCCAAACCTAAGCCACTGAACTTTTTATTCAAGTCAAACCAATTAGCATGCGGAAGAACAAGAGACCCTCAGTCCTCCTTGAGAAAACAGGAAGTTACCGTAGGAACGACAGTGCAGCTGAGGAGGCAGGGATTCAGAGGGTGGGATTTCCAAAACAAGTCTAGTGCGAGGGCAGCTGTAGATGGACATCATGGTCACCAAGGGCACCATATCTCGACTTTGCTTCTCTCAGTCTTTTAGATCTTTGTGTGGAAAAAGAGCAATTTCTGTTGGTCACTTACTGTGTGTCATCTATAATGAGCCAGCTGTATCTTAGGCCTAAGAAGAATTATATGGTTCTTCCCTATGTGCTCAGAGGAAATATTGGTAATTAATATGCTTCTCAAATGGAGTGGTTTTTTTTCTGTTTTGTTAAACTATATCTTATAAACGAAATGTGTTGAAGCAACATTCTTTATACTTCTATCAATCATGGTATCATATACACATAGTAAAATGCACAGATCTTACCTATAGAATTTACTGAGATTTGACCCATACATACTCATACATGCATACAAATAATATTTCTATCAAGATATGTTTTTATCCTTCTAGAAAGTTCTCACAATTTGGTAAATCTTATTTCCTCCCCATTCCAAGGCAACAACTGTTCTTGTTTCTATTGTCACAAGTTAAATTTGTCTATTCTAAAATTTTATATAAATGACTAGCATTTCATATCTACCTTGTAAGTTTATGTGTGGTGGTGTGTGTTGCAGTAGTTTGTTCTTTTTTATTGCTGAGGAGTATTTCATTGCAAGACCATATATGAGAGGGTTTATTTTGGGAACTCTATTCTGTTTTACTGATCTATGTGTCTTTTTTTATGCCAATACCATACTGTTTTAATTACTATAACTTTGTAATATAGTCTGAAGTCAGACAATGTGATGACTCCAGCTTCGTTCTTCTTTCTCAAGATTGTTCTAGCTACTTAGGGTCTTTTGTGAGTCTATATAGATCTTTAGGATTGTTTGTTCTATTTTGTGTGAAATGGCATTGGAATTTTGATGGAGGTAGACTGTCTAGGGTGGTAAATATGGACACTTTAACAATGTTAATTTTTCTAATCCATGAACATGGAGTACTTTTCCATTTATTTGTTTTTCTTCAGTTTCTTTCATCAATATCTTATAGTTCTTTTTTCATTTTTGTTCACTCATTGTTTTATTTTTTACAAGCTTAGCTGATTAATCTTTCTTTAACTTGTTTTATTTTTGTTCAAGTACAGTTGTCTCCATTCCGTCTCACCACTCCTTCCACCCCAGCCATCCCCACTTCCCATCGTTGATCCTACCCTGTTTTGGTTTTGTTCATATGTCCTGAAAGAGGGTAGAGTTTTCAGGAATATCTTACAATTTTAAGTGTACAAGTATTTTACCTCCTGGGAAAATCTTATTCCTAAATATTTTATTGTTTTCAATGAAATTGTAAATGGGATAGTTTTTAAACTCTCTTTTTAATAGTTTATTAGTGTCTAGAAATGCCATTGATTTTTGTATATTGATATGTATCCTGACACTTTATTGAACTTGTTTGTTCTAAATTTTTTGGTGTTCTTTATATATATATATATATATAATCTGCAAATATACACAGTTGTACTTCTTCCTTTCTCATTTGGATGTTTTATATTTATTCAATTTCTTATGCAATTGCTCCAGCTAGGATGGCCAGTATTATGTTGAATGAAATTGAGAGTGGGCACCCTTCCATAGTTCCTGATCTCAGAGAAGAATGTTTCAGGTTTCCTATTAAGGATGGTGTTAGCTGTAGGCTTGAAACATATATGCTTTATCATGTTGAAGTATATTCCTACTAAACCCACTTTGTTGAGAGTTTATTTTTTATCATAAATATATGTTGCATTTTGTCAAATGTTTTTCCTGCATCTGTTGAGATTATTGTATAATTTTACCCTTAATTTTGTTAATGTAGTATATCACATAGATTGATTTGTGAACCATTCTTGCATCCTTGGAATAAATCCCACTTGATCATAGTGTATTATCGCTTTAGTGTATTGTTGAGTTTGGTTTGCTAATTTTTTGCCAAGGATTTCTATATCTATGTTCATCAGGGATAATAGCATACACACATATGTATATGCATACACACAAACATATACACACACACACACATATATATATATTCATACATAAGTATGGTGTTTTTGTCTGGTGAAGGTGTCGATGTAAAGCTGGCCCTATGAGTTTGGAGACATTTCCTTCTATTTTTTTTTGGAAGAGTTGGAGAAGGATGGGTGTTAATTCTTCTTTAAATATTTGGGAAAATTCTTCAGTGATACAATCTTCTATATCCTTTGTTGGGAATTTTTCATTACTGAGTCAATCTTCTTACCAGTAATTGGTCTCTTCAGTTTTGTTTTTTTTTGGTATTTCTTCATGATTCAGTCTTGGTAGGTTGTATGGTCCTAGGAATTTATGTATGTGTTTCTTCTAGTTTGTCCAATTTGTTGACATATAATTCTCCCTAGAAGTCTCATGATTTTTATGTTTCTGTGGTTATCAGTTGTAACATTCCCTCTTTCATTTCTGATTTGATTTATCTGAGTCCTCTCTTTTTTTTTTCTTGGTGAGTCTATATAATGATAGTCTGTTTTATCTTTTCAGTAAAACAATGCTTAGTTTTCATCTTCACCATTGTCATGTTAGTCTCTATTTCATTTATTTACACATATTTGTTATTTCCTTGTTTGTACTAACTTCTTTTTTTCCTAATGTATGCATTTACTGATGTGAATTTCCCTCTTAGACCTGCTTTGCTGGGTCCCATAAGTTTTGGTATGTTGCCTTTTCATTTTCATTTGTCTCAAGACATTTTTTCTATTTTTCTTTTTATTTCTTTTTGACCCATTAATTATTCAGTAGAATGTTGTTTAATCTACATATATGTGTGGTTTCTCCATTTTGCTTCTTATAATTGATTTCTGGTTTCATACCATTGTGGTCAGAAAAACTGATTTAATCTTCTTGATTTTACTAAGACAGAGGTGGCAAACACACGGCCCTCTACCTTGTTTTATCTGATCTGGCACCTTGTTTCTACCTGGCAACAGCACTGAGCTCCTTGCCCATAGTTAAGGACTAGTTACATTTATACAGTCCTAAAATTACATTCAGCCCTTTGAAGACGACTGCGAGGCTGATGTAGCCCCTGGTGAAAATGAGATTGACACCCCTGTACTAAGACTTGTCTTGCTGGCTAACATATAATCTGTCCTGGAGAGTGTTCTGTGTGTACTGGAGAAGAATGTATATTCTGCAGCTTTTGAATAAAATGTTCTGTAAATGTCTGTTAAGTTCATCTGAACTAACATGTCATTTAAGTCCAATATTCCATTATTGGTTTTCTGTCTGAATGATTGTTGAAAGCGGGGTATTGAAGTTCCCTACTATTATTGTATAGCTATCTTTTTCACCTTTTAGCACTGTTAATGTTTGCTTTATATATTTAGATGCTCCTATACTGGGTGCATAAATATTCACAAATGTTATATCCTCTGTTGGATTGACCCCTTCATAATTGTAGATAGTGACCTTCTTTGTTTTGTATAACAGTCTTTTCTTAAAGTCTTATATTTTGTCTAACATAAGGATAGCTACTTCAGCTTTCTTTTGTTTCCATTTGTTTGAAATATCTTTTTCCATCCCTTCATTTTCAGTCTCTGTGTTCTTAAAGCTGAAGTGTATTTCCTGTCAGCAGTATATTGTTAGGTCTTCATTTTTATCCTTTCAGCCACTCTGTCTTTTGGAGAATCTAGTCCATTTATGTGTAAGCATTAATAGGTTTGGATTTACTGCCATTTTATTAATTGGGGGGGAGTTTGGAGGGGGTTTCTATTTTATAATTTCTTTCTTTCTTCTTCTCTTACTCTCTTCCTTTGTAATTTGATGACTTTTTTAATGGTATGCTTACATCCCTTTTTCTTTATCTTTTGTGTATATGAAACTTACATGACACATCTTGTACTTTTTTAAAGATTTTATTTATTTATTTTTAGAGAGGGAAGGGAGGGAGAAAGAGAGAGAGAGAAACATCAATGTGTGGTTGCTGGGGAACATGGCCTGCAACCCAGGCATGTGCCCTGACTGGGAATCGAACCTGCGATGCTTTGGTTCACAGCCCGAGCTCAATCCACTGAGCTACGCCAGCCAGGGCTTGTATTTTTAACAGTCTGTTTTAAGCAGATAACATCTTAAGTTCAAACACATTATAAATCTCTGCATTTTTACTGTATTTATCCATGCTTTATGTTTTTAATATCACAATTTGTCTTTTATCTTGTGTGTCCACTATAGAATTATTGTACTTATTTTTACTACTCTTGTCTTTAACCTTCATGTTAGATTTATAAGTGATTAACCCCCCACCATTAGAACATTAGATTATTCCAAATCCAACGAAATATTTATGTTTACTTTCCCAGTGAGATTTGTACTTTCATATGTTTTCATGTTATAACGTTTCCTTTCATTTCTGATTAAGAAGTCTCTTTAACACTTGTTTCAGCTTAAAAAAGTTCCTTTAACATTTCTCATAAGATTGGTCTAATGGTGCTGAATTTCTTCAGCTTTTTCTTATTTAAAAAAGTCTTTATCTCTTTTTCAATTCTGAAGGACAACTTTGCTGAGTTGAGTGGTCTTGGTTGGCAGGATTTTTTCCCTCATCATTTTGAGTGTATGGTGTCACTTGTTTCTGGCCTGCACAGTTTCTGCTAGAAAAGAAAAAAAAATCTGCTTATAGCCTCATTGGAGTTCCCTTAAAAGTAACAATGTTTTTTGCTGCTTTTAAGGTCCTCTGCTTATATTTAACTTATCACAATTGTAATGTGTCTTGGCATGGGCTTCCTGGATCTGGATGTCTGTTTCCTTTCCCAGGTTAGGGAAGTTTCCATCCATATGTCTTTGTATAACTTTTCTGCCCTTTCTCTTCCTTTCTCCTCTGAGACCCCCTATAATGTGAATATCGGTCTTCCTTTTTAATAGGTTTTTTTTTTACAAATTATATATATTTTGTTTATAGATAGAGGGGGAGGGAGGGAGAAAGAGAGGGAGAAGAAAAAATCGGTGTGTGGTTGCTTCTCACACACCCCCAGCTGGAGACCTGGCCCACAACACAGGCATGTGCCCTACTGAGAATTGAACCAGCACCCCTGTGGTGTGCAGGCCAGCACTCAATCCAGTGAACCACATCAGCCAGGGCTGGATATTGGTCTTCTGGATGTTGTCCCTTAAGACTCTTAAGCTATCCCAGCTCTTTTTTCTTTTCTTTTCCTTTCCTTTTCTCCTTCTTTCTTTCTTTTCTTTCTTTCTTTTTTTTTTTTGCTTCTCTTTTAGCAACTCTTCAAATTGACTGATTCATTCTTTTGCTTCATCTAGTTAATTACTGACCCCTCCATTGAATATTTCAGTACAGTTATTTTATTGTTAAGCTCTGTGATTTCTGTTTGGTATTTTCTTATCTTTTCTACCACTTTGTTCAGGTATTGTTCTCCTGACCTTGATGAGTATCTATGCGACTGTTATTTTCAACTCTTTAGTAAAATGGAGATGAATGACTTACCTGATAAAGTCTTTTTCTGAGGTTTTATCTTGTTCATTTGTTTGGAACAGATTCCTCTGTTTCTTCATTTTCCTTGGTTCTCTGTGTTGGTTTTCATGCAATAGATAAAACAGCCCAGTCTTGAAGGAGTGGTCTCATGTAGGAGGTGAAACTTACAGGTCAACCCCCGCCTAACTCTTGGTTGTCTCTCAAACCTTTGTAATTGTCCAGGCAGGCTTCTTTGTTCTTAGTGGCTCCCACTAGTTGAGGGTGTGCTGAGACTTGTCAGTGTCCTTACGAGGAGAATCTCAGTAAGCATCTAGATGTAAGCTGATTGGGAGCTGCACCCTTAGGCAGCAGCTTTCAAGGTGAGCAGACATACCTCTTTTATGGGAAGACTGGGAGATGGGCATTTTTATCTGCTTCCTCACACTGAACCCTGGGGGGTGGATAGTTAGCTGAGAAGTTTTTCTGTGATATTTATTATAAGTATACCCCCAGGTGCCAAGTCTTGAAACCTTTGTTGATCTGAAGATGTCTTTCTGTCACCTTTGTTTTGAAGAATATTTTTACTGAATATAGAATTCCAGGTTGTAAACTGTCTGTTTTGTTTGTTTTTGTTTTTGTTTCAATATCTATATTTTAAAGATGCTGTTCCATTGCCTTCTGGCTTGCATTATTTCTGATAATGCGAGCTATTATTCTCATCGTTATTCTTCTGTATGTAATGTATCTTTTCCCCTGTGGCTGCTCTTCTTCCTCTGTATCTTTTGTTTTCAGCATTTAATATGATGCCTAAAGTTTGGTTTTCCTCGTAATTATTCTTTGTTTTATTTATTTAGCTCCTGGAGTCTTGATAGTTAAAAAAATATTTTGGGATAATAATATGGCATATGATGAACAATTCTGTTTCAGTGTATTTCACCTGCCCCAGTCTGTCTCCTCTGTCTTTGGAGACTTTGGTTACGTGTCTGATAAACCGTTTTGTGTTGTAGCATTAATGCAAATGCTCTGTGCATTTTTTCTTTTAATCTTCTCTATACTTTACTTTTAGACATTTTCTATTTATCTTTCTTCAAGTTCACTGTTTTTTCCTTTTGCAATTTTTAATCTGCTATTGATCCCATCCAGTGAGCTTTTCCCTTCAAGATACTGTTTTTCAGTTACAGAATTTCCATTTGGTTCTTTTATAATTTGCATTTGTCTGTTGGATTTGCCAGTTGTTACCTCATTGTGTCCATGTTTCATTTAAATTATGGAAATTCTTTATAACAACTTTTGAAATCCTGATTTGCTGATTGTGACATCTGTGTCTTGTCTGTATTTCTATATTTTGTTTTATTTTCTTATGGTAATTTATTTTCCTGTTTTTTAAATTGTCTTTTAATTACTGAATGTATAGTAGACATGATTAATGTTGTATTATTGGGAGTCTGGGTTATATTATTATCCTTTAAAGATGGCTGGCTTGTATTGTGGCAGGCTATTCAGTAGCTGGAGTTTCAGTTTGCTTTTAGGCTTTGTTGGGACAAATCTGAAGTAGCTCATGTTATACGTTAGAGTTGCCATTCTTCTAAGGCATGGTCTTTGTAAAGTTTCACCTGGGTGATTGTGATAATCAACAAAGTCTGTTCACTTTGAACAAAATTGAAAAGTTTTAAAGTGCTGTGTGTTCTTTGAAATTGTTTATCTCCCCACTGCCAGTATGTATTCTGGGCCAGACCTCAGTGAGTTTCACCCTTTCGATGAAAATAGCATTTGGCTAATAATTAAATAATTAATCTTTCTTTATAGAACAAATTATTCTCAGATTTTTATGACTAGAAAATTATTGCAACTTATGAAATACATTCAAAATGGGATGAATAAGCTATTCTTGTAGGATTCATCCGAAATGAAAGGGAATATAGTTTCTATTATTTCTGACTTTAATTATATTGCTCTTATATGTTTCCCTTTTAACATTCCATCTGTTTGGGGTTTTAAACATTTGTTTCTAATTCTTTAGATTTTATTTCTATTTTTTATATGTACATTTACTCTAACCTAAACTTGAATTGGATTTTGCATCAATTTAGAGTATTTTTTAAAAAGCATTTGCCAGCTTTTATTTGCCACCATAAATCAATTTAATTCCCTAAATATCAGCATTTTTGCTGCCCTTTCACTGACTGCTACAATACATTTTTATATAAGAATCATGACAAATAAATAATTTGCATACTGTCCGTTCATTGTAAAAGTATAAGGCAGAGTTTGCAGCCTTTTCAGCTGAACCTACAAATTAAGAGGTTCCATTATTCTGAAATAGCATAAAGTATACATCACGTCAAAAGCAGAATACCAAGAGGCAATGACTATAGCTGTGCTACCTGAAGTTCAAAAATACTGGATTACTACATCAATTGAAATTTACTCTTTAGCAAGCAACAGCATCATCAATTTGAAGTATGAAAATTAGGCAGAATTTCTTTTAGAAATATGGCAGAAGCCAAACAAAAAAACCCAAATACCAGAATGATTAGGCATCTTGTTAAGAAATATAGGGTAGTATTCTGTTTAACTTGTTTTCAGGTTTTCTTCTTATTTAGTAATGGATCTATTTTTTTATCTACCATGTCATTGATGGGAAAAATTTGAATAAATTATTTATGAAGGACTTTCTAGATTTTTGTAAGAACTATGCACGGTGGGATTATTGGTTTAGTTCTGTTTAACCACTTACATTTCTCTTCTTCCCTTTTTTCCTATTTTCCTTGTTCTAGCCTCTGACATGGCCCCTGCAAAGTGTTTTTTATGCCCTTACTCATTTTATTTATTTTGTTTCGTATTTCCAGAGCACTCAACTAAAGAAAAACACTTCCTATTTTAAATTTTTAATTTCTTAGTCTTGATTAGGTCCTGCTTTTTCTCAAATGATGAAATTTTAAAATCTTGGTTTCATTATCTTTTTTACATCTTCACTTGCTCCTGATCCAGCCCCTCCGCAATTATTCACATTTGTCCTAAATTCAGTTTCATGATCTTCATTCTGACTAATAAAATCATCTGAACTTAAACTATAGCTCAAATATATTTGCATTTGTTATTGCACTAATCAGGGTAGGCTGAAGAGCTGTAACAAATAGACCAAACTATATAAAGCTTAAACCTGATAGAACTTTATTTCTCATTTATAACCTACCACGGATGTTTGGGTTGGAGGCAGCTCTCCTCCACGTCATGTTTCAGGAGCTTGGTCTCCTTACACCTTGCGGCTTTTCCATACTCTATACCCTTGATAAATCAGCATGGGTAGTACAGGTTCACCCATCCACATCTCTTGGTGAAAGAGAGAACCCACACCTTTGTAGTCAATTAATATTCAACAGTAGAGGTGAGCACATACAGTGGGCTAAAGACAGTTTATTCAATATACAGTGTTGGGAAAACTGGACAGATATGTGCAGAAAAATGAAACTAGATCACCTTCTTATACCACACACAGGAATAAATTAAAATAGATTAAAGACTTAGATGTTAGACCCAAAACTATAAAAGTCATAGAAGAAAACATAAGCAGCAAAATCTTGCACATAGCTCATAGTAATATTTTATCAGATATAACTCCCCAGGCAAGGAAAACAAAAAATAAACAAATGGGACTACATCAAACTAAAATGTTTTTGCACAGTAAAGGAAAATATCAGCAACATAAAAAGAAAATTCAATGAATGGGAGAACATATTTGCTGATATATCTCATAAGGGGTTAATATCCAAAGTTATTTATAAATAACTTGTAAAATTCAACATCAACCAAAAAAAGCAACCCAATTAAAAAATGGGCAAAGGACCTGAATAGACACTTCTCCAAGGAGGACATACAGAGGGCCCAGAGACATATGAAAGGATGCTCAGCATCACTAATTATTAGAGAAATGCAAATGAAAACCACAATGAGATATCATCTCACACCTGTCAGAATAGCTATCATCAATAAATCAACAAACAAGTGCTGCTGAGGCTGTGGAGGAAAGGGAATCCTAGTGCACTGTTGGTGGGAATGCAGACTGGTGCAGCCACTGTGGAAAGCAGTAATGAGATACCTCAAATAATTAAAAATGGATCTGCCTTTTCACTCAGTGATCCCACTTCTAGGAATATATCTGAAGGAACCCAAAACACTAGTCTCAAATGAATATAAACATGCCTGTGTTCATTGCAGCATTATTTACAATCACCAAGATATGGGAGCAGCCCAAATGTCCATCAGTAGATGAGTGGATAAAAAAACAACTATTTGGCATTTATACAATGGAATACTACTTGGTCATAAAAAAGAAGAATGTTTTACTCTTCATGACAGTGTGGGTGAACCTGTAGAACATTATGCTAAGTGAAATAAGCCAGTCAGAGAAAGACAAATACCATATAATTTCACTCATATGTGGGATCTAATGAACAAACTGAACTAAGGAGCAAAACAGAGAAAGACTCATAGATAGCAGGATGACAGCAAAGGAGAGGGGAGAGCAGGAGGTGAAGAGATTAATCAAAAGGACTCATGGGCATGGGCAACGGGGTGGTGATTGCTGGGGGGAGGGGTATAAGGGGACTAAATGGTAGTGGAAAAAATACAAAAGAAGTTATTTTTTTAAGTAAAAGAACAGAGGATCACTTACCTCTTAATGGTCAGGACTTAGAAATGGCCCACATCTTATCCACTCATATTACACTTCAGCTATGTGAGTGATGAATTATAATTAGGCCTGAATTGTGCACTCCACTCCTTCAGTTCCTACCAGAGAAATGTGGAATGGGCTATCCACATGAAAGAGCAGCGCTGTTATTAAGACAAAGGAAGCAATAACGGGCAAGATAACGGCAGGTGTTTTATATATCTCAAAGGATTTCCCTTCCATATTCATATATTATTTGATTTCATTCTTGCTAAGTTAAGAGCATGAGCAGGGCAAGTATGGATATCTTTTCTCAGGAAATATGTTTAAACTATGAAGATTTTGAATCAATTTATAGTGATTTCAGGAAGATTTTTAAATTTTTATCCCAAACATGGGTTTAGTTTTAGTGGTTAAGATCATGCACTCAAATCATACTTCCTGTTTCAAAGCCAGGATCCACCATGTCTTACTTGTGTAACTTTTTAACCATGCAACTTCGGGTAAGTTAGCCTCTCTGTGAGGCTGAGTTCTACCACAAAATGGACAGGAAAATAGTCAAAACTTCATAAATCTGTTCCGATAAATAAGTAATACACATAAAAGTTTCAATAAAAGTTATAACAGTAATGGTGATTGTTGTTAGAATTATTTTATTCTCTCACTTAAGTTCATACTTGTTTTAAAGGTGTAAGCAATTTCTGGTTATGAAAGAGAAAGCTCTTAACAAATGTTGGATCTTCAGGATTAAAAAAAAAAACCTAGAAAACTATAGTGTTATTTATTTAATTTCATGCCTTTTGCGCTTGCTTTTCTTCCTGATAGTATTTCTACATGTTTTCAGAAAAGTCAATATTTTTCAGTTTCTCCTTTTAAAGTAGGTTTTTATGTGGGGCATGTAAACAGCATCTGAAACAACTGAAATTAAATTCTCCAAAGTGTAGGATCAAACTAAAAAGGAACGTACAAGCCCAAAACCATGGTTCATGGGAAGGTTGCAGTTTTGCTAGCGACAAAACCAAAACTGAGTATAAAGAGGGAGAGACAGAATGTGTTTGATAGAGATTTCACAGTGGAGATTTAAGGCAAGAGGTCAAATTCATGTGGATAAAAACTTTATTTGGCTAAACTTTCAGTGATCTAGGAAGAGCTTCATTTGGTTTTACATTAGGTTATTCACATTTCTCCTTGCTGTTTTCTCAATCAATCCTCCAGTGACTTGATACACCATGTCTAATTCTTCATAAATCAGCTCAACTTTAGAGTGATATTGACAGTGACTTTGCCGACTCCATTGTCTTCTGTCAAGAGTTTTATTCGGCTTCAAAACAATTTGCCGTGAACACCCTTGTTTGCTTGCCACACTGGTCTTTGTTTCGGCTGAAAACTTTGATTTATAACTGTATGTAATTGATGGCTGTGGGGTAGGGGCACTATAGCTCACGCTCCTCCTCTTTTAATCTAGCTTTGCCTAGAAATCCATGTAGTGCAGCATTCTCAAGGGAACCAGGCTGGGAAATTTTCCATATACCCAATGGGAGGCCATTAATCATGGTGAGGAGCGTGTTTGTGAAGGTAAAGAAAACAAAAGTCAGACCATCTCAGGACGGCTTATCAAAAGAATAGATGTTAAAGGTAATGTATTCATTGTGAGGCGTGTATTTCTTAAGAAAAAGAAACAACTAATAAAAAAAAGAGCGAAGCTATTTTGTGAACCAGATATATTTACTACTCCAAAAGCAAAATGTGACATTAGTACTTCAAATTATTGATATTGAAAAGCTGTTCCAGAGTCCCTGACAAGTTGCTTAGCTGTTGAATGGGAAACAGTTGAAAGCTCCTTTTAAATAGTACATATTTTTTTCTAACGATGAAAAGAGAAAAAAATACTTTTTTTTTTTGCTAGCTTCATCACAATGTAGCTTGTGGTACCTGTCACTCCAGTGTTTGCTGAATTTGGGGCCATGTTCTCTCCTCATCCTGCCCCCTTTACGTATTGCTGGTTCCGAAAGAGTCAGCAAAATTTGCTCAATTGCACATTTCTTTAGGGTGCAAACACGATACTAAGGTTCTGAAAGTAATTAGAGATTCTTCAAGAGGGTTAGGAAGAATAGAGCAAGCCAATTATTTTATCTTTAATATTCATGTGTGAAGATATCAGACTTTGTAATTTATTTTTGGTTTACTTTGCTTTGCCTTCATAAAAATTACCCTGCCAGCTAAAGACATTTCATGATATTTCAATAACCTCCTTGGAAAAAACATTAAATATATATATTTGCAAATAAATTATAATGCCAAATTAGAGTAATACATCACTGAATAGAGGAGATTTTAGATGGTGTATTTACACAAAGTATTTTAGTGATTGAGAATGCTGATCCAGCAGAGATAAATAAAGGAAGTAACAAAGAAAATCAAAGGGAGTTGTAAGCACTGATGGGGATTGGATCATGTCCCACAAAAATATCTCAAATTATGACAAGAGCTATGTTGAAACACTGCTTAATATCAGTTAACTCTATTTGCTAAGTAAACAGCTCTTACCATTGAAGTGGCATTTAAAGGGGTCTGAGGCAAGCATGCTGTAGTTCTTTTTTTATCCACATATTGATGTAGGCATTATTTGAAGTTATTTGTTTTATTTTGCATTGTTTTATCTCAGCGAGATTCAGTAATAGCAAGCCTCTCCTTGGAAGAGAAGCCAAGAACATTTTCAATTTATTTCCTCCTCTTTAAAGGAGTTTGAATTTATGATAAATAGTTCCCATGTGAATGAATGATGCTAAAGTCAGAATGGAAAGAGTACTTTTCATAGATCGTATTCCTGGCTAAATCAGAATCTTTTGAAATCAGGAGAACAGCAGTTCCCAGATGTTGGTGCATTAGCACTCGAAGTGCCCACTTAATGACAAAGAATCAATGAACCTCGGAGAACGATCCCTTCGCATTGACCTAATGTGGGATGTAACCTCAACGCAGGTCTACTGATGTGACTTCTCAGAAAAGTATTCATTAACCAAATGACAGAAAGCAGTAATTAAAATCCATAGTTAATCTAAATGAAAGCACAAAATGACACAGACGTGGAACAACTTTGAAGAATTAAAAATCCATTTCCTTGAAAGGGATGAGAGACAAACTGTGATGTCGCTTTTCATCAGGAAGAACTTGGCACCTTCGCATGTCATCAGAAAGACTTTCTTTCAAAATAAACCTTATAGAGATGAGAAGCCTGCACTTCAGTCGTTTTTAGCTCTTTGTTGGGGAAAATAGGTTTGGAAGAAAGGTGCTACTATGTGATATTTGTTCTGTTCTAACAGCTTTGTATTTCCAAACTAATATTTAACTTGTTTTGCACCAAAAGTTCTAATCTTAAGAACTATTTCACTATTTATGTTCAGTGCCTAAATCCCCTGTCTTAAAATTTTTTAAAAATCTCATTTTACTCACAGTCTCCTGTGCCCTAAAAAAGTTGAAGCTTCAGAAAAAAATATCATTCGGATGTTTTCCATTAAACCACCTTCCTATTGTCTGATATTGTCATATAAATGTAGACGTTTTTCCTTAAGGGACAAGATTTTTTATTGGACTTTTGGGATATAGCCCTTCAGTATAGAGTCAATAAATCTCCTTTCACTTCCTGTATAAGCTGTTCAGATTAGGCAAAAATAAAATATTCATGGTACTAAGCAGACAAAAAATGCCCTCCCCCCAAAAATAAAGTGGAACATTTTAATCGTAAGCAGAGAAAAATGTCAGAAACAGCCAATATGTACTGAAATGAATAATTGCCGTATGGTGTATCATAACAAGCATCTCTTGTTCAAGCTCACACTCCATTTTTCATGTGGGGGAAAGAGATGGTTTCCTTCAAGAAATGTTTAAAATAATCCATGATCTCCAAAGTACTACATACATATTATTAAAATAAAATATGAAGCCCATTGGCTGTGTTCCAGAAAAGCTGAACTAGGTTAAATGACATAATGAACTGTACTAGCTTTGCATGCAATTATTTAATTGGGGAATAGATTTTTCTATCACTGTCCCTGGCAGTAGCAGCCATTTGATCCCGAGGCTTGGATTAAATGTTTCATCAGTAGTGCCTATTTAAGGATCTTTGCGGAACAACAAGTCGGTCCCCTGGGCAAGCCCATGTCAACTGCAATAAAGAGATCTGCACAAGTGAGTGAAAGGTATTTTTTTTTCGTAAGATGTTCGGAGACTTGTCTGTGTGCACTGTGCTGTCCGGACTGCTTTTTGAGCTTTGAGGGTGCACTGTCTCCAGACGGCAAAGGTTGGAAGCTGAACTCAGCCCATCCCCGGGATTCTGTGATTTCTTTAGGAAAATGAATTCTCAAGCTACTGCTCTCTTTCTAAGCACAGGTGAGTCCTTAGCGAAAAGGACAAGCGCACAGACCCTGTGACTTGCCTTCCTCTTCTAGGAAATAGCGGCTTCCTGACCAAATCTTAAACTGGACAGTTCATTGCTTTATGCCTTCGACAAAATCCACCATCTGTTTCACATGGGCTGGATGCAAATTTTATAGACTTCGCAATTATCTTTTAGTTTGGTTAGGTTTTTTGCTCACTTATTCTCCGAGTGGTTGTAGACATAAACGCACGCAGCTAAGAATGACTGGAATATTTGTGGAGTGGGCATTTGTCACATTAAAACAGTTGGGTACATTTAAAACCATTCTGGAAATTGAAATCTGAACATCTGTATAAAAAAAGGCAAACAATAAAATCTGTTGTTGCTGCTATCAATAGCCATGTAAACAGGTTTAATTTGGGCTTTATTTTTCCCTCTGTGATGCTGTGATCATATTGTTGTGGTCTGAATATTCTGCAAGTTATCTCGAAATTGATAACAAATGCATCCTGCAATGTGGTTGAATCAGAAGATGTGTGGAGATTTATTTTGGGGATCTGGGGATGTGTTTGGGCATGCTGTTTCACTCAAATTAAGAAACCAATTGCAGCGCAATGTTCTTTTATAGACTTGGAGTATTTGAATAATTGGATGGCTATGCTCTGCCTCACTATAGCTTAAGAGGCATCTTTTCGAGATTGGGGAAAAGTGGAAACAAGTGCGTTTACAACCAGGCTCCAGGAATCTGCTGACAGGGCACTTAGGCGAGAGAAGGCGGTCCTGCCGGTTGCTTAGAAAAGTTCACAGAATCTTCATCCCATCTGTTAAGTGAAGGGAAAAAGTATCCAACCAAAAAGGTTGCAAACTATTGTGATGTTTGAGGTCATTAGAGAGCAAGATGGCAAAGTAAATACTCTTTCTGCCTTTCTTCTCTTCGTTTCATTCAGGACTCTTTGTTTGTTCATTTGTTTGCCTGAGATCTTAAAAATAAACAGAAAGAAAAAAGACTCTGTTCCTGAATAAAGTGTCTCTATTCTGCTAATTTCTAGGCAAGGCCGTTCCTCCAGAATTTAGAGAAAATGGAAGTAGAAATGAGTTGTCTCTCACTTATATGTTTGCTGTTGTTTCCAAGACCTCTTTTCCCCGTGTGTGAGAAGGGATGCAATAATCTGTCACCTCAAGCCCTGTCCCCGCACTGCCACTGAATGTAGGCTGTTACCTGGAAGTTGTAATCTTGACTCAAATTACATGCTTGCTCTTTTATTTCCAGAAAAGAATGTAAGACAACCTTTACAATGGTGCAGAAGTTTCACTAATACCTTACTTATAATAAAATATGTCTCTGAGAAGTATGTTGTCATGCTATATAATTGCTATTGGTTGTGGGGACATTTTTCCACTGAATGGATTCCCAAACAGCAATGCCACCTGAACCTGAGTTCTTGGCCTTGAGGGAGGATGTTTGAAGCCAAGGTCATTTTTCCTCGCGCCCTTATTCAGCTTCTAATGTTAATTTAGGAGGTAGGTAAGAGAGGGCTGCACCTACAGCTCAGAACAACTATACAATAGTCTTTGTAGCATCACAAATGAGGGATTTTAAATTACGATATTCCAACTGCCATATTCAGTTAAACGGCATTTGTCCTCACTTAGAGCACGTGCGGCTCACGGTGGCATCGACTCGGGATCAGTCTCGTGTCACAGTCATCCCTTGCTGTAAACGGGCGGCAAGTTAGAACTCCCTTGCGCAGAGTGAACGTGTTATTCTACATGATCTTTTTGCTACCTTCTCCACTGGAAGATTAGGTCTTATTTGTTTCAGTTTCAGTTCTGTGATTTAGCACTACTGAAAGCTCATGTTTTTCTCCTTTTATGCAAGTATCTGGACTGGGATAGACTGTTGTTTTGTTTTTACTTTAATTTTATCAGGAAAAGGAAGGAGTGATGTCTCTCAGGACCTCTTGCGAGCATAGAGATGGCACATCACCACCACAGTGTTAGGTGGACTAAAATACAGGACTCTTCCTTGACCAGCATTGGCCTGGAGTTTCAACATCTTTGAAGGACCTTCCTCTTTCTTGCTAAGGCACAATGAATCATTCGTACTGTCATTGGTTAATCAAATGCCTCCTCTGTGTCTCCAATGGCTGTATAGAGAGGTTTAGGGCAGCTTTTTTCAAACTCTGATGTGCATTTCACCTCACCTGGGCGTTTGTTAAAGAGCAGCTTCTTGTGCAGGAAGTCTGGGGAGGACCCTGATGTTCCTCAGTCCTGAAAAGCACCCAAGTGATATCAGTGCCCTGGTCTGTGGGTAACAAGGGAATAGGGCACCCTTTGTGAACTTCTAGCATATCAGGTTGTGTGTGAGCTTGCACAAGTAACACAGGACAGACTGTGAGGAGGGAGACATTTAGCTAACATTGATCACCTCTTACATGTGAGTCACATGCTATACTAAATGATTATGGGATCATCTCTGATCTTTATGATACCCTCTAGCTGGAGTGAAAGACAGGCATAAAAACCATTTTGCATAGGAGTGTGACAGAAAAAGCTGTCCCAAGATGGCAGTGGCACCAAGGGGAGGAAGCAGCTTTGCATGTGTGGGTCAAGGAGCCATCACAAAGGTGAGTGACCTTGTCCATCTGGGTCTTAAAGGGCAAGAGGGTTCCAAGCTGATGAGGTAGGAAAATGGCTGTTCGAAGGTAAAGAGGCATGATGGTAGCATAGAGTGTTTGAGGGAGCTGGCAATTCCTGTGCCAGGGGCCGCACATGTGAGGCAATCAGAAAATACAATGTGTGTGTGTGTGTGTGTGTGTGTGTGTGTGTGTGTGTATACACACAAACATGAGTATATATGCCAGGCATGTCACATTTATTAGTTCTAAGTCTTATGAGAAACCTGAAAGGAGGTAGTATTTTTCCCCATTTTGCAGATAAATAAACAGGTTCAGCAAGATTATGGAACGCTTTGTTAGTTTGTCAGAGGTTGGGCTGGATTTCAAGCCCAAATCTAGGTGACACCAAAGTCATGTCTTGCCTTCTGCCAAGCTTAGGCAAGTCAGCAGGAGCCAGAGCAAAAGCAAACTTATAAACTGCTCTAAGGAAGTTAAAGTGGACCCTATGTGCCATATGAAACCTGGGAAGACTTTTAAGTAGAAAGATGGTATTTGGGTTTTTGAAAAATTATTATGGAAGCTGTGCAGAGTATAAATTAAATGGGCATTGTTAAAAAGAAAGAGAGATGAGAAATTGATGACTATCAAGCACCCAGAATTGTCGGCCCATGCCTGAGCTAAGAAAATGTGAACCTCATGAAATTCAAGGAGCTTGCTGGCTGGTCCAGGAGAAAACACAAAACAAATATCAGATACAAAATCTGACGGCACCCATGAGTTCAGACTAATCCACTGGCATATATGTACAGTGTCCAGGGAACAAGCCAGCTTGTAAATGGGTATTGTTCAGACACAGGAGGCAAGGGTGGTGGAACTCTGTCATTCTAAATGTAATCCTGAGGACCCTGCTGCCTTAAGACCCAGCCACTGAGTTACTTAAAGTTAAATCTTCACTCCCCACAATCTCCTATTGTCTGCTTAGCGAAGATCTACTCTATTTGATGCTCTGGTCCCGCCTTTCCACTGTTACTTTCATTAACTTCTCTGAAATATTTCCAAGGGAACATCAAGGACTGATGACATGTGTAGTATACACACCCGTCAAACACACCCTAACAGTCATTTCTTGGGCACCCACTGTGTCTTGGGCAGATAGCAAAGTTCTGGAAGGAACCTCATGTGGAAGACAAGACCAGTCTCTTTTTACAGAGCAGGAAACTGCAGTGCATAGCAGTGAAATTCACCTGCTCAGGTCAGAGAGCTGGTCAGAATCAGGGTGCTGCCCCAGGTATTCCGATGTCAAAACTTTGGCATCTCACTCTTGGCCACGCTGCCGCCCCAGGCATGTGCTGTATCTCTAGGCTGCTCCCTAAATTTCAAAACTATTGGGCTTGCTTTATATACTTTTCTTGCTATTGATTCTTGAGAGAAAAGTAAAGGGATAGTCATCTTGTTTGATGGATGAGAAAAGAGAGACTAGGGAAATAAAATTATTGTCCCAAGGTCATGGTTAATAAAAGCTGTTCTTCTTCCTTCTTCTGGCCTCTGGTCTAATGATCTTTCCCTTTTTCTCTAGGCCTCATCCCAAGGTTCAGTGGTTCCCAAACTCCACTGTATATTTTAATAATGTGGAGATCTTAAATGTACTGATTCCTGGCTTTGAAAAAAAAATTGTGGATGCTTGCATAGATATTCTGATTGACTCGGTATAAAATGTATTGGAATGTTCAAAGCTCTCCAGGTGATTCTGGGAGGCAGCAGAGTTTGGGAACCACCGTCATAGTTTTTGAGATGGCAGGTTTGGGATTGGCCGAGAGCAGAGGTCTGATCGTGTAGTCTCTGGACCGGCAGCATCAGTACCTGAGGGAACTTATTGGAAATGCAACTGTGTGGACTCGGCACCAGACCTACATATCAGAAACTCTGGGGGTGGAGTTCAGAAATCTGTGTTTTAACAAGCTTTCCAAGTAATTATGATGGAAGCCAACCCCCTTGGCCATACTTCCGCCCAACATGTTTATGATGTGGAACATGGTGACCAGCTGTCTGCTATTTTTACTGAGGCCAGAGCTCAGGGGAAATATATTTAAACCCAAATGACAGTACAAGGCATTCAGATTTGTATTAAAGATGGATTTCCTGATAGTGTCGGTTGCCAACTGCAGGGATAAAACACTGAGGGAGGATTTTGGAATCTTTCTGGGGGTGGCCAGCATACTGCACCATCAAAAAGAGAAAGAAATTAAAACAAGGAAAAGGAAGAAATTGGCCCCTGGAGAAAGATATAAAAGCATTAGTACTGTCATCTGACTTTACTTTAGTCATTTATGGTCCTTCCTTCCTGTGCTTTGAAGTTAACGGGATGTCTTCTTAACTGTCACCTTTTGTTTTCTCCTGAAACTCTCAACGCTGTTGAAATCTACGTCTTCCAAATGGTTCCATGTTTATGACAAATAGCAGGGTTCACTGCCTGAGAAGTGAAGGCCTGGGTTATGGATGGCAAAGTGACTTCTCCCCTGCCTTCTTCCCATTACTGGGCTACTTAATTGGCATCATTTCCCTGCGACTGTAATTATTTTTTTCAAAATTATAATTTTAAGTAAATCAATAGATCAGCCAATTTCCCTAATACCCTCTGTTGCATGTTCAGTCAATGTGGCTGGTTTTCATCATAATTTCCAAGTATTCCCCGCTGGACTTTACTCACTAGATGCTTGGGTTAGGATTATTACTTCTTTGACAATGGTTTGTGGGAGAATTAAGACTCCAGCACACTGGGGTGGGAGAGGTATTAATGCCATAATTGTTTAAACTGAGAACTTGTATGCAGAGTGTGGACAGGGAGGAAAGTACTTATTGCAAGGGTGGATACCATTGGAAAGTTTGTGGGAAGAGTTGGGGGAAATTGTATCTAAATTGTTCAGAGTCAAAATATTCAGCAGTTTGACATTCATCATTATAAGTCACCAATTATAAGATGTTTTACAATATATGCAAAATATTTCCCTGTCATTTAGCAAATTATTTATTTCAGTTGTACCATTTTTCAACATGTGTTTTATGTATCATACGTATTGTTCTGCAAATCACTTGTTTTACTCTGATATTTACCTGGGAGACCTTTCCATATCATTACATAAGGGTCCAGCTCATTTCCATTTTTCGTAGACTGCATTGAATTATTTTGCGTAGTTACACCAAAATTTCCTTAAGCAGACTTATACTGAGGAACTTCAGCTTTTATTTTATATTTTTCTTATGTTCAATATGGATCACCTTGGCATACTCTTTTGCCTCTTTCCATAAGGTACTTAGCAGAGGGATGGCTGGGTCAAAGTATATACGATTGTAAATTCTCAAAAAAAAAAAAAGAAGTATCCTAACAAGTTTGCCCCAATATACATTCCCACCAGCAGTGTGTGAGGGTCTCTCCTTCCCTGTATCCTCTTTCACCCTCCGTACTTTCAGATTTTTATATTTTGGCTGCGCTACTCAGTGAAAGCCTGTGTCTCTTTGTTTTGATGTGCATTTCTTTAAAATAATTCAGAATAAAGGAATAAAGGGTAAACACAAGACATAGAGTTTAAGAACAAGGTCTGTTGAAAGCCTGACACAGGTCTGCATTTCTTTATTCAGCTTTCTTGGGGCCAGAGCTATTTTACAACTTTAAATTTTTCAGATTTTGAAAGATAATATGAAGTAGATGCCATGACTGAGTGCGCATGTCAGTCTGGACCAGTGCTCCCTAAGCAAGCACACGAATACTTCAGCAAAATGTATGGATATCCCTAGAGAGTGGGCTAAGCATAGATGATAAAGATTCTCACATCAGCTCAGGAAAGGTTCTTGCCATGAAATAAGTTTGGATCAGATGAGGTCTTGCCTCTAAATCACTTATGAAAAAGAAATTTGGGGATTCAGTTATCTGAGTTTCAGAATTGCTGGGAAGGTGTTTGCAAGCTTATGTAAAGGGACTTTTTCAAAATTCCAGTTAAGATAGCACGAGCTCATGTAAAGGAAAGGAGTCTCTTCCAGGATGAGGAGACGGCACAGAGGCAGAATCCTTCACTTGCCTATGAGTGCAGGCTGAGGGTATTGGAACCATGCAAAGGTAGCTGAAAGGAGTTGCTAAGAGAGTTTGATTGTTTCCCCTTGTCTTTGTAGTTTTCTCTGGGTGGGAGCACCTTTCCACCTTTGGGCAATGATTGGCCTTGTTGGTCATGAAACAGTTTGAAGAGATCTGCTAAGGAGAGGATGAGCCCAGGAGTACATCACAAAACTTCAGAAGTGATGTGCACCGTTGTCAGTGTCAGGGAAAATCACCCACTCCTTCTTGAAACTCCATCATTGAGTCCTCTCGCCACCTTATTCATGCTTGTAGATGATCACTTCAGTGGCCCAAAAGTGAGTGTCTTGCTTTAGACAAAGGTCAGGAAAGACCTTATTCTCTTGATGACTAATAGGCATTGCCTAAACTCCTGCCATCTTCAATAGGCTTTTAAGAAGCATACTAATTGAGGAGCATCATGAAAGATTTGTCGCTGAGAGAAAGAAGGCTGTCCTTGAGCAAGGGGAAGGAGGCTACAACTAAAAACAATACATTTTTAAAGTTAATCCTCACAATAACTCCTCCTGAAGATGAAATAACTTGTCAGTGTCACTCAGCTCAATGAATTTGAACATCACTACCATAAAGCAAGTCCCATGCACTTGATAAAGTCAGGGTCGTAAACTAGGATCCTCCTTTTTGCCAGGGTAGATGGCAGATCTGAAATTTAAACTCAGAACAGTCTAGCCTTTTCCACTTTTCCTACCTTTCTGCTTTTGATAAACTTCAGCTGGTCAATGAGAATTGTCCTTTGAGTTTATTGTGTTTGCTTGGAAAATGGCTATGTAATAAATTGTATTGGACTCTGATCCAGGTCCAGTGATCAATTAAAGGGACAGGCAGAGGTGGTGTGGGGGTCTCATGAGGGTGAATGTGCCATACACTTACTGCCCATGGAGCGTGTCATTTTGGAGATCCTTTACTGTCTCATGATCTGTAAAATGCACATTTATTTGAAAATATAGGGTCCAGCAGAAGTAACACCTGCTTGAGTGTGGTTGGTAAGGTAATAAATATGGGTGTAATAATTAACAGTTTTAATTTCAACATTTCACCTAAAATGTCACATAATGTGTGTTATTGCTATGTTACAGAATTACATGCTTATGAGTTTTGTAATAAAATATTCTGTAATAAAAAAGGGGTGTTATTTGTGCTGGACCCTGTATATCAAAAAGTCTCATTCTGTTCAACATCATTAGTCAGCAGGGAAATTCAAATGAAAATCATAACGTTATCATACCACATACCTGAGAGGCTAAAATGAAAAACCCAGATAATACCAAGTAACAGTGATGACGGGGAGCAACCGGAACTTCCATGTGCGGTTGGTGGGAGTGAAAACTGTCAGTGTCAACTAAACCTGAACGTGCACATATGCTGAGACCCACTGACTCTATGCCTAGATGTAAACCTGATAAAGAAACACTGGCCTATGATCCCCAAAACACATGCCTAGAAAGTTCATACAATACTATTCCTAATGGCTCAAAACTGGAAAATACCCAAAAGCCTGGCAGTATTAGATTGGATAAATAGATTGGAGTGCATCCATCACAATGAGATAACGTATATCAATGAGAATGAACAAAGTGCAACCACATGCAATATGGGTGACACTTGCTTTCATACCAGTATGTACTGTTTGATTCCAGTGTGCAGATAACATGGACGTGAAACCAGTCTCCAGTGCTGGAAGGGAGGGAACTAGTGTCCCTGGAAGTGTGGAGGTAATGACTGCAGGGGGCGCTGTGTTTGTTGGCCGTGTTCTATTTCTCAATCGGAGTGGTAGTCACACAAGTGGTCAAAATTCATCCAGCTCTACACTTAGAATTTGTGAACGTTTCCATAAGCTTGTATAATTTAATAAATAGTTAAATGTGTTTAAGATTCCTCAGGATGAAGAAAAGGTTATTTGAATTCAAGCATTTTTACTCCAAAGGTAAAATATTGTCATAATTGTATGGTGCTCAGAGTTGCAGGATTTTTATTTGGCTCCCTACAGTTTATTCCACATACAAACATCCCGAGTCCCACAGAGAACCCGTGATCGGCCGGACGTTATTCCTCTCCTGCCTAATGAGCTTCAGGATGTGCATCGTGGCTTCTCTGAGACCTACTGTAAAAGGGGGAAAAAAAGGAAAAAGAAAAAGACAGTAAAAAGATAGTAAAACAAGTGCTTTGATAGCACTTTTTAAAAATTCATCACTGGTATAAAAAGAAGTGACAGCTATTTAGAGTATACATGTGCAAAAAACCAACAACAACAACGAGAGATTTGTGGTGCCATAAAGGGCATCGGTCACATATTTTGCCAAGTAAGACTGTGCTGCTGCTTCTAAAATAATAGTCATAGTCCTTTCCTTGGCATTTTTCTCGTGAATAATGGATTTGGCTGTTTATAGACCTCGGTGCATTGGGAGGGAGGGATTGGAAGAAGATGATCACCGAATTTGTACTGTCCTGAAATTTCTCTAGTAAGTAGGGGGAAACGGCTTCTCTTGCTTGCCTTGCAGCTGGGGGCTGTTTCGCACTCCCAATGCTTTTTCTTGTCCGTCTCTTTTTTTTCCAGAGGCCGGCTGGTCTAAATCATAAATGCACATTTGGTGAGATGGCATTGCGGTTATAAAGCACATCATATCCACTTGATTGAGTCGGTATCATGAACAAATAACTTCTTTCCTATGCATATCAATTTTAACATAAGAGAAAAATTAAAGCACCCATTTCCCAGTATAGAAATCAAATGTAATCTAAATGCAACCCCCAGGTGGACTACACAGTCCTGTTTGGTAGTATGGCTATTAATAATCCCAGCAGGAAAGCAGCGCAGATGAATCACACAGTTTACAGTACATGCCCCAGAATGGCAACAGTGGAAAGATAACTAACATTCAGAATGTGAGCCTACACAGCCACTTGTGAGGATGCGCTCTTGTGGTTCACATCAGTAGAAGAGGTTGTTTGTTCCAGTAAATGGGAATATATAAAAAACTGGAGGCCATTTCTAATATTCTGCATTTTATCAAATCTAAACCCCATCAGAACCTCCTACAGGATTTATAGTTGTGACGTTTCAAATGATGGTTTCTCAGATAAACAAATGCACAGTAATGTACCATCATTTAGAAATTTGCCGTTTCATGTAAGGACATTTTCCAGCTAACTAAAGTGCATCCTTTTAGGCAGTAGACTTTTCTCTTTTTAATGATGACCTTGTCAGCTGGATAATATTCATAGGCATATTGTAACACTTTTCTGCTTTCTTAAACAGAGCTTAGGGAACATGACTTAACTTTTTGATAACTTCGTCATTATTACAGATATCAACTATTGAAAGGAGCAATTATCCTGCAATTCCCTCAAAGGCCTTAAGGGTGGACTGAGCTATGGCCCTACACCCAATGGCCTTTGATTGCATTTTTTCTTACATGGTTTATGGGTTCCTTTGCCATTAAGCTATCAGCTGTCAGTTCTTGATGCTATCAGTGGACTTATTAACACGTAAATCTTTATCTTTGTTTTCTAGTGTTCTTCCTCTGTCTAATTTGAACTGTAAGGACCTCTACTAGGCTCATTTATGCCACATGTGAAGTATAGAGAGGTTCTGGGTGGAGGCCTGGAAAGGTCTTCTGGAAGCGGTTCTATGTGTTGTGCTGAGACCAGTTTCTAACACTTTAGTAAATGCATAAGTATTAGTTAACATTATGATTTTTAGTATTATTAATGTAGTTACTAAAAGTCATGTGTATATTAGTTGAGGCAGCAATTTTCAACCTTTTTCATCTCATGGCACACAAAAACTAATTACTAAAATCCTGCTGCACACCAAAAAATATAACTTTTGCCCATCTGTCAAAAAATAGGTATAATTTTGATTTATTCACACTGGACAGCTATTGTTGTGTTGGCTGTTGTCATTTTTTTTTTATTTGACAATCTAAGCGAAAACCCTGGGTAATGTAGTCTAACTCAGTGCCCAAGAAGAAAGAAACAATGGATTTTGATGGATGGATATCGGTCTCTGCTACAGTTGTTTTTTAATATAGGAATTTTAAATAGAGGAACATGTCTTTGTGATTATTTTTATGGTAGCGGCTGCTGTTGTTACCTCAAGTAAGGTAAAACTAACATGGCATTCTACAGTCTTCAAAGGCATGCATGTCTTATCTTAGTTAATCCTTTCTTCACATCTCTGCGGAACTTGACACAGGAGGCGATTCAACCTCTGAGATGCTTGAAATCAGTAAGCCGAAGAGCCAAGGGCTCAAATTCAGATATTTTAATTTAATGCTTTCCTCCCTATATAAAGTTACCTTCCAGAAATGTTTTAAAAGTACCAATTGCTTCATTTAGAGCATATTTGTTTTAAATATTAAGACTTATTACAAGGAGAGAATGAAATGCCAGTTGACACAGTAAAGCGGAAAGCTAATCCAATAAATTAGCTTAGTTTAGTCATGGAGTTGTAGCCTCGGAAGGCTAAATTTATGTCTTATTCTGGAAGAGAAATACTTTTTGACTTTTCCCATTTTAAAAGATATTAAATTTCAAAATCTCAGGAAGAAGGAATATTTTGATATTGTAACAGGTTAAGCTGATTAAGCATTAGTAGGAAGAATCTGTTCTTAATTACCCAACTCAAATTGAGTAATCTCAGCATTGCCCCAGGTATCAAAACACCCCATCCTTATTTCTCAGGGAAACAATGAGCTGCATTATTGGTAGGACATGGAAAGCTCCAAATTTAAGTTTACTTTGACATAAATACAGTGTATTTTTACAAATGTGTATGAATTATGTACATTTTTATGAGTTTGACAGAAAGGGAAACAGTGGGACGGGGGAGATATTTCTAACATCTTGGCTCTCTGTCCAGCCTCTCCAGCCTTCCCAAAACTTGGCAGGATTGTTTGCATACCAGTTAAGCAGTCGTATGGTCATGGCAGCAAGGAAGTCTAGAATTCACAACAAATCCATCTTGTTTTTTCAGATGCAAGCAATCAATCCTAATACTGTTTTGATTTCATTTCCTGAGAGACATATTTTTATAAAGCTTTTGGAGGACAAGTTAGTAGCATAATTTTAGGAAGTGCTTCAATTATATTGGAGAGTCAAACTATATTTAATTTTCCTTGTAAATTACAAGCAGCTATTAAGTTCTCTACCATCTTTCTAAGGTAACAATTGTATATATTTAAGGTGTACAACATGGTGATTTGATATACATATACATAGCGAAATGATTACTACCATTAAGCTAATTAACATCATCTCTTCATGTAGTTGTGTGTGTCTAGAGCACCTGTGATTGACTCTTCTCAAATTTCCAACATTCAGTTAGTATTATTAACTGGAACCATCACGCTGTACCTCGTACTCCCGACTTATTTATTCCACACAACTATGGCTGTGTACCCTTTGACCGACATCTCTCCATTTCCCCCATCTCCCAGCCCGTGGTAACCACCGCACTAATCTCTGCCTCCATGTATTTAACTTCTTTAGATTCCGCATATAAGTGAGATCATGCGTGGTTTTCTTTTTCTTTCTGTGTCTGTTTATTTCACTTTGCACCATGTTCTACTGGTTCATCCGTGTTGTTGCAAATGTAAGTTATCTTTTTTAAGGCTGAATAATATTTCATTGTGTGTATGTACATGTATTATATATAATATATACCATATTATTTAGCCTTGTCTGTCAACATGCAAACTGTTTCTGTATCTTAGCTGTTGTGAATAATACCAGTGAAGACAGAGCACGGATTCTGGCTCCAGGTACTGATTTCATTTCCTTTGCATATAAACCCTGAAGAAGGACTGTGGGCCATAGGGTAGTTCTATTTTTAGATTTTGAAGGATCCTCCATATTGTTTGCCATAATGCCTATACCAATTTAATTTACGTTCCCACCAACAACCTACAAGACTTCCCTTTTTACCATATCCTTAGTAATGCCTGCTTTTATTTATTTGTTTGTTTGTTTGTTTATTTGTTTATTTTGTGGCAATAGCCATCCTAACAGGTGGGAGGTAATATCTCACTGTGGTTTCAATTTGTGCTTCCCACATCACCATTCACATCTGTTTAACCACCAAGAATGCTGTTGATAATTGCAGCCATATTTCTGCTGCTATGGAACCACTCTTCCCGCGGTCTAATACACTGCTTTTTTCCCCTCCTCATTTCTGATGTCTCATGCTCTCTCATAGGAATTGTCCAAAAAAAAAAACAAACAAACTGATAGCTCTATAATGTCTATAATTTAAGTTTCCTAAGCTAAATCATCTCAATTTCACCAAACTTTATTTTTATTTTTCTTTTACTCTGAAAACAAACCTTTGGTTTAGCTGTGATTTGAAGACGTGGATTTGCTTCGGTGTTGCTCTTCTCCTTTGGAAGGTCACATACACACCAGCACCCATGATTCTGTGTTAGGTTACAAACTTCTAGGGGGTAGGAGTCTGCATGTCTATGTATAACCTAACCTGCCACACTGTCCGTATTAGGTAGCTGTTTGGTGTTTTGACTATGATAGTGCTTTTAAACAAAACAGAGATCAGACTCTTACAGAAGTCAACAGTTGTTTGGACATAGGTGATCTTAACCCAAAATCCATGATTGAGACTGCACGTGATTCTAAGCTAGAAGTTGGTCATCCTTTCCATACACACATCACTGGTGAAGAGCCCGCCAATGCAAGAAGCCACATGGTCCACAGAACAGCAGCCTCAGCATCACCTGAATGCTTGTTAAAATGCAGACTCTCAGGCCTCATTTTAGGCCTACTGAATCAGGCTCTGCTTTACATGATCTCAAGGTGATTTGTATGCACTATAAAACCTGAGACACACTGATGGAAGAGACATATTAGCCTAGAAGCATTTAAATACTTATGGTTTCCTGATATTAGCAAAAAGTAACCTGTCTATTTTAAAACATAAGCCACATTTTTTAAAAAACCTAAAAAAACAATTAAAACATAAAGCATAATCTACTTAAACTATTATGCTACAACACTAACAAACTGTCTCAAATTTGTAACTTTAGATCATTTAAAATTTGATGTAAAAATTTTTAAAAAAGACATTTCCTTGCAATACATATTTTTCTAACTATATTATGGGCATTAAAAGTAACGTTTTTTAAATCAAAGCTCAGGTATTTTTCCTGGTATATAGGAAATTAATTTTGAATATACTCCTTTTATATGGAATCATGTCAGACTAATGGTGTGAAATTTATAGGGACTATTAAAGTCTTCCTTATAATTTCTTAGATTCATCTTCAATTTTTTCTCAATATTAGGGGATTTTTCTTTTTATCTAGTAAATATCTGTTTCTGTGGTGTTCTTGACAGACATTCAGCATCAGTGAGAGCCCGTTTTTCATGTGCTTTTGTCCTGACTTGCCATTTATTTTAAAACAAATCATATTATAAGGTGATCCGCCACTTTGTTTATTTTTGTTCTGATCTCTTTCTTCTTGTTCCTCTTTCTCACTGAGAATTTCCTTGCTTTGGCCCCTTCATATTTGTATTATCTGAACTCACATAGTCTCATTCCAATTGTTACAATTAGCAATTAGCTTAGTTCTGCATTCTCTTCAGGATGTCTTCTTGGACTTGGGCACATTCTGTTCCCAGTTTCTCTTGGAAGAGACGGATCAGGAAATCAGATTACCTCTGGGTATGTTTCAGCATCACTGTAAATTTCCTAAATGTCTAAATTTTCATATCCCATTTATTTTGACAACCCGAAAAGCCAACTTAGCAATAAATGTACAGTGTAAATATTTTGGGTTTATTTGTTTTCTTATTCGAAGATAAATTCATCTTCCAAATACAAAGGCTAAGACAAAGATAATAGCTTTATTTAGTAGAAAGAGAATAACTTGCATTATTTTTATGTTTTTTTAACAACTTCCTGTTAATAATTGAGCTGCCCCTCAATTCCCCATGCATTTAGGTTCATCAGATCCTGCTTATCTCCCCCAGGTCCTTGGAGCCTTCTCAGCTAGAGACTGACCCAGGGTTTTACAGTCTTGTTACCCAGTGGGTGACATATAGACAATGGACTTAGGAAGGAATCTTGAATTAAAGGATGATAAGTGGAACTCTGGCCACAAAGTTCCCCAGCAACAAGCAATGTCCGCTGAGGCAGGCAGGAAGGGCACTGAGTGGAGAACAGGAAAGTTTGGTTCTGCTGGCAACACCCTTTCTCCCCAGGAAGGCAAAGGCCAAAAGTATGTGTATAAGGGACCTCTCTAATAGAAAGATCTGCCTTGTTCCCCTAGAATTTATGGGTATCATTTCTAGATTTTATGTTTAAAAGAGCATGTGAATCAATCCCCAAAATCTGAGATGTTCAAAGGTAGTGTATTAACAATATCTTGTCAACCTACACACCTACTTAGTTTGTTTCTTGGGTATCTCAAATGCATGCAACTTGCATAAACTTTCCTGTTTGTGAGGAAGGGTAGTGGTGAGGTCGGACAATGATGTGTTTAAGCCAGTTGTGACTCAGCTCTATTATAGTCGACCCACTCTATCTCTGTGTAGCTGAGAGAAGTGGGAAATATCACCCTCCATGAAACTTCTGCCTCCCCTGGATCAGAACAGCATGTGGTGAAATTCCTTTTTACAAAAGAAGATCCATGTGCCCAAACTAGTCAATTGGAATAGTTGCCATTTTGCATTGATTATTCTACTGCTAAGCGACTCTACTTGCAAGTAACTAAAAGATTTAACTAGTTTGGGAATGTTCTAAAAGTATCCTTGAGTAAAAATAGTTATTGTTACAGAAGTAAAAATGATCAAGCCCAGCCTACAGGGATTTTACTTTGTCATTGCTTTTAAGATACACAAGCATAACAAGGAATATAAAGTAAACATTTAAAATCAGCTGAATAGGGTTTGAGAAGATGGCACCCAAGGAGGTGGAAGCTGAGTCCCCTTGCTCCTGCCCCCAACTGGGATTCTCAGCTGATCTTCCAACATATGACCTGAACATTCTAGTGCTGCCTCTAAAAGCAGAATACAGCTTGCAGTTTATGGCATCTCACAAGTGTTGTTGGCAGCAGCCGTGACATAATTGCCATTTTTGCATGCATGAACATGGTTGTTATTTCTAGTTGCGTGACTAGACAGCCATACCTTCTTGACATTTAAGACAGCCATTTAAAGACCATGTGAGGAAGGAAGATTATGTTATTGTCTAACCATGTTCTGTTGACACCTTCTGGTAAGATCAGGAAAGCTGTAGCATGAAATCTTGACAAAGGATGGTTGGCAGCCTAAATAATGGGGAACAGCCTCCTCAGAAATGCATCGTTATCAAAGATTGAATTAAAGAGTGATTTGAAAGGGTTGGACTCTGAGTATAAAGGTGTTTTTACCAGAACCTTAACTAATATATTAATTCAGCTTCCCTTTTCATGCATAAGAATGATAAGTGCTAAAAATGTGTCTACCTGAATCTAAAAGAGTCATTTCAGGACATATAAAATAAAAAATAAGTGGGAAGAAAGCCTTTGAGCACCATTTAATTGTCAGTATTTTTTTTGTTGTTGTTCTTTTAGTATTGCATTTAAAAACTGTGATTTAATGTTGATGGCATTTTAAATCTATAAGATTCTGTAGCTAGGAAGGGGCAAGTAATACTTTGATGGGTGCGTATGCATGTGTGTACATAAAAGATGATTACTTAATTGAGCTGAACTTACATGCAGAAGAAGTCAGCATTTCTAACTATGCTTAATATTCTTCAATTTTTCATTTTTTAAAATCATTTTTATTTCTATGTAAGGAGCACCCTGATTCTCTCTTCACAGAGGTAATTCTAAGATGTGATTCTCTTTCTCTGTGATATCCCATACCTCAGACCACCCATATGTTTGATATCTTATTGACTGAGTTTACCTGCTCTACTAGTTCAGATTCTCTTGGTTCCATGCCATGGAAGTCACTACAGAAGAGCATAAGACATCTCACAGAACACAGAGCCTGAGGTGCAGCTGAGTCTGAGAAGTCGCAATCTATGGCAACCCAGGAGCTCCCTCTGCATTTGCACGTAACAGAGTTTCCACATAATGAGTGAAAAGATCTCTGCAGACTGACTTTGTCTTTTATTGCCGCATTACCCAGGGTGATTATGGCAGTTGAAGGAGTTAACCTAGGAATGATATGCTTGTGTGAATTCTCCTCTATTTTAAGGTGGAAATATTAGAAGACAGAAGAAGAAGAAGTAAGCAAATGTAATTAAAAATTTTAACATAAAAGTAAGAGCAACTCTGCAGGTTGTTTCATTAAATTTGTGAGTCCACTAAAGATATATTGTACTTAGCCAGGAATCTTGAAAGTTGCCTTTTCTAATTTCTGGTGCTTTAATGGTGATTTATGTTATTCTGTTAATCACTGCACCAATATTACTATGTGCTCATAATGTTCCAGGCACTGGGGTGAGAGCAGAGAACAAAAATGTGTCCATTTGCTAGAGTGTAGCAGGGAAAACAGACTAGCCAATCAGTAACTTCAGATAAATACAATAATCTGTACTTCCCAAATAACTGCTCCTGGAGGCATGTAACAGGAATGTGTAACCAAATCTAAGATGCCAGAAAGCCTGCCAAAAGAAAGGGAACATTTAAATTGAGAAGTGAGTAAACATACCAGGAGTTTGGAATAGGGGTACTCCAGGCAAAGGGAACAGCATGTGCAAATGTTTGAAAGCGAGAAAGAGCATTGTACTTTGAAAAAGCAAAAGATGTTCTATGGGCTAGATGTAAAGGTGCTCATTCCAGATTTTCCAGGGACTGCACAGGTCTTCTAGGGAGTTCTGACCCTATCTTAAGACCAAAAGGAAGCCGATGTAGAGTTTCCAGCATGGTTGAATCACAGAAAATAGTTTGGATAGGGAAACAGCTTAGCTACCAGGAAGTAAGACCACTCAAGTTATTGCAGTGGCCCAGAAGAGAGATGCTGTTGGCCTAGACTGAGGTAGTAGCAGTGGAGTTATAAGTAAATAAATCTGCAGCAGAATGAACTGTGGGCATGAGGGAGGAGGAAGAATCAAGCATGACTTTCAGGGTCTTTGTGGTAGTAACTGGATCATTAGTGGAACCAGTCACGGAGGAAACAAAGCTCCAGAGAAAATAATTACTTATTTCTACCCATCTTGGTTCAGAAACTCTTACTAAAATGCATTACTAAAATCTAACCAGTACAACAAAATAAAATAAAATAAAATAAATGAAGGAAAGAGATGATGATTGAAGGTTACGACAGAGTCAGGAATAGAACTAACACATCACTGAAGTCTGACCTTCTTTGAAGGGAAGGGCTATGCACTTGACAGTGTTTGAGCAGCCCAAGTGAGGAGGCTAGCATGATTCATAGTGTTCATAAGTGAAAGGAAGCCAGTTGCTTGCAGAAACCCCATCCTGCCTGATATGGAGACGAAAGTGAAATTTCTCCAATAAGTCTTTCTAGAAAGACACTGTATAATGTCACAAATGACATCATTATTAGGAACACAGTAGTAACCTTTATCATCTCTCCCCTACACACTCCCTCAGTATGGACCAGTGCATGCACTACAACAAAATTGATTGAAAATCAATTCTGTGAGGAAAGGTGTGCTTCTATCAGGTTGCACCTTACATGGTCCAGACTGTTGCTTTCCCATGGTCCACCCTCAATCCCCAGATGGAATGCAGAATATCATTTTCTTACTTTGTATCTGTGGGTAAGTACACTCTCTGTATTTATTTGGATGTTAAAATAGGGAAGAACTTGATTTCTCCACTGTTTCTGAGGAATAGATAGTAGTTTTGGGGGAATCTTCCATAAGTGCATCTTCTCTCTCCCAAATTTTTAAAAGATGTTGCTGGATTAATAACAAGTTTAAAGCTATATTCTTGGAGAGATTTATGAAGGACAGCCGCCCTGTTTTGCCAGGAAGTGCTAAGGTGTATTCTTTTACAGCCGAGCGAGGGGCAGAATTGATACCCTCCAGTGGAAATCAAGGTCTTTAACTATGAGATATGCCTCAGTAGAAGTGATTTTGCTTAGGACTGGGCCCTCGGAGTAGTCCCAGGTAGCGTAAGGTCCTCCCCAGAAAGTTGTTTTGAGTCCATTATAACATAGACATATGGGAAATGAAGGTCCCAGAGTACCCTGTTTTAAGGTACAACTTTAATCTTTATCTCAGAAAAATTTTAAAGCAGCTGTAACTAAATGCCCACTTTGGTCATTAAAAGAAAAAACTCAATAAATAGAGTATCCAGAGAACATCAAGCTTTCCCAGTATAGGCTGAAAAAAATACATAGTGAAAAATTTTAAGTTTCCATTAAATTTTTTTATCAATATTCCAGGTGCTTTAAGCCTGGGTGTAGTAAATCTGTGTTATCTTTTTCATTACTAAACAAGAATATGGGTAGTCCTGGAATGCAATATTATCGAAGTTAGATTTTAGTGTGAAAGCTGAAATAGAAGATTGCTAGTAATACCCTGGGTTTGAATGTGTTTCGATAAGAGGCTTGCTTCTGCTGTATGGTTATCTGGCCATCTACTAAGTGAAATAGGGCCAGTGCCGGTTAGCAGTCAGGAGAATATGCTTTGACATCATATTTCCTGGGTTCAAATTCATGTTTCTCCATTTGACCTCGGCAAATCACCTAACTTTTTGTGTCACACATATAAAAGGCATATAACAGCATGTACTCCATGAGTACAGTATCTCGTGAGAATCCAACAAGATATTACATGTTTAAAAATCTTAGGATCGTTTTGGGTGCAGACAATGCTCTGTAAACTGAGCTGCTATTGCTGGTCTTAGTTGAATTACAAGCACTGAGACAGTCCATCCACATCACAAATGCAGTCTGCAGGACACAGGGCAGGCAGGCAAATAGGTCTAACTCAGCCCAACTCCACTAGTGGGGCGGCCATCACAAGGTCATATGCCCTGCTGCCAAAGGTAAGTTATCCTTAGATTTGAAGACCTGCTTGTTTACTCAGATGTAGTAAGTGGCTACTATAAACACTCAGATGTACTTTATACTAAAGCCTGTGATGCTTATTAGCTGGCACTTATATCTTATCATTGAAATGTAACTGAGTGTTTACATTTTTTAAAAGAGAAATCTAAGTAGATAAATTAAATGAGACAACTGTGAGACTGTCAACAACTGGAAGACAGAACCGGGGTGGGGGAGAGGAAAAGTGACAGTTTGATGAGTGTAGAAGAAATAGAGAGTTTCTAGCTCCTCCTACCCAGCGTCAGGGCATGTGGTCATAAAGCTGATTCATCATGGAAATCGGTGTTTCTACCTTGATGTACAAAAAAGAAAGAAAACATGAATCGGTACAAGGGAAGTGATCGGCGTGTTCTGAAATAACCCAGGAATTCTTAATACCTCTATTAGGGGTTCCAAACTCAGATGAGCCAGGGACCAGACATTATGCAAAACAACAAACAAACAAACAAGAGGTTCAACAGATGCAAGGTAAATGGCAACTGACACTCAGACTAAGTGTTAGAGATACAATAGGGAGCAGTGGTGACTGTGGAAAACTGGAGATTACATACTCCTTTCAAAAGGTGGCTACTCTTCAGATCCAACTGACTGCCACTGTAAGGGAAGGTAGGTGAAATATGGCCGTGACTTCCAAGTTGTCAGGAAAAAATAGGAAATACCGTCTTTTAAAATTTTTAAGATATCTATTTTAGAATGCTGACAAACAATTGAAATAAAAGACACTGTACGGGTCAACATTATAGGTCAAAGGAAACACAACTGCAATTAAGTGTAGTTTCTGGGACATATAATTTATTCACTCCACAGCAGATGTGAGCTATCTGTTATTAACTAAAGGCCTTTTTCAAAAATTTTCAGTCAAAAATGAATCCTATTATTCAGAAATCCCCAAAGAATTTTGGGAAGTAGTTAAAAAGTATCCAGCAAATTTTATGAAGTGACCTGACTAGGAAATTTCATAAGCAGTATTGGGCTTACAGCATTGCAAATTTGGATCAGAGATCATTAAACTATTGCCTTTGGCCAAATCTTGTCTACAGCCTAAGTTTTACCAAAACTTAGCCACACCCATTTATTTACATATTGCATCTGTTGCTTTCCCAAGGCAGAATTGAGTAGTTGCAATGCCCTATGGCCCATAAAACCTAAAACATTAGCAGACCCTTTACAGAAAAATTGACCAACCCTGATCCCAATAAATACATCAACCAAAACTGCTTCTACACTTTGGAAAGTACTAGAACAAAAGTGCATGTATGGGCATTCGTGTGCTGTGTGCAAAGTGCTGGCAGAGCCTGAAGGAGGGAGGAACCGCAGCTTCTGGAAGATGATGTGGAAGGCTGCACTGACAAGGTCACATGTGACTCAGTCTGGAAGGACAGAGCAGAGTTCACCAAGTACAGGAGGGAGAACTTTCTGGAATGACATGTTAGGATCATAGCTCATGATCTGAGCTTGTGGAAGACGAGGCAGAAGAGTGCTTTTACTGCCAGGAGTAAGTCAGGGAAGCAGGAAATAATTTTGCTCACCTCCCTTTCAGCTCCCAGAGTCTCTAGGCCCCTATTTAAGTTTATTGAAATAGACCCTTTGACTTAACATTAGTAGTTGAAGGATAATATGACACAGCTAACTGACATGTGAACTACCCAGTAAAGATAGACAATACGTACAGTTCCTAAGAAAAATGTCTAAGCACACTAATATAATATCTTTTCTCAGGGACTGATGTTGAAAACAGTGGACATTCGGTTTTTGGCTTAGCAAGATTTTCGAATCTAATCTGCGGAAGGAATGTGGATTTGTTTTTCCCTCAGAATGGATTGCAAAGAATATATGCCAACTGTAATAATACTGTGTATTTTATATTTATTTCAATATCTAATAGTAATATATACATAGTAAGTACTTAGTAAATATGCACTGAATCAATAAAACACCTATTCAAAATGATTTATTTATTCAATTCCTACTCATTTTTCAAGATTTATCTTTTAAGCATTCCAGAATTATCATTTGATAAGAGACAAGGGACAATAGCTCTAGAGGTATTTGGAAGTCATTTGGGAGTTCATCATACTCTTTGGAGGGTTACATCCAAGACAGGGCTTGTCACGTTCTTCCCTGCTCTTTCTAGCACATTTTAACTCATCCCTGAGGAAAGCAATAGTGTGCCGGGTAAATCTATTCCTCATCCTAACTCAGTGTGACATTCGTCTCACTGTCTGTGGTTTTCTCTATAACTTTCCAAAAAGCCAATAACAAACATTTTCTCGTATCTTACTGGCCACAGTATTTCAGTCTTGAACCAATCAGAACCAAGGATAACTTTTGAATAGTCAGATACAACCCTTCAGTAGAGGTAAGTTCTTCAAACTATGTCATCAGTATTTGATCAGGGAGGAGTGGGGTGAATGTTAAACACCCAAGTCCATTACGGTGCCCTCCACAAATGAGACATCGTAGAGCTATGAGTCCCAGCTCGGTCGGTGTTATGCGCTAAATGGTCTTTCCTAGCCTCAGACCACCGATGATCTAGCAAAGAAATTTGTAGAAAGTCAGAGAATACAAATAAATATTATTAAGCTGTCCTTTATATCTTGAATGCATTCAGTGTCCCCATTTTAAAGTAAATATACCAAGCCCCTTCCAGTAATCTTGCCAGGCAAGTGAAATACATTAAACTGATGAATAGAAAGCAAACCTGATTTTACCACTCATGTTTTACCTGATCAGTTTATCAGTGACCTCTGGTGACTGCTACCAGAGGTAGCCCTTTAGTTGTCTACTTCCCAAAGTGTCATTTATGATCTTTATTACTTTATAATGGAAAAGTACACTTAGCAAATTAATAGATATCTGATCCTGTCCTGGGAATTTTGTGGAACGTGCATGAGAGTTACTCTTTACAACTTTTACAAGCATAATAGATCTGGGGGTTCAAGTGAACTGTCATAGAATTTTTCCCCCCTTTGAAGCAAAATTGACTATTTCAGAAATTTTTCTAAACATTTCTTCCATTTTCCCTGGGCTGCTCCCTGTGAATCTGTTAAACACATCCAATGAAATGCAGCTTTGAAGTTTTGACCTGGAGACAAGTTTAGATTGAGGGATTTGCTTTCTCTTTCAATGTGATTGATGGTCCTTATTTGCGGACCATCGGTTTTATTAGCCTCCTATTGGTTGTCGGACTAGCGGCAGCTGTCCTGCAGTCTGTGTACAGATGAGGACCTGTTCCACTGGGTCACCTCTAAGTTCCTTATGGATTTCCTAAATAGATCAGTCTTTTTTGATTTCTTCTTTGAATTACACTATTTATCTGGCAACGTCAGTAAAAGACAAATGATTTTCAGGGGCATTTTGGTACTAATTACTTGCATGTTGGACTTAATCATTCCGCTTTTAGTCACTGGTGAAAATCATCTAATTTTCTACTGATTTCCATGTCAATTTAAATGAGAAAAATCAGAAATTAAATAAAGCCATAAAAAGTTTCTAATATTTTTAATTGATGAATGATTAGGAGAGCTGAGATTTAACTTCACAGGCCTTAAAGAAATGTTTATTCTCTTCCAGACAAATGTACTTTACCCGGACACACAAGTGAATAAGTAGACAAATAAGGAGGTTAAAGAAGATGAGTTTTAATCGGGACATCTGAGATGAGAAGGGAGTGATCAGTGGAGCAGAAAAGTGGTTTGGACAGTTGAACACTTTTGTGCATTCATTCAACAAATATTTATTGTTTGCCTGAAAGAGTACCCCACTAGGATGCTTGTATACATCAGAGAGCAAATCAGACCAGCCCCTGTTCTCATGAGAAGTAGTCTAAGGGGAAGAAACGGCAAAAGTAAATAAAGACATAAAATAAAATTAGAGCCTGTGTTAAGTGCTGTGAAAGAAAGAAACTAAGTTAATGAGAGAATAGCAAGAGCAAAAATTGATGTTTGATTGGGTGGACAGGAAAGATGTCTCTGAGTGAAGGACATTTAAGCAGTATTGCTAGGTTCAGATATTTAACAACAAGGGGAAAAGAAGACACAATAAATTTAATACTCTATGAGTGGGATTAAATCTCCATAGTTGTGTGTGTTTTAAGTTTTAAGGAAAGTACACTTCTTTTGTCTTCGAAACTGTCAATGTAAAAACTTCTCAATCAGCAATTTTCAGTAGCTCTATATGCACATATTTCAAAAAAAAACCCTAAGTTTTATAGGTGTGCAATAAATACTTGTTGACTCGAATTGAACTTGGCTCTTTCCAAACTTTGATTAACAACCTCTGTACAAGCAATGCAGTGGTATCAGCATCACAGCTCTGGAAAACATCTTGATTTTGTTTTTAAACAGATGGTTTTTGCATACAGTTTTCAGGGACTTTTCCAAGACGGAACCCAGATTTTAAGGACAGTGTGCTTCTCAGTGAGGTTCCCCTGAACTTCAGTGAGAAATGAGCTCTGTATAAATGGTCCCATTCTTGGTAGATTCACTGCCTGTTGAAAATGTAGTTGAGTACATAGATTTTTATTATAATTTTTTGCTGCTCTGGTGTGTGTGTGATATATTGAAGCATTAGCTCCTTTGCCTTTTTTCATTAAAAACATCATAAAACATTGAGGGGGTCTGTGTAGAAATTGCTATGACCTCTATTTATAATCGAAGAAAGCAATGTTTCCTTTAAAATATGACCGGAGAGCAGTATTCTGGACCACAAGACCCTGAAGTCTGCTAACCAGATTCATGCAGATTTCCATTCTCATGTGCAATTCCTAAAATGACGGGAAAGACCAAGGGAAAGAAGTCTGGTAAGGAGACTTCAAGTAAGCTGGTAGGACTTAGCTTTAATAATTTATTTTGTTGTGTTGCCCCAGTGAAAGTAACATGTATTTTTTGAGGTTGCTAAGTAAGCAGGGTGCCTCTGTATATTTTTTAAAGTTGAGGCCTCCAATCAGCTAGAAGCTTTCTTTGTCACTGCACCCCTAACCTTAGTGAGCATAGGAATCCCCAGAGGATGTTGTTGCAAAGTGATTCCGATTTAGGGTCTCTGGAATGGGGACTGAGACTGCATTCCCCACCAGGTAATTCATTGCCTACACTTTAAGTAACAGGGACCTGTAACTATTTCTTCAGAACGTAAGCTACATCCTCTGTCATTGAAATGCTAGCTTACCATCTGATGAGCTTTCTCCATGTCTATGTCTTTTGGATGACTTATCAGAATCACTCCATTGATTTATCAGTGGTTGCTTCTTTCATCTGAAAACTAGTCCCAAAGTCAAGCCAAACCTTGAGTCATCCGTGGTCATTCCTTCTCCTTCACACACCACATTCAATGCATCAGCAGGTCCTGTCATCTGTCCCTTTACAATACGCCCCCCTGTCCATCCTGTTCTCTCCATCTCCACTGTACCATTCCAGGCAGATCCACCCACACCTCTCACCTGGGCTCTAAAAGAGTCCCTTAACTCCTCTGCCTGCTTCCCTTCTTGACCTAAGGCAGCTAGGTGGTCTATGAAGAGTATAAATCAAACGATGTCACTCGCTGCTTAAAATCCTCCCACAGCTTCCCCTGTGCTCAGAATAAAACCCAAACCCATGACCATGGTATAAAAGTGCTACTTGCTCTGACCCTGCAAAGTTCGCTCACCTTGTCCCAAGACCCTCTCCCCACTGAACCTCACCCCAACCCACAGCCGTCTATCTGTTCATTGAACACAACACACCAACCTCCTTCCTGCCTCTGAGCTTTGTCCTGGCACTTCCTCCTGTCTCAAAAGCTTTTCCTGGTCCCTTCTGACTCTTCAGGTCACTTCCTCTGAGTGTCCTTCTTTAAGGCCCTTTTTCAATCACCGTGCCCTGTTTCTCTATTGCATCTGCCTGTTGTATTTCATTGTTAGCCCTTATTGTCTGAAAATATTTTTTTGTATCTCTCTTTACTTGTTTATTTTCTGGCTCCCACCACCACACTAGAATATAAGCTTCTTGAGGATCTGGCATTTAGTAGGTGATGGGAGTGGTATTAAGAAAGACAGTGAGAGGAGGAAGAGAAGGGAGGAAGGGAGGGAGGGAGGGAGGGAGGGTAAGAAGTGGGAAGGAAAATAATCCTAACTCCTTGAATCAAAGCATTCCCCATTTTTTCAGTTTGACACTAAGCACTATTAGACATTATCCTTCTCTCTTATTCTAGGAAAGAGAGACAGAAATTGCATGCATAGTGTGTACAGTTTATAGGTTTAAAATATTTTTATAAAGAATAATTCATTTCTGTGTTGAGTTTTAGTAACATCATTAACTTTTATTTCCACAAACTCAAATGGGTTGGAAAAAGACACCGTTTGGGGAAATTTATGTAAGAATGACACTCGTAATAAAGGGTCCCCACTGTGGGTAACGCATTTGTGCTGACAGAGCCCAGGACCTGCTGTGTGAGGACACAGAGAAAACACTTGCTAAATGGTCACGACAGGTGGGCATGGTCTGCGGCCCTGGTGCAGAATGAAGTGCTCAGGCTCACTATTGTGCTTACTCCCTGCCCTTGGCCTCCCTTGTGGGGCGTCCTAACCTGCTGACGGCTGAGACCCAGGGAGCAAGGGGCACCCACCCAGAGTAATTAAGGCGTGTCAGGTGGTGCAAAGAACGTGCACTTTGGAGTCTATCAAGTCAGCATGCAAATCGTGGCTCACTACTTCTAAGCCACACAACTTCGAGAAAGTCCCTGAACTTTTCTGAGCCTCCTTATTCTCGCCTCTGTAACATGAAGATAAGAAGCAGTTGCAGTGAGGTTTCAAAGTCACGTATATAAAATAAATAGGCTTATATTTCTGGGCACACTGGGGACTATGCAATTCTAGGAGATGGCCTTTGTTTTGCGATTCATGTAAACGAAATCATCATTTACATTTTATCTATGTAAATAGTTTCCAGGAGCACCAAGTCAGAAAGATAATTTTACATGGAATATGATATAAAGGATAACCCTGGCATTATACAGAGAGGCAGGCTCTGGTGGACCAGGCAACCGAAGTCCTCTCATTGAAAGCAACTATGCTGGGAGAGTTTTAAGTCAGTCACTGAGCGCAGAACAAGGGACCTGCAGAAATTTTAAGAGATTTAGAAGAAAGAAATCAAATTAAAAATTACAATAATTAACAATGAAAATGTAACAAATGGGGTAATCAGCAGATTAGAACCTGCTGAGAGTTAGTTAATGAGAAGCTAGAGATGAAGAGATTATATAATTAGCTGAGGAAGGCAGAATGATGGAACATAAAATGGAAATTAAAAGACACAGAGGATAACAGGAGAAGGTCCGATGTAGGTTCTAATGAGAAAGAGGAGTATTTTTTAAAAAATAGTGCTAAAGCCATCATATAAATCTGGTGAATTAGAATTTGGTGTTTTGGTAAATATTTGTTTTTCTCCTTTAAGTGTTGCACTCGAGCTATTTCATGCTGTTTTATTGGTTGTGGGGGATAAACTATTCAAGTAGCAGATAAGTTTGGTGAAAAATGGTTATACCAGTCATTCCACATTTTTAATCAAATTTTTCCTGTGTGTAAATAGTGGAACCCTTGATTTCTATTTTTGAGTTTTCATACGGGCTCATCTTTTATCATCCTGAATATACATTTGAAAGTTTCAGTTGAGTGTGTCTTTTTGTGGAGAAACAGTTTCAGGTTTCCTGAGCTTCCATTTGTTTAAAACAAAGTCTAGAGTGTAAGTATATAACAGGCATATTTAGAATCAGATTGTGTAGGTTCTATTTATATTAAAATAACTAATCTCAGTACTAAGATGAAGTAGATTTAACAGTCCTAGTCTTTGTATTTAAATTTACTCTCACTTTAACCCTCTGATTTGTCTAGATGATAGGCTGGAGAATGTTTAATTATAAATAAAAGACCAGAGCTCTCACTAATTCTTAGCATATAGTTGGTATGTAATAAATGCATGTTGAATGACTGAATTAATGACTACTATAAATTAATTTCAAATCTTTAGGAGATTCATTAAAAGAAAAAAATTTAAATCAAAACACGTTTTTGCATCTGGTTGGACTTGCTGTCTTCCTCAATGTTACAGCAATTATTTTTGGTGTTAGTTACCTACTCTCTTGGCATGGAATGACAGAGGAAGAAAGTGATTAGAATTGTTTAGCAATATTTCCTGTCTGTTAAAAATTGATTTTTACAGGATTTTCTTTCAGAAGCTCTCCTTTTTGTGGCCTTTCCTCCCCTGAACCCTCCACAGTCCCCTTACATTTCTGAATTAGAAAACCCAGCTTGGAACATCTGTGGGAAGACCTGGTGGAAGGCCTTGTGGAGACTGCACTGCCCCAATATGGGAAACCGTGGGTGCGGTGTTCCCACCCAGGATGCCACCATGACATAGGACAAACACACACACATGACAGGCCTTTGGGGAGTCTGGTCTATTTTTCTTTTCTCCAAGTAGGAGAATAAAACATCTGTGTCTTTAGTAGCACCAGTCATTGCTGAGTGCTTTCACTGTTTTGGAATGCACCCCCCGCCAGTAGAATTTGATAAAACCTTACTAGTCGTGTAAGGCTCAGCTAAAGTGCCACTTGCAACATGGGGCTGAACTCTCACTCACAAACGCGTTGTGTCAGGTGGATAACACCTTCTGCGACTGACTTGGACAATTAGAGGTTAAGGATTGTTCTAAGGTGCTGTATTTCTGCACTTTTCCAGCAAGACTGAGCGTGCGTGTTTTGTTTTTTTATAAAAGTGCACCAGATTAGTAATGTCCCGCCTTGTATTTATTCTTTTTCTTTTCTGTCTCATGACATTTTTTCTCTCTCATTCTTGCTGCCCTGGGATTATGTTGCCTATAAATGTGTGTGTATGTTTTTTTTTTCATTTTGCTTTTTTTTTGCATGAGAGAGAGAAAGGAAAAATATGGGCATTTGCTTTTCCTGCTACACATCAACAATGAACATTGTCACCTCTTATAGTTACTGTTATAAATGTCTGGACTTCCTTGCAGTGATTCTAAGAGGCCAGAGTTCTGTCTCACTCATCTTATTTCCCACAGTCCCATCTTTGCGTGTAGAAAATGCATGATCTGGAAATTTTGAGTGAGCAAATTGTTCGTCTCTGCTTTCATCTCATACAGCACGTCAGTGTGTCCCAGCAGACCAGGAAACCTTTATCATGAATTCTTGTACACTTCTTGATTTATCTCTGTGAAAGCAACTTCTTTGTCTTCATAAAAGCAAGCCTGAAAGTCAATTGAGATCTGAGGACACGCACAGAAATTAGTCCCCAAAGCTCTGCAAGGTGAGGCGTATACAAACGAAGCCAACTTTGGAGCTAAGTTCACAAGCTTAAAGCCAAGGACAAGGAAAGCCAGTTAAGGCCCATGCCTTCCCCCTGAACTCATAATAATTTTGTGTTTAGCCTGAGTTCTTTACTCTTAAACATCAAGTTATTTAGTGACTTGGCTCCTTCTGCAGATATTGCACTAAAAATAAAGGACTTTGGAAAATAATCTTGGCACAGCCTTGTTTCTTTTTAAACATTTTTGATCAGATGTAGGGTTTTAGAGTCATATTGTTTGTGAAATGCCTTTTCTGTACATTTTTATCGTGGCAGTGTTTATGTTGCATGTCTAATTAGCTTCAACATACCAGATGAATTGTTTAAACCCGTCTGGCATGTTGCAATTTCTCAGAGTTCCTCATTTGCTAAGAGAAATATATTTGTACAGGTTTTAGATTTCAGGAATCAAAAGTCTATGATGGATCCTGTTCACCATAGGAAATATTTTCCGGGGACCCGGGGGGTAGAGGGTAGAATCGCTTGCCAGCCTAGCCAGTGGGAGAGAAGACAAGGCCCAAAACACTTTTACAATTCTAATTTGAGAATGAGTGCCAAGAACAACATTTCTTCCCCTTCCCACTCCCCACCCCTTTCCCAAATTAAGGGAAACAAAATACGGAGCTGAGAAGTTTCTCACTATTACCAGCCCTAGATATATTTTGGACAGAGTAAGACAGAGGAGATGGTGCGCTCACAAGAGAAAGGATAGAAAATGAGATTAAGGGTGCAAAAGGTGGCGAGGTCTAAGAGGAGGAGAGTTTGAAGCAAAGGGAATAAAAAGCAGGAGTGTAAAGGCTGTGGCTCCATCAAGAGTCAAGGCTTGCCTGCTGACGTATTTCTCCACCTGGACACATTACACTATCTCAACACAATAAACCTTATTGATACTCAATTTTAAAAAATCTTATTGTATCAGCGAAGAGAATCTTAGAGACGGTCTAATCTCAGATTCTCCTCTTCCACTCTTCAGAAAAGGTTTCAATCTCTTCCTTCTTTCCATCTCCACTCAAACACAGGTAGTAAATCCCTTCGGTACCAAGGGGCTCATCACCACGAGAGACAGGATATTTGTTTTTAATATCACTAATTGCTACTATAATTACACACACTGATAGCGTATTTGTTATAGCAGTTTGCCATTTTGTGCTTTCTTAAATATTATTACGTCTGAATATCACAACAACCCTATGAGATCACCCAAGAAATTTTAGACTCAACTTGACAAGAAAACTCAGCATCCAAGAATTTTGTGGCTTTCCCATCTGAACCTATGTAATAGTAGCAGGAGCTAGCATGTATGGAGTCCTTATTATATGCCAGGCATTGTGCTAAGGTGCTTCCCCTTCCTTATTCCATTTAATCCTCCCCAAAGTACTAGGAGAGGTACTTTTATATCCTCATTTAAAAGATGATGAAATTAAATATCAGGAATGTAAAGTAGTTGATCAAAGGACTCACAAGGAAGAAGAAGAAGAAGAAGAAGAAGAAGAAGAAGAAGAAGAAGAAGAAGAAGAAGAAAGAGAGGGAGAAGAAGGAGGAGGAGAAGGTCAAGGGTTTATCCTAGGTACCACGCTGATGTTCTGAGCCACTGGTATTATATCTAAGACATTATTTCTATGACACATAATTTTTTATGTGCCACTAAGAAAGAAAAAAAGGCTGGCATTAAACTGTGGCTATATGCTTTCTTACCACTTAGAATTTTTATTTTTAATTTATTAAAGCTCTTTTAGATAGTGTAGACATAGATTCTTATCATCTATCAGGCTGAAACATATCTAAAAGGGAAAGTATAAGGGAAACACATTGGTTGAGATGTTCCTAAACTTCTGGACATTCGGGACTGCTCTCAATTATTTTTTTAATTCAGACTCACTAATTATGTCTCTCTAAGAATTATTCTACTTTATGTTATCAACATTGGTGATACAGCATATCTTAAAAGAGTGCTTCACTATTTTTGTCAGAATTTTTGCCAAGCCTCTGGTACCCACTTTGCAAGTTTTGAGATCCACTCGTAGTCAGTGGCAGCTATATCCCAGCAGCACCCTTGCGGGCAGGACTTATTGGCAGAAATATTATAAAGGCAACAGTTATGTGGTTTAGAATCAATGGCATGTAGTTACTGCCTCTTTGGTTTAAAGCAGAGCTGAGAATAAATCCCAAGTATCTATTATATCTCTTAAGTTATCTAAAAGTCAGCCTTTCTTTTTCAACTGATACCCATTTTTTAAGATTGCATTTTCTGTAACTACACATAATCCACATGCTTTTTATTTTTCCTACACAGCAGCCTTTTAAGGATTTAAAGAGAGGCAGCACAAGCTACAATAAACAGAGTTGTTGGCAAAGAAGTACACACACACACACACACACACACACATTTCCAAGTAGAGAAGTTGGTCAGTGCTGATGAAAAAGAAAAGTGGGTATGAACTGGGGGGAGGGACAGGGAAGCATTGGTAGAAAGATCATTTCCACTGAAACATTTAAGAAAAGTGAGTATAAAATATCATTAATGTGTTGACCCAGCTGTGAAGTTAATTAAATATTACAGTCCTGGTTGAACAAAAACAAAAACTGAGATTTCCTGGGGAGTACTGTTGGGGTTTTTTTTTAAGCCATTTTTCCATGATTTAAAAAAAAATCATATCTTTCTTTTTTTTCCTTGCAACAATTCCTGTCAGTCCTGCTTTTTACCCTTTATATTTTCTGTCTACCTGCAAAGCTATAGCAGTAAACCAGTTGCCTAACATATTATTAACCAAACTTCTTTGGTTTCTAGTACTTTACAGATCATTAGTTTAGTGAAACTCCTGCTTATAATGAAAATCAGGAGATCTGGAATCATCTAAATTGTTTTCTGAGCCAACAGAGAAATGTTCAATGATACTTAGTAGAATTTTGGAATTCTTTATTATGAAATTTTTTAACTAGTCAAAACCTCATGAGTTTCTTAGTGGTACATAGGACATAGTAGATTGAAATAGTGAGGACGTAAGTTCCAGAGTTACCCTGCCTGCACTTTAGTCCCAGGTTCTGCTGCTTAGTAGCTGTCATCTGGGTTACTTACTCATCTTCTCTGCATGTCTGTTCTTCAGGGACATCCAAGTTTACAGGTTTGTTGTAAGAATTAAATGAGGTAATATATGTGAAGTGCTGGCACATAGTAATCAAAGGTCCTGGGTAGCATGATAATGTGATAATATGTGTGGACACTCACTGTCAACTAAACTGTTTCCCTGAAAACTTGATTTTCCTTCTACCCAAAAACAAAATAGTCTACTTTGGGGACAAAAAAAAATGACTATAAGATCTACACTGGATTAGAATTGAGTGATTTTTAAGAACTGGATTTATGCTTACTTCCAGCCATCATACCCACCATAGAGCAATCAGAGTGTAACTAGGGGTGTATTAGGCCTTAACCACCACTGCCTCCCCCTGAGTCTGAATCACAAAGCCAGCATTACATCTGGACTTTCTTGCTGTTACATAAGACTTTTTCCCCATAGTGGATTTTTACTCTGTGAACTTAAAGATATTAATACTATATGAAGATTAAACTCTATGTTGCCTAAAAGTTAGGTAGTGAGAATTTGGGACACTCATGATAAATGCCCTTTGGAGGCCATCATTTGATAGTTTGTGTTTAATATGCCTAGAAACATGCTTTCCATAATCCTAAGCATATACCCTGTACAGCAAAACTTTCTGTGACATTACAGATGTTTTTCACAGCACCTGATATAGTAACCACTAGCCATATGTGCCTATTGAGCACTCAAGATATAGCTGAAACAATAGGATTATGACTTTTTAATTTTAATTAATTTTCATTTACATAGATACCTGTGGCTAGTGACTACCACATTGGACTTTCTCGACATTTTTCTTTATATCATTTCTGTTTTCTTGAGAATCATAGAAACAATGCCTCTTACCCAGACATCTAAATTTTAGGAAATATAAACATCCATTCACTAGCTGAAAAAAAAAATGAGGTAAGTAGGAAAAGCCTTGAATGACAAATATTAGCCTGCGCTACAAATGACTCTTGGTGACGTCAAAGTGCTGTACTCAATGCTTTGAGGATAGGCCACGCTGGGACTCTCACCTAAACAATTGGGCATAAAATAATACAGCCAGGAAAGCCAGAAACACATTGATTTCAGGGAGAAGATAAAGCTAAATGGAAGAAAGAAAGAGAGCAAAGACTTTTTAAAAAGCAACTACTGTATTAAGTCATTTTTCTGAGACAGGAAGTGTATGAAGCAGAAATAATACAGGAAATAAAATAGAAAAAGTAGACAGTGGACCCCTAAGAACACATCAGTCTGGAGCCATTTACCAAGGGGGAAAACGCCATTTAGGGCAAACCTCAGAGGTGGTCCCAGGATCATGGACAGTGATCATGATGTTAAAACTAATTCATCAAGAAAAGGCTTAAGGTATCTTTGAAAACATTCCTTTGGTGAAGGCGAGAAAGTATAAAACTGTAACTGTTTTATAAAACAAGGTTGGAGTCTTGGATTTAGAAGCATAGATGACATTCATATGTGGAACTATTCCTTTGTGACCCAACCTTCTTAGGGCCAGCAATGTTCATTTCTGACTCGCATGTACAGCCTGAAACCCCCGAATAGTAAGCCTGTCAGGCCCACTTGTCCCTCAGCGTGCCAGGAGAATAGACTGAACCCTTGGCACGTGTCTGTCATGACAAAAGTTTTATCCTCAGGGCTCATTGGAGGTACTGTTGAAGGACGTAGGTGCTGGTTGAACTGCAGGATTAATACTGAGCAAAATCTAAGGCCAGGACACCTGCGGATAAACTGGTTTCTTTGTATATGCTTTTATTTTAAAAATTCCCTTCGATTTAAAATAAAGAGATGACTATAAAAATCTGTATGTGATTCCTGTTTGAATGGGTTTATGGCTTATTGTGAAAATGTCCCTTGGTTTTCAACCTTAAGTAGAACATCTATTTTGTGTTTTGGTAAAATATAACCCACAGAGCATGTTGGATTAATTTGTTTCATAAATAGCTGAATTTCTAGATTATTAGATTATTGCATGGAAATATAATGCATGACTAATTAAATGCCCATAGAGGACCACACTAGAAGCAGCACACAAAGCTGAATACAGTATGTGCCTCATGTCCAAATTAACAGTAGCAGTGTGCTGAAATGGGAGAAGGACATGGTTTAATAAATGTGGTAGAACTGGATTTCGGTATTGGAGGATGGGGAGAATTTGGAGAAGAGTGAGGGCCCTAGAAGAACTATCACTGGCTTAAAAGTTGGGTTCAGGGAATGTTGTGGGAAGGATTAGTGGTGTTCTTATTGCATAGTTCAATGGGGAAATAGAGCGGTATATATTCAGAAAGTTGGGATGAGATTGATAATGGCATTAAATATCGCACAGATTGTCTGAGAGCACAAAAGAGCCGGCAGTTTCACTGCACCTAAATTGTTGGGGGAGGGGGTGTGGAGTGTTAAGCAAGGAGCAGCAGATAGCTTTCCAAACCAATCGCTGAGGCGCTCAGATATCACTGGGTGTTTTCAGATGAAGGTACAGCAGTCCCAGGATTTTTAATGTAGACTAAAAGCTCTATTATTTTCTTCAAACACTGAACATTTTTTACCATTTGGAAAGACTTTTTACCATAACTGAGTATTTAAAAGAATGGGCGTATACAGCCAAAGAAAACAAGCTTTAAGAACTTAAAATTCAAGGAATTTTTAATGCAGCTGGAATGCTTATAATTTCTTGTTTTTGCACACGCTATAACTTGATGTTGTAAGATATGTTTTCTGTTTCATTATGAAATGAGTAAAGAATGTGATTTCGGTTTCCTTATCTTTATGAAGCTTGGTAATGTTGAAATTTAGGAATACTGGGTCTTGTGTACAATGCGTTTTGGTTTTATTTGTTTATTAATGTTTTACAGGGATTTACAGAAAGCTCAGTGAAATCAGTTAGGTCAGATATGAAGAAAGCAAAAAGTTTGATTTTCAGTAGAAAATGTTATTTTCCATGTGGATGTTCAAGTTTGAAGAGTTTTATAAATTATAAACATATTCGTGTTGAATTTGACTGTGAGTCTATATCCCAGCAGAAATTAATACCTTACAGTAAGATTTACCAGACCTGTGAGTGTCTCTTGGCTGCAGCTTTGTTTATTGTCATTTAAATGACTGTGTAATAAGAAGCCACATAGTCATGTTCAGGTCCCACCGACATTTTTAAAAGAATTTTGGCCAAAGAGTCCTTCCTTCCTTCTAATCCCAATTGTCCTTGTCTTCTCAGCCCTCAGCCATGACCGGGGGCTAAACCATCTGTAAGACCGAAAGGCAAGGCTTAGTTGAGTTTTAAAAAAACTTTTGCTTTTGAAAAGACTGGAGCTCCCTGAACTCGTCATTGCTCCACAGAGGTAAAGGTACTCAAAACATCCTCTTCACCTAAGATCAAACTCAAGATCTCATTCACGGGAGGCATGGTCAGGCAACTGAAGAGATAAAAGACTCTTGCAGAACAAGTCAAAAAGGCTTTGTTTTGACTTCAGATGATATACCTCTGGGTTATAGGGAATTCCAGTCTTCAGGGAGTTACAAGCCTGTCTTTCAAGCTATTCCCCAACATCTGGCATGGCCAAGAGTCAGGAGGTGATTGGAGACTGTTGGGGAATGCTCAGGTTACAGTGCGTAGATGAAAGCAAAAGTATCCACGAAGAAATTACTAAAAGTTAGCTGTTTATATCTTGGGCCCAGGCTATGATACATCTTTTAAAAAGCAGCACAACAGTTGAGGGTTTTGGAGTTGCTTTTGTTGTCTTTTAAGAAAATTCTTCCAGTTTCTTGGTTAAACATTGGTTCAAATAGGACCACTCACTCAGTTCCTGCTCTTGGTTTGTTACATCAAGGTGAACAGGATAACTCGAAACAGATGATTACCTAACTTCCAGTGCTTCTCACTGTGTCTGTTTAAGCTTTCAGCCCAGTGTTCTAATTAACGTTGTGAGTCATCATTCGATGGATTCAAACATAAGGGGACTTCTAAAAACAATATTAGTTTCTAGGAAAAAGTCAAGGTGGCTTTTCATGTTTATTTTATGTTATAGTTATTATCAGTTATCTGGGGGAACTGTCAGCATAGACATATTTCTACATTAGTCACTATAATATTTTTAACTGAGGCCATGTATTAGGAAAAAAAACAACTATTAGCTACAACCTTGAAGAAATTAAGTACTACAATCACTAATTAATGAGTCCTATATTAAAAAAATTATCTTTTTTATCATATGATTTTGTGTAAGATGGTTCTCTAAGAGAGGGTTCAAAAACACTGTGGACTGAAATCCACAGTATCAAGCAGAATACTGACAAATGTTCTCAAGGATATTTGCCTTTCCCTGGATAAGTGTTAACACGGACAAATAAATATACATTCTGCCAGTATCTGAATTTAATGTACCATATATATAAAGAGCGCACAAGTAGAATCAATTCTAGGGACCTTTGGCTTCTTTTTAGTCTAACTTCTGTCTCTAGTAGTTTTTGTTTGGCCCCATTCATTTACTTGCCCGGTGGCCAGTCAGGTGGAACAATCTGCCAATTCCTGAGACTCTTATCCATTGAAATCTGCTTCCCATTGTCTGGGAGTAGCTACAAGCCAGAGGACCCAACAGAGTTAGCCATCCAAACAGAGTCAAAGGGCTATCATTTCAATCTGGTGCTGTTGACTTTTTTCCTCCATATCCCAATGTAGATATTTACCAATTTAATCATGAATGGTTTCCTGTACTTTTATATTCAAGGAGAACTTTTAAAAATAAATCATTATTTTCCTAGTAAGGGAGCTTTCTACTTCTAGGAATCTGAAAGTCAGTTCTTTTCTAAGGGGTATATATCAGTTGAAGAAATCCAAGTTTTTATAGAATAAAGTTACCCGTATATTAAATAAAATGCCTCCCTTACTTAATGATATGAAAGTCAGGTGAGTGGGGTAGATGTATGTGACAGATTTGGGATTGTACGGTTGGGCATTGGAAGTACTAATACTTCTGATGAGGTTGGCACATAGAAGCCTCTTAGCCTTGCCCTTCCAAGTGTAGTCGGAGGACCAGCAGTGTGGCCTCACCTGAGAGCTGGTTTGAGATACAGAATCTCTGGCCACAGAACTCCTAGAGTTCAGTGTCTATGTTTTAACAAGATCCCCGAGTGGCTGGAATGCACACGGAAGTTGAAATGTCCGCCCTACAGCATTATAAACGAAATCCAGCACGGGTTCGTTTATCTATCACAATAATACTATAAGGCAAAGCTGCAATCTCTATGCCTGCCCCTGTCTCACTAGAATCCTCTTCCAATGCAAGAAATCACTGCTAGCTTTTGTTTGTTTGTCTGTTAAATAGCCTATCAATGGCATGTCTGAGCACGTGGCCATTTGCCATCAGCATTAGCTTTAGGAATCAGGAACTTAGGGTTAACAGGCAGCTGGTATTCTTCCTTCTTCGGAGGGAATCCTGTCTCTGAGAGAGCCTACAGGAATGAAGAGCAGAGCGCAGCAGTCACAAAACAGGTCACCATCCGTAGCTGCCTTGTTTGTGCTTTATCTTATGACCTGTGGTCAAGACGAGGGAGAAAATGGGGCCACTGAGGAACTGTAGCTGCTTAGTAAGCAAATCCAGACTATGTCCCTGTCTAGGCTTTTGCAACATGGATGGATCCAACCTCAGAGAATATAATACCTGCATGAAATATACATGATCTGTAAAAAATGTCATATCAGTGGTATGAATCTTCTAGACTGTTTTTGAAAGAGGAATTCAATGCTGGGGCAGGCAGAGCAATTGAGCTTTTAGCTGTGGGGCATATTCTGGAATATCCACAGATATTAGGTAAATTGTCTCTTGCCAGTGAATTTTTTGCTCACTTTGCCATTCTGGAATCTGTACTCACATGTTCGCTCCCAACTCACCTAGCAGTCTGTTAGAGGTTACAATTTAGCTAGCAGCTGCTAACACACTGAAGCAAATTAGAAGAGGCAGCTACTAAGCTTCTCTGACAGTGAGGGATGATGAGGAAAGGGGCATTGCTGAGCGCTTTAAAACTTGTATTCCTTATGTAAATCCCAACTGGATTTACCGCTTGTATGCCCTTTTTTCTCCAACATTTCTAAAACCCCTCTAGTACACAACTTAACCAAGCTGTGTAATTTATTTTAGCCTAGTATTTAAATTAAGGTCAATGCCACCAGTCCAGTCCATAATAATGCAGCCTAGATGGGGAGGCTCTGAAAGGTGTGTGTCACACCAGATCAGGTTAGAGTTGTGTCCCCTGGGCATCGTCATCAGGACACTGTGCTCCTTAACTTGCCTTCTTAACCCAGAGATGCCCACAGAATGCCTTGTTAACCTCTGTGGGTCTTTCCCTTTCCTCCATTATAACATTGAGCCTGAGCAACTCAGAACTGTCCCACATTCAGCACTGGGAAACTGTATGCCAGCAGTGTAATTCAGCAGGTGAGTATGCACACATTGGAATTAGTGCTGAAAATATAACCAAAGACACAAATAGAGAACAGGCTGGCAGTGACCAGAGGGCAGAGGGGAGGGTATTTCAGGGGAAAGGGGGAAGGGTTTGCAGGAACAAGTATAGAGGACACATGGACAAAAACAAGGGTGGGGTGGAAACAGGAGGGAGGTGGGGAGGGCTGGGGGTGGGCTGGGATGGGAGCAGAAAACTATACTTGAACAACAATTAAAATTTTAAAAAAAGATACGTTAGACTGCCTGGTTTGAGATGCTGCCCTGGCTGTTGGAATTATGTGACTTAAAGTCTTCTTTGGGTCCTCAGTTTCCTGATCAGTTGAATGGGCTGTTAGGAGAGTTGAAGTAAAGCACGTACGGTGCCCAGCACACAGTCTGGGTCTCAGCGGGGAAAGGAATGGTACCTGAAGCCCAGCGGTCAGTCCGGGAATGCTCACTCTCCTTTCCTCCAGTTTTAAATGGGAGAACCCACACCAGCTCACATTCTATGAAAGGTATTCATAACTTTACAATAGTCAAGGTTCCCAGAAAAGAAATTTTATTATAGAAACAAATTTTCCTTCCTCTTTACCTATCTACCTAGGTAAAATCACTGGTCACTAACAACCTTCAGTTCATACATTCAGCGAAATTTGTTGAGTAGCCACTTGAGCAAGGTCTCTAGTCTCAAGGATTAGATTACTTGCAGAGATGATTTAACATAAATATCTGGGAAGCTAATACACAGTAGACTCTTGCATGGGACTTAAAAATTGTTACAAACTCGATACAATATGGGTTCAGAGTCAGTAAAAAAGGCTTCTCGAAGAAAGTGATATTTGAACTGGGAATTGATGGTGTATTAGAATTTCCACCAGCAGTGATCGGGCAGGGTGTGTCAGATGAACGAAAGGAGGCAAGCCAGCCTTAGCTGGCAAGAAGGAAAGGGAAGATGTTTGGAAAGCAACTAGTAGCCTAGTTTGATTTCCTATTTGACTGGGAAAGGGACTCTGCTGAATATGGAGCAAGAATTGCCTGTGTCCTTGGAAGAGACGGTATCCTCTACTTTGCTTCTTCACCTTTCTGGGTCTTTGTGGGTTGTTGAGAAATGGCAACCCAAGCCTTGGAAGATCCCCTTCCCTTTCTCTCCAGCTTCCGTCGTTGTCCAAATCTGGGTGTTCTGGATTGTAAGATCAGCACTAAAGTCTCAGGTCATTGGTTATTGTCTCTACTCATGACCCCACATGGAGACCATTCAGATGAGTGGTGTTTTCTCCCTTGGTGAATAGAGGAGAGGTTGCCACCCTCTGGGTGAAGAGAGACCCACCATCCTTTCCTGGAATCCCAAGAGAAAAATGCATTGGGGAAGAGAGTTTTTAGAGTTAGGCTAGGGATGGGTACTATAAGAAAAACTGTTACCCTCTGGCTGGTGTTGCTCAGTGGATTGAGTGCCGGCCTGTGAACCAGAGGTCACTGGTTCAATTCCCGATCAGGGCACATGCCTGGGTTGTAGGCCAGGTCCCCAGTAGGGGCTGTGCAAGAGGCAAACACACATTGATATTTTCCTCCCTCTCTTTCTCCCTCCCTTCCCCTCTGTCTAAAAGTAAATAAATAAAAGCTTTAAAAGAAATAAAAGAAAAACTCTTCCCAAAGTGTGAAGTGGTACGTGGAAGAGAAGGTGGTAAGCAATGAATCAGACACCAAAGTTCTCTGGTTAAAGAATTTAGATCAAATCAGCATTACACGTTAAAAAAAAAAAAAGGAAGGGGATGGGGACTGTAGTATAGCAAGACCAAAAATGGAAAAGTTTCATTGACTAAGTTGACTCTTGAAATATCTGAGTACACGGCATGGTGCCAGATGCTAAGCAGGCTTATCTCAATGGATGTAAACATGAGGTAGACCCAGTTTAGCTCTCCCATTGCTAACTAACACCATTGTCAGCCTTACCAACAGCCTGGCCTTGTATTTTAAATACCTGGTATGCACTGGTAGCAAATAATACTAGAATGTGGTTCCTGGTCAATACAAGCACGTGGTCAGGCATGTATCTCAAGGCTATATGGGCCAATAAGTTAAACCAATGGAGGGGTTTGGGTGGGGTGCTGGGACTCAGGACTCTGCTCACCCTTCATTTACCTTGTCTGATTAGCACTTTTACATATTGTGTGCCTAATTTAGGGAGAAATTAATTAGACATTTTATGGCTTTTGTCCTTGTACCTGAACTCTATTATTACTGGGCTCTACTATGAGTGGCAGATGATCCAGAAGCTACCCTCAAGGCCCTTCTGCGGGCTGGATTACCTCAGCATATAATTTATATGTTTCAGTTGTTTTCCTGGCTCCCTGTAAAGCAAAATATTGACAATAAAACTGCTATTTTTATCTTACCAACCCCCACATGCTCTTTGTTCCTCTGCATTTAATGGCTGCACGCTCTTCTCTTCCAACTGCTTTGCTGTTCCCCTGACAAACAGCCACAGCCAACGAGGATTCCAGAGTGATGTCTAATCTTTACCAGCAAACTGTCTATCCTGCTGACCCTGTGGAAAACTAGGAGCATATTTAATATATCACGGAACAAATTAAGGGTGTGAGGCTTAACGCAGCCAAGGAAGCGATCATAATGCCATTATGTCTGGGAGCCCTGAGTGATTCTTAGCACTCCAGCTTACAGAGTTACTCATATTGAACATTGTAAATTTTAAAAAGGAAAAGAAATTGTACAGTTCAGCACTCACCATTTTTTCAGCTTGATGAAAGAGTGAATCCTTTTCAGTCTGACTGCTTCAGTGGCCATTAAGCACGAAGGAAGGACATGAAGTCGCTCAGATTATCCAGATACCAGTCTTTCCTCTTGGCTCACCATTGCTCTTCTTATACATTGTCATGGAAGCCATGCCTAAGGGACATCATAATCACATTAAAAAGGGACACACTGCGGCCTGGAGTCAGAGGGTCTGCGTTCAAGTTCTGATCTCACGTCTTGCTAGCTTTGTGACCCTAGTTGAGTGTATCAACCTCTCGTATCTTCTTCAGTCTTCCTGTTAGTAAAAGGAGAATCAAAGGGTTAGCAGATGCAGAGCCCTGAGAACCATGTCTCCCTAAAAACCAGAGTTCATTGTTATTATTGTAATTTGTTAACTACTCTTAGTCCAGATGTTCCATGAGTTCAGGTAAACTTTCTCTGTAAGGAGCCAGCTAGTACATATCTTGGGCTCCATGGGCCGTGTATGACGTCTGTTGCAGCTGTTCAGCTTTATGGTACAGCAGAAAGCAGCTACAGAAATCATGTAAAGAAATGGATGTGGCTCTGATCTGCATGGCTCAGTTGGTTGTGCATCATTCTGCAAAGTGAAAGGTCGCCGGTTTGATTCCCGGTCAGAGCACATGCCTGGGTTGAGGGTTCAGTCGGGGCAGGTACAAGAGGCAACCAATCAGTGCTTCTCTTTCACATTGATGTTTCTGTCCCTCTCTTTCTCTCTCCCTTCCCCTCTCTCTAGAAATAAATAAAATCTTATAAAAACTAAAAAAACAAAAGAAATGGGCATGGCTGTATTCCAATAAAACTTAGTTTATGAAATATGCAGAACACAGGGTTGGACATAGTTTGGGTCCCAAATTAATTCCTTTGGCTGTCTCAAGTCTTTTTCAAAGCTGTTGTACTTACATATGGCTTCCATGCCCGAGTCCCTGCCTGTGTCACAGCCACACAGTAGGACTGCCAAAAGTGTTTTTAAAAACACTAATGCTGAGCCATGTGCTCTGATGTTTTGGTGAAGGCTAAGGCTCCAGTCAGTGTCCTTTCATGCAGATCTCCAGATAATTCTAATGAGTGGCCAGGGCTGAGGACCACTGATGATAGTGTTTATTGGGGCACTTGTTAGACACAATAAACAGATTTCCAGAACTCTGCCTGCGAATTCTGATTCAATTCTGGCCATGGGCCCATGAATCTGCATTTTTAACAAGTGCTCCAAGTGAATCATTTGTATTATTAGGTAAGCTTGGGAAACTTGCCCTCCCTTCCTTACTCTCTCCTTTCAATATTACTTGTCCTGTAGACTTTTCCCAACACCGAGGCTAAGCGATCCATGTCAGGACAGCATATTGTGCTAAGGAACAATGGCCACATTCCTAGGAAAGTCACACACAAGCCAAAGGAGCTCCTTCCAGAGTAGGAATAAAGTTTGAGGTTTGTTCTAGTTTAGACACCATGGCCACCATTTGATATGAATTTCCTTAAGTGTCTGGTTTCCAGGATGAGAACCCCAGTGTTATATTTTGAAAAATGTTTACCATAGCAAGTGGGGAGATACTTTGGAGCCAGAATGGCATGCCCATTTTTTAGAGGTGGGAGGGGATATGGATGATAAATAGGAATACAAGAGCTGACATTGGTTTATAAGTGATAGTAGTATAAACTTGTGTGCAGATGACTCAGGTACTCCATGAGTAACAAAGGAAGTCTTTGGAAATAACTGTCAGTGTGAGATCTGTTTATCTCTTGCCTCTCATCCAAAGTTTTAAAAAATAATAATAAAGGGAGTATAGGTGAGACTCACATCAGGCTTTGAAAATTCTTGTACAGTAGAAATAAAGAGAGTAAACTGTGTGTTGGAATCTGATACTATAAAGTAACGTTGCAATGTCAACAGTCTGGGCCAATTCCTCTTTTCTAGTCAGTACATCAGAGGCAGATGCTGCCCATTGCAACAGCCATGTCAGCCCTCTTCTCCCAAACTGGCTTCCACTAAAGAGGCTAGAAAATGACTCATTTCCCATTTTCCTCTGAAGCATGGGCTGGTCATGTGCTATCGTTCTGGCCACTGAGACTTAAGCAGAAGTCTGCAGAACCCTCTGGAAAAAGCTTTGGTTGTCCTGGTAAAAGCTCTACATACCCTTTTACAACCTCTCACTCTTCGTCCTGAACTGACCCTAGTGACCATCTGTTACCATGAGGCAGAAAGCCAACTTGCTAAGAAGGAAGAAAGAAGATAAGGGGCCCTGGGGTCATCAATGATTTCTTTGAACTACACTCCTTTGCTGATTTGCCTTGTCTCCAGACTGCTGTTTACGTGACATACTCAGACACTTCTACTGCTTAAACCACTCAGAGATTCTGTTACATGCAGCTAAAAGAATTCCTAACTGGGGTATGTAAGCTACATCTTTGCTGCAGAGGGTGCAGTGGCTAAGAGACACTTACATCCTAATATGCTGATGTAAGCCTTCTGAATGAGCCAGCCAGGAAGACCCTTTGCAGACAGGTTTTAAAAGCAAAAAAATAAATGCTCTATCAGCTGGCCAGAGGCAGCATTGCTTTCATGAATCGTGGGCAAAAAATTTTAAAGAAAATATGTTTGTCAACGAACAATGGCAACTATTTTATAAAAATAGTTTTTAAATGCTCTTCTAGATGCTGACCTTGATGTGTTAAAAAATCATTGGGTCAGAAGACCTCACTGTATCCGTGAGGTTGGATCAGTGAAAGGTGGCTCTTCCAAAGGTCTTTATGGCTCTCTGTACTGGATCTTCTTTTAGTTCAACTTGCAACAGCCATTCCTACGATATTTAATGAGATGATCACTGATTACTAAGTAATAACTATGGCTATTCTTAATTGGAAGCAGCTGATGCAATGGAAAATGAAAGTTCAGAACCGGCTTAAAATTTTTTCTACCTTTGTGAACTTGAGCGTGTTATCTAATTTCTTTTTGTCTCAGTTTCCTCATGTGTAAAGTGTAGGTAATAATTCATTAGCTCTTGGCATTACTGAGAGGTTTGAGCCAAATCATTATATGTAAAGATGCCAGTCACGGAGTTTTTATCTTGTAAGTAGCTGCTTAGTATTTCCTTTTCTTTTTTAAATCTGTGGCTTAGGTGTCCACCCTTGAACAGTTTAGCTTCTGAAAGTGAAGGATGGTGAGCTGCTCCCTCTGCTTTCTTTGCCATTTAATTATCTTCATCTTTTTACCATATTTCACATATTCCTCTCTGTGTCTGGTCTGTCTTCACAGCTAATGAGTAGTAGAAAGATGCCAAATAGGAGTCAAGAACTCGTTGTCTTTCAGATGCCATGGAGAGGGACTGAAAACCATCTAGCGACATGGCCATCTCATAATCTCTTTGAATTTCATGCAGAAATATCACTCTTGAGCAGGGAAGAAAAAAATTAATTACTACTCGTATGCATTTGGGAGAGTGGCGGGAAATGGGGGCAGGGCACTGAGAGGATGATTTAGTCTGTAGGAAATATATAGAGTGCATTATGATGAAACTGCCGCAAGAACAAGTTATAAAACCTTTGAAAAATGCTTCTCTTGACAATTGAGTATTGTCAAACTTACCCTGGAAAGTCAAATCCCTCAAAGAGGGCCATTCATGTGCATTTGGCATCCTTAATCCTTTGCAGTAATGCATGCATATAAATGTATAACCTATAGAATAGTGCACAGTATATAATAAAGAGCATGTATTCCAACCACAGATTTACCAGAAAATGGGACTGTGGACAAGTTACTCTCTGAGCCACTTGCATTCTCTGCTGATTGGGCTGATGCTCACACTCACACCCTGAGAGCTGCCCAGGAGAGCAGGCTGACTGAAAACACTTGCATTCATAGTGTTCCATGCTGAGGCTGGAACACAAACTCAGAAAGACGAAAGACAATCACCATCTAATATTTTAATGGATTATTTTTGTCTCCCACTTAACCTCCCACATCCATAGTGCACAGTCCATTTATCATAGTTTAACTGTGCATGAATCAATGCACATACACTTCTCTCTCTCTCTCTCAATCTCTCTCTCATGAAGAAAGTCTCCCTTTATATGGCATTCTTCCCTAGCAATTGTCATACGCCTCAAAAGAGTAGGTCCACACAAGAATGCTATTTATGAAGTTAATGAAATTTTAACAAATCTATTGACTGTATTCATAAGCATCAGAACATCATGAGCATCCGAATCTTAAACCTTAGAGTTGAAAAGTCAAGTGCCAAACAAAGAGGCTGGTTCATGTGACAGGCAGAAGTGCTGGTCCGGAGCTGTTTTCAGGAGGAAGGGGGCACCCAGGGAGCATCAGCCTGGGTGTGCAGCAGCTGCCCTGTAGCACCGACTCCAAGAGCCCCAAGCCTGGAGCTGGCCCCGCTCAGCCTGTTTTCCGAATGCTCGTGACCACAGAAATGGCCAGTTCTTGGGTTCTCTTAGTTCAGATGCTTGAGGTAAGAAGGGAATCCTGTACAGACTCCTAGATATTCAGAAAGTCAGATGCAAAGAAATTGCATCTATCTTGAAGTGTGAAAAACTCCAGACAAGTAAAAACTCTTCCCCTTGACCCTCCTAAAAAATCCAACCCAGTTTTCTCACAAAATCATTTGAGAGAACAGTCACAGGTTATATATTAATGCACCGGTTGTGCAATCAAAATGATTTTTTGGAACAGGATTACATGAGACCAGAAAAGAAATTCTCCGACTTTCAAGGGAATAGAACAGCGTATCACAAAAATAATCAGAAATGCTTAAAGAAGTCTTCCAGTAGTTTAGCAATAACTACCACAAGGGACTGGACCTTGGACCTCAGGGAGACCTCTAAGAAAGATCCCCAGACAGCTGTCTACATGGGAACGAATAATGTACAAATCAAACGTCCACTACCCACAAGGAACTTCCTTTTTTCTTTCTTTAAGGCAGGTGTGCGGTCTGTGTTGGGTGGGGGACGAGGCTGACCTACATGATATTTTTTCCATTTGCAGACAGTGGGCAGCTGGCTCAGTGGCTCTCTGTATATTCTCAGATCTCTTCTAACTGGATTGGCCTGGAAAAACCATTCTGTGTGTTGTCTTTAATGGAGATACAGCTGGTCCACCACTCATTTCGCCCTACGGCTTCCAATTTGGCAGGCCCGCCATGCAGGTGCTGTGCCTCCAAACTGAAGCGCTACATTTGGTTGGAGGGGAGAGGATGGCATCTCCTGGAAGTGTTCAGTGTTACAGTTAGAGGGAGGGTTTTTGTGCTGCACAATTACTTTGTTTATACTGACTTCCAGTACGTTTTCCTAAGGCAAATGACAAGGATACCTTTCATACTTAGCCAGCTTTGGGAAAAAAAAAATTTTTCTGCGTTTTCTTGAATCCTTCACAACCTGGAGAGAGACCGCTTATGTCAGGCAGGAAAGGGAAAGACATTAAGTTTCACTTTACCAAAAAAAGATCCGCCAACATCTTGTAATACTTTTCCTTTAAGAGCTTCGTTTCTTCTTCTCCAGCTGCTTTCATCTCTTTGATACGTAAGGGTACACTAAGTTGAATCTATAAACAGAACCCAGTAATTAAGAGTAATTGCTTTGGAGATTGGTCCAGACGATTCAACATTATATGCGTGTTCTTCTCAGATATCCATTAGCTGCTAATAAGATACTACAGATGTGCCTGTCTGTTTCCTGTTTCCGTCTATTGTACCTTTATTGCCATATATGGACCAATCGGATGGGCGGAACAATAAGTGGATGTCCTTTTGCTCCCTGAACATGTCTCAAAGGAATGTTTGTTATTAGATTGCTTTTTCTGTTTAGTTTCACATCAGTATGTTAATAAAGAAAGCATTACATGGAGAAAGTTTTTGTTGCTTTTCTTCACTTCTGCCACCTAACTGGTTTATTGTTTAATTAAATCCCTTTGTATAAGTTATTTTTTTAAGTATGTAATGCAAATATGCCTGAGCAATGGGAGCAGGGGGAAAATTACATCCTTCCTCCCGCTCTCTTGGAAAGAAAGTTTCCATCTAAATGTTTTAAGTACTTAGAAATTCAGCATGAATATCATGTTGCTATATTTGACTGATTTACATTTGACACTTGGTAAAAAGCCTATGAATTATTCATTCCCAAGTGATTCTATAAGCCAGAACACCAGAAATCACATCTCCCGTTAGAGTTTATAAAGTAAAATAGTTTAAATACTCTCTAGACATGTGGATATCTACAGAGTTGGTTTTCCCCTTAATTTCAAATTGCCGTGCTTTCTACTTACTTTCCTCTTTATTTTAGGATAACTTAGCTAAAGATCTTACCCTTTTCTACAGTAAACCTTGTTAATATATTTTTATGGGTACAAAATATTATGTTATAAAGTAGATTTATAATTGATATTTTTTGTTCCTCTTCAGACCAAGGGAACTTTATTTTGGTATAAGAACAAAACAACTGAGGGGAAAATAATTATTGACTTCTTCTTTTGCTTATATCGAACTAAAAGTAAGAAGAAGTAAACTACAGCTTATTAGATAGAATTAAACACTGCACTTAGAGGTGAAAATAAATACATTATTCCATGGAAATGATATAGATATACTGTGCATATATTCATACACACACAGGCACACACATGCACACAGTGATACCAACCAGCCTGGTACACTAAAACTGCTTGTGATATTAACATATTCTGTGTAGTCTCTATATCCTGGAGTTCACAAATATGCATCTTGGCAGCTAACGCCTCATGGAAATACATTAAAATCATTTAAAAATGCTACTTACAGCAATAATGCTTTGACCTATGTGCTCATTAGAATTCATAAACCAAACAAGGTCAGGTGGGGTGCCTGGCTGGATGACACTTCCCCAGAACATTCAAAGCCTCTAAAACTATGTGGGCTGCAGTAGTAGAGAGGAGATTTCTCTACATGTCATTTTGAGTGGAACCATAACAAATACTGGAGGGCAGACGGGAAGTGAAATTCCTCTGGGGAAAAGTGCCGAAGGGTTTTGGATCTTTCGATGAGTGCCACTCGCTAGGACCTGCGTGCGTTTTCAGGAGAGGAGAGGCATCCCGAGTTATCCTTCCCTGGGAAATGCGTGCAGCAATTATACACACCCAAGGCACAGTGAAGGGTTTTGTTTTGTGCACAATGAGAAATTTCCAAATTAGGTTAGTCATCGAAATACCACAGATAAACTGTCTACCAAAATGTGGTTTAAAATTTTATTCCTTACTGAGAACATGCAGAGATCATTTCCTCACTAAGTTATTGATACAAAGTCTCCTAAATCAAATTTTGTAAAATTTTCAAATTTGTCAAGTCTTTTTGTAAATGTTTTTGCTGTGAGCAAAGAACTGATCAGAAAGTGACAAATTTGATGAAGTTACAGTTGAGAAGTCATGCCTTGAATTTTTGTGGGCTCTGGGCTGACATAAAACACTACTAATAGACAGCTGTGACTGAATAATGTCACTGTCTTCTAATTTGTTCCTGTAAATCATTGGTACTGGAGTGGTTAAGAATCTTCTATTTTCATCATTCAGGCAAGTTAAGTACTACTATGGTCTGGGCACAGGCCTGGGCACTAAGGATGCAGCAGAAAGAATTGCTAGAAAGAATTTCTGTCCCCAGGGAGCTTAGCATCTAGTGGAGGAGTCAGCAAACTCCAACTTTCTTTGCTCAAAATGTTTTTGTTGAGTTCTGAAGGGCAGGACCTATTTGGAGATGGAGAGAAAGTATAGTCTGAATGGTACTCAAAGTATCTATTGTGCTTATGTTACATTGGAAATTACTCTTAGAAGAAGCGAAATGTAAAATCTGAGCTAATTCATATACAATAATGTCATCTTTCTCTTGCTAATTCACCATAGGGGATTTGCCCAAAAGGAAAGCTCTAATTACAGCTATTGATGAAACTGTTTTGAAGAGGCAGCTCTGTTTATGAGAGGGATGAAGATACTAAGTAATTTAGGAGGGAGAGGTCGTTTTTTTTTTTGTCTTTGATAATCCCTGGTTGTTTGTCTGCCTTGTCTGAATTACGGATAACTTTTCCTGAGCCAGGACTGAGATGAGGCCTGAGGTGTGGGGTGCTCACCTCAGGTATACCAAATACAGGGGCACCTAAAAAACCCAGCAATCAAGCTGATATTTTAATTCAATTTTTTAAAATAAAAATTAATGCAAAGAAAATCATGATACAAAACCACCAAAAACTGAATACAGACTAGTTCACTATTTTCACCCATTGTTTACCTTGACTTTGTCTTGTACCCACCTTGCTCTAAACACCCAAAGCACTGGGTTCATTCCTCATCTCCAGGAGCTGTCACTGTGTGTCATGTGTGTTTGCGTTCTTGTTCTGCCAATTGCATGGATAATAACATCTTACCCTTAGGGACAAATCCAGGTCTGTCTTCCATGTTTCTCGATTTACCCAGTATTGTACATTACACCTAACAGCTACTCGCTAAGTGCTTATTAAATCCAAGAGCAGGGCAAATTAGAGTTCAGACCCTGCTGCCATTTACTGAGTCTTCTGAAAACTATTCTCTCTAAAGAGATATATAAAAGAATTCAGAGACTTTACATGGAAACTTTTGGCATTTGACACCTAAGCTTCATACACTTTTCACTTTTATTACATTTGCTCTAAATTACTTTGTTCTGTAATCATGCTGATCTTCAAGGAGCCTGCTATGTTGTGGCACATAATTAGAGATACCTTGTTTTTCCTGCCTCTGTAAAATTTTGACTTAGTTTAACATCAGTTGGTGCTAATGAATGTCTCGGCAGGTGTGCTCCACAGGTACTTCGAATTCACTCATCCAGAACTGCCTTCACCCTGAGACCTGTCGTCCCTTCCCTGTTCTCTGGCTTGATGAAGGGTGCCATCCTTTGCTTGGTTTCTAAAATCCCAATTCTGGCGTCAGCCTTAATCCTTTACTCTCCTTTAATGCCCTGTGTCCAATCCATATCGTAGTCTATCCCAATTAATATCCTTTGGATTCATCACAACCATGGGCCAAAGATGCAGGCCCTCTGCAGGCCTAGTGCAGTAGTTTCGGGTCTGGTTCTCCAGCCTCCAGGCTTTGCTATGCAGTTACAAAGTGGCCTTTGTCAAATGCAAATCTGATCACATAAGTTATCTACGTCAAACTCACTAATGACTCACCGACTGTTACCTTCAGGAAAAGAGTCTGCTCTTCATAACAGTGCAGTGCAGGTCCTCCTCCATCTAGTTCCTCCCTTGTCAGTCTCATCTCACACTATCCCCCAGCCCCTGATCCTGTACTTTCTCTATTCTGTGTGGAAGTCCCTTACCCAGTTCACTTGTCACACTTCCACCATCAGCCCTCTGTTGGCTTAGGTGTCCACCCTCTGTGCTCTCATGATATTGAGCACAAAATTCCATTACAGCATGGAGCAACCCTAACGTGTTGTCTTTCCCCCATGAGGCTGTGCGCTACTTGGGAAGGAGGGAGTGGCATGAGTAGGTCTTTTGCTTTTTCACCCCAGAATCCAGTGTAGAACCTAACCCAACAATCATGAAACTTGCTCAGTTCATCCAATCAATCAATTCATTATCTTATTCTCACATCCATTCCCCTCCTTTCCATTCTCATTGTCACCTTCTAGTTTAGATTCATATCACTTCATTCTCTATACATATTTTATGTTCCGTCTAAACTGGATTATCGCTAGTCCCCAAAATAGAATGTTTGTAATCCCTCATCTGTACTTGGTGAATTCCTTTTTGTTTATTTCAGTGTTCATCTTCGAAGGCCATTGCTCCATCAAGTCTTTTCTGTTTTCCTACACGTGCAAGTAATCCCTTGCCTCTTTGAATAGTTCTCTCTCCTCTTACCACGCCCCCAGCATGCATACACTTGATGTGCATCGAATTGTTGTAATTCATGAGCGGTCACCACTCCTGGTTAAACTGTGGACAGGGATTGCTCCTCCCTCTCTCTGTTCCCCCACGGGTCTCGCTCAGTGCTTTGGTCATAGAAGGGGCTCAGAATTGAATTGGAACTGAACTGAATTGAATAAACTATCCATTTATGAAATAATTTGCTTTAGAGTTGCCAGAATTAAATGGCTGCTCCAGTGGCAATATTACTCTAACTCACTAATATCATTTGATCCACGGAGGAGCTAGTTAATTAAGTAGGTGGAATAAAAAATATAATCGGCTAGAGGAAGAATGTTCTGGCAGGCACCCATATATATATATATTTTTTTTTTCTGAAAAGCATTATGATCTCTCAGCTATAATTCCTCTTGCTTTCCACCCAAAATAGCAATAGGTCTCCTTGCACATGCCTGTCGATGGCCGATTTAGGAATGCAGGCCATACACCTGTGTGCCAGATGTGAGCTAAAGCCTGTGCGCTACCCTGGTCCATCTGCAAGGCATACCCCATGCTGGCTCATTTCTATAGGGAAGGGGGCACTTGTCCCCAGGCTTTTTACATGATAGGTTCCCTGGTGCTTGCCTGTTTTCCTTAACTTGAAACCCCCTTCATTGAATTTCAATGTCTTGGATGACCTTTGCCAACACAGGAGGCCTTAGTCCATTTGCTTATCAGTGAGTATGCTTTTTCTCTGCATGTTTGATTTTTGCCTGGTGCTGGGGTTTTTTTGTTGTTGTTTTTTCTTGCCTTTTTTTTTTTTTTTTTTTGACTTGTATCATCACTTGAGAAAGGGCTGTTTGGTCTTCCATAGCCGAATCAGCCACATCAGCATCAACGATAGTTAATAGCTGACAAGTCCTCAGGATTTCTGTGTGGAGGATCCTGAAGAGTGTCATCCGATAGTGAATGTAGCTTTAGCCGGAATGAATGGGATTCGATAACGAATGGGCCTGCATTGATGGGCACTGGGGACAGGATAGCTCTGTGATCTTCTTTGTTTCTGTAAGAATGCCTCTGCAACTGAATCCGACCCATTTCTATGCCAATGTGCTAATAGTTGTGGAATCTCATTCATCTCAACAGAGGCCAGTTAGCCCTGGAATCCCATCTGTTTGAGTGGATGCAGTAAAATGTCATGGAAATGTGGCCATTTATTCACAACACCAGTGAGAGCTTTCTCGCTGTTAATTTCCCTGCATGTTAAGTGACTCCAATTGCACAGATTCTTGCACCAATTTTTTTTTATAAAAACATGGTGTTTGGAGTTTTTCACTTAATTTTTTATTTTGACTCTTACGTGTTGACAAAGAGAGAATTAAATGGTTATAAAAACATGCACTGAATCTAAATGGGATGCTCTCCTCCCTATACAATAGATTCAAAAATGCCTCAGCCAGGGTTTTTGAGTCCCTCTTAGCATAAGATGCCCAAGGCTGTGTTTTGGCCCAGAGGAAGTTTTGGGCTGATTTTTTTTTTTCCTCCTGAAAATAGAGTTTAAGCAATAGAGACACCGGATGAGTCTTAACGAGAACAGGGGTAAAAGAGGCGCTGTTTCTTACAGATTGCTAGAGTGACACAATAGTTAAGAACGTGGCAGGCCTTCCAGTTAAACCCCTGGCTAGCTGGCTGGCGGAGAAGCTGGAGTCAGTCTGGCTGGAGAGCATGCCAGGCGCTTATAAAATCACATGCAGAAGGAAATAAGGACCATTTTCACACACTTGTCACTTCCTGAAGAAATTTCCTAAGTTGTTTTTTAAGTCAAGAATTTTGACTTTAAAGAAAGCATGTATGTTGTATTTGTGCATACTGAAGCATCTAATATAAATGGATGGATAAGTAATATAGGGTACAATAGATTATTTGCCAAAAATAAATGTGGGGACAGATGTTTTGTTTTATTTTCAGGTACCTGTGAATATGAACCGGCTGAATTAATCAATCAAACATGCTTAAAGTTATCAGGCATTTTCATGGACTTGACAATAACAAGAATAACTAACCAGTGTTTTCCAGGAGCCAGGCACAGTTCTGCATCCTTGGTGCACATTAACTCATCTGGCCTCTGTCACAAACCAGTGCGTGACGTACTGTTGTTATCTCCATTTCACAAATAAGGAAACCGAGGCTCAATGAAATTAAGATTTTTACCCTTTGCCTCTACATTAGCTTTATTAAAATAACTTGTTTCCTAGAGTAAGCATCACCTCTTTATTCACATGGTATGAATTCACAAAGCAATGTGCCTACTGGTTTAATCAAACATGCCAGAACGAATACAGTAGACTCTTGTTTGCCCAGAATGTCTGTCACTGGACACATTCTGAATCGATAACTTTTCCAAAGTGTGGATATCTTGACTTTGAAAGGATGCAACAGTTGACAAATGGCAGTTTATCCCATAATATAACATTTGCACAATTGAGGTTAAATACTTTAAATATAAAATCCTACCCAAACACATAAACAAGTAGGGTACATTACAGCTCATGCTTTAACCAGACAAGCTATCGAGATAATGCTACTGTATTTCCTTATGAACTTCCTTTTTCATATTTCTAAACTGGAAACTGGGCTACCATGATTTTACCTGGTGATCACATCGTCACTTTCCACCACGTGTAAAGCCAAACTATGCCCCAATATTAGTATGCAGTGGTTATTAAAATGGTGATTATTTTAAAATATTACTTTATAAATCAGTAGCCTGAATTCTTACTATGTTACAACCCTTTATAAACGTCGTTATATATTTAAATGAGTACTATTGGTTTCAGAGATGCCCATTGGAGAAATTATAAACCTATGTCAGTGGTGGTACTTGTGATCAAAGTCTCCTTGGAATTCTCTTTAATTGTCTTTGCAGCAAGTATCAGTTTATTTAGGAAGGTGGTCACTCTTCATGTTTGGTATAGATTTGCTTTAATAATATAACCAGATGGAAGTCTAGTCAGTAGGGGCAGAGAGAATTTAAGAATGAAAAATGGAAGTACAATACCATCATGAATTAATCATTTTTAAATAACAAATGGCTTTATTAGTCAAGCTATAATATACACTTCCAAATTTCATTTGCTTGATTCAATAGTAACTTATTTCTCACTAATGTCACAGTCCAATGCAGGTCAGTAAGTCTGCTCCACACAGCCATTCAGGGGCCTGGGCTCCTTCTGTGTTGTGGCTTTGCTATCTCCTAGGTTGTCAGAATCCTATGTCATACCCTGTGCATCCAGCCAGGAACTGAGGGGAAGAGAATATGAAGAATCCCACAGGGCGCTTGGGAACCAGGCCCAGAGGTGGCACACAGCTTATCCACCCACATTCCAGTGGCCAGGGCTCAGTCATGCCCCCACCTAACTGCAGGGAAGTTAGGAAATACTGTCTGGCCAGGTGACGGGAAGGAAAAGGAAATGGGATTTGGCGGGAAAACAGCAATGCCTCTGCCATGTCAGCTCTAGTGGTGTTCTCTTTCAAAAAGGTGTTCCAAAAATGTCCTTAGTGACAGCAGCATAATCTGCCTAAGTTGTTGAGCCACTGTCATCACTGCCTTGTATGTTCTGGTGGATTTCTTATATTGGTTTTACATTTTATCCATGTTACATACGTGTTTCCAAACACCATTTCAAGATTTGTCAGCTTTGATCAGCCACATTTTTTAGGAGTGTCCCTGACAAACAGAGACAGACAGCAGGCCCTCAATGGGACTAGGGGCCACCCCACAGAACAGCCAACCTTAGGCAGAAGAAGGCGTTGGGGTAACTTAAAAGGAAATGACCTGTTCCCTACTGTGAGAGACCAAACTTAGTGTTCAAGCCAGGTTACATGTTTCATTTTTTTTCTAGGTACTATCTTTTTCTTTTCTCCCAAACAGAATAAGAGAAGATATTTCACACAGGTCTTTATTTGTGGGAAAGAGGTTGCTACTTTTCATTCTTCCACCCCCAAGTCTCTTGAGAACTGTAGATACAGTAACTAAGACAGGGAAGGAAACCCTTTAGTGAAAAAGAGTAAAACAACAAGCACGATAACCATGAAATTTGCTATTTTTGTCCCAGACTCTCTTGACAAACATGTGCGTGCATGCCCGAATCCTCCCTTCCTTTTCTCTCCCTGCCTCCATCACATCCGTTTCAGGTTAAATGGCTCTACCCCATATGTCCGGACTCTGGCAAGATTCAGGGAAGCTCTGAGGCTGCAGATAAATAAATGGCTTTGTACAATTTTCACATGACAGGGCAGAAAGGCAAAATTGTCAAATAAACATTTTCAACACTTGTTCGGGAATGGCCGTACATTCCCAGCAAAGATGCCACACTCTCGCCTCTTCTCTTGACATCACTCTGACCCCCGGCCTCTTTTTAAACCCACATCTCTAGAGCCGACATCACTGGGCTTCCTCTCTGCTTCAGTTTCGTAGGGTATTTCAACAGACAGTGGTGAGCATCTTCGGGCTTCTCTCCCTGCACAATACCACACACTGGGTTTTCTCCCTCAGGGAAGAAAAGCTCTATTTTGACAAAACCAGCTCTTGGCTCCAGGATAAGTCATATGTCAGAGTTTGTGGTTTATGTTCTTGACTAGATCCTTCAAGACTCAGAGTGGGCAGGTGTATTCATTTCCTATTGCTGCTATAACAAATGACCACAATATTAGTTGTTTGAAACCACATAAATTTATCCTCTTACAGCCCCGAAGGTCAGAAGCCCAAAGTCAGCTCACTGAGCTAAAGTCAAGGTGTCAGCAAAATTGGTTCCTTCTGGTTCTGAGGAGAGAAGCTGTTTCCTTGGCTTTTTCAACTTCTAGCATTGACTGTATTCTTTGGCTATTGGCCCCTTCCTCTACCTTTAAAGCATATTACTCCAAATTTTGTTTCCATCATCATTTCACCTTCTCTTCTGTAATCATCTCCCCCTTCGCCTCCCCTTGGTGAGGATCGCTGTTACTATATTGGGCTACCTGGATCTCCTCATTTCAAGACTCAACTCTAATCACATCTGCAAAGTCCCTTTTGCCATATAAGGCAGTATTCTTAGGGTACAGCAGTTAGGATATGAACACTTTGGGGGCCATTATTCCATTTACGACAGCAGGTTTAGGGGAGCTGTTTCACAGAGATCTCATTACGTGTATGCTACGGTCTGATTGGTTGTGTACCTCTCCACCAAATGTATATGTAGACATCCTAACCCCCCAAGGTGATAGTATTAGGGGGTGAAGTCTCTAGTAGGTCATTAGGTCATGGGGGCAGAGCCCTCATTATTGGGATTGGTGCTCTTATAAAAGAGGCCCCAGAGAACTAGCTCGTCCCTCCCACCATGAGAGGACACGGCAAGAAGGCACTAACTATGAACCAGGAAGAGGGCCTCCATCAGAATATGCCACACTGGACCTTTATCTAGGACTCTCCAGCCTCCAGAACTGTGAGAAATAAATTCAGTTGTTTATAAGCCACCCAGTCTATGGCATTTTGTTATAGCAGCCCTAGCAAGCTGAGACAATGTGCTGTTCACGTTAATGCAGGACTGTCCATCAGCAATACCTCCTCCAGACTTAATTCATGTTCTCTATGGGCTCAGACATGTGCAGTTCTCATCATTCTCTTCTGCGCTTTTACCTCCTCACTCTTCTTAGTGTGGATCCTTGTGCATAGGTCTCTGCAGAACTGGTTTTGTCTGGGTAAAGATCTTGCTCAATTCATTTTCAAATTATTTAATATTTTAAGTAACAGATTCAAGTTTACTGGCAAAATTCATTCCTGGCAAAATAAAAGTAGATAAGAGTAGATAAGAAGATTAAAAACTACTGAACTTAAGAATTTAAGAAAATATATAAGAGGCAAGAGGAGAGAAAGGGAAGGTTCCTTGAAGGTGAGCAGAGGACAAGAGTCTGTGAGTGGTATGAACCTTGACCTCATCCTGACGAGCCCCTTGGAGGTGAGAGCCCTTCTGAAGGAAATGGCTGCATGGTGCCCTGGGGAGGCTAGAACCTGTACCCAGGACACAGAGACCAGGACGGTCAGACACACAGGCCACCCTGGACTCTGACCTTGGGTACCTACCTATCAGCACAATCTGTGCTGATCAAAGCCTGAAGAATCTGTCCTGATGGTAGGTGGGTTGGTTGATTTGTGTACCTATTTCTCTTGTTTAATCATGAAGACATAATTTTCATAATGTAAAAAGCAGCCCTTTTAAGATTTGTGATTCAGTGGCTCCTGTTATGGTAACAAAGTTATGCCACCACATTACTGTCTAATTCCAGAATATTTTCCTCGTGTTAAAAAAAAATTCCATCCCTTTAGTCACTCCCAACTCCTCTCTACCCCTAACCCCTGGCAACTACTAACGTACTTTCTGTCTAGGGATTTGTCTATTCTGAACACTTCATATAAATGGAATCATATAATTTGTAGCCTTTTATGCCTGGTTTCTTCCACTTAGTGTCATGCTTTCAAGGTTCATCCATGTTGAAGCATGCATCATTAGCATATATTCATTCCTATTTATGGCCATATAATGCTCCATTGTATGGATAAACCACACATTGTTTATCCATTCATCAATTAATAAACACTTAGGTTGTTTACACTTTTGGATATTTCGAAGAGTGTTGCTATGAATAGTCATGTTTTTACATGGACACATATTTAGAGTTCTCTTGGGTGTATACCCAGGAGTGGAATTCCGGGCTCATATGGTAGCTCTCTGTTTAAGTTTTTGAAGATCTAAGATGTTTTTCAAAGGAGCTGCAACATTTTACATTCTCACAGGCAATGTTGAAGAGTTCTGATTTCTCCTCATCCTCTGCATGCTTGTTATTGTCTGGCCTGTTTCTTATAGCCCACCCCCAAGGTTTTGGTTGCATGAGACCCCGAATCCTTTGCATAATCCTGGAAGGGGGAGAAAGCCCTAGTAACAACAGACTAAATTCCCCATTGTCTATCAGGACAGGAATTCAGAGTTCAGTCAAGCTAGTTTTCAAAAATTATACACTCTTCCACACTTGAAAAAAATGTATTTGTTTATTTGGTCTTGCCTTCCCTCTGTTCTATCACAATTCTAATGTGGTTGCTTCCCAACACACGGAGTAATAATATTTGCATAGGCCATGGTGGCAAACAAAGGAGTCTGCTCAGGGATGAACGCATTGGGTCAAGGGGTCTGTCCCACCTCCTCCGCCCTCAGGCCCTAACCAGCCCCTGGAGGCTGAGAGATCAAAGACACACACGTATTTTTAACTCATCTTGGGAAAACCAACTGCAAGGTTCTATACTACTGAATATAGCTATGCTGTGTCTTTTGACCTCAGAAGGTGAAGGTAGTGTGAATGAAAAGAACGTGGGACTGGAGAGGACCAGAGCTATGGTAATTTGTCTAGCCATGGAGCTTGTTCTCAAGGGTACGATATACAGTATGATACAGTATGATACACAGTGTGCAAAATAGACACTGATCCCTCTCCAAGAGGGCCCAGTGTGAATGGAGTGTGAACCCAGCTGCAATGACTGCAGACAGAGGAGGTCATCAGAAGTATATTTGGTGATAGTTCCAGATTGCTTACGTGTGCAGATTGACTACAAAAAACTAGCATCTGGAGGCAAGGGATAACATCCAGCCATTAGGGAGAAGGAGGCAGCTGGCAAGAGCTAGGTAGAGTATCATGTCCAGAAGGTATGGGAAAACAAGGGAGGTTGGTGAAAGGACAGACATCTTGTCCCAGATGAGAAACTGATGTAAATGAGGGTATTCAAATACCAGCCATAGTCCACTGGATACTGGGCAGCAAGAGTATTTAAAAGAAGCACCCCAAGGTGACCTTACCTTAGCACCATAATCAGGGGGACCAAACATGAGTGCAAGCCCCTGAGTGGATCCGGAGTGGACGGGGTAGCCTGTGATGTGATGCCCGGTGTTCTGCGGCAGCTCTAACAGTTCTGATTCCTTATTAAGGTGAAAACCATGTGACAGCTTAATTTATTTGATCAAAATTCTTGCTCTTTTGTTGTCTTGATTTTGTAAAGACAAGTGTATAAATTTATTAAAAATACATTTATAGCTAGACCTCACTTTTTAGAGTAGATTTATCTCCAAAAGTTATACGCATGTTATAATATTAAAATATCAATGAATATTAAATACTTATTGTTTCAATTCACTGCTTGGGGAACCCCATTATTTCTATTATGTAAATTTTCCTTTTGTAAAATGAATAAAGAAGTATGCTGTAAATTTTTTTAAGTAACAGCAGATATGCATACATACTGAGTTGGACTGCAGCAAGGTACACTTTTTATGTTTTTATAATCTCTATACTAAATTAAAAATTGCAAGAGTCCCAGTTAATCTGTTTTTTTAGCTCTTTTTCAGTACTGTGCCATTTATGAATGGATGCTTACAAATCATACTTGATAACGTTATAACAATCTTAAGCTCAGCATACAGATTGACATTTCTTTTTTTTAATTCAGGTAAATTTATTTCTTTTCAATATTGAATTTCTTAATTCATGGATATGATATACATCTATATAGGTTTACATCTATGACTTTCAATTCACAGTCTTACATGATACTTTCCCTTAATGGTCTTATGCATTTTTTTATTTATTATTATTTTAATAGTTATTTTATTGTTCAATTATAGTTGTCTGCATTTCCCCCACCACCATTCCCCACAACTCCAGCCAAACCCACCTCCCTCCCTTGCTTCCACCCTCCCCCTTGGTTTTGTCCATGTGCTTTGTAGTTGTTCCTGAAAACCCTTCCCTTCATTATCTCCTCCCACCTCCCCTCTGGTTGCTGTCAGATTGTTCTTAATTTCTATGTCTCTGGTTATATTTTGCCTGCTTTTTTCTTTTGTTGATTATGTTCCAGCTAAAGGTAGATCATATGCTATTTTTCCCTTACCTTCTGGCTTATTTCACTTAGCATAATGCTCTTCAGTGCCATCCATGCTGTCGCAAAGGGTAGGAACTCCTTTCTGTCTGCTGTGTAGTATTCCATTGTGTAAGTGTACCACAGTTGTTTTTGATCCATTCATTTACTGATGGGCACCTAGATTGCTTCCAGCACTTGGCTATTGTGAATTGCGCTGCTATGAACATTGGGGTGCATGGGTTCTTTTGGATTGGTATTTCAGGGTTCTTGGGATGTAATCCTAGCAGTGGAATTTCTGGGTCAAAAGGCAGTTTCATTTTTAGTTTTCTGAGGGAATTCCATACTGTTTTCCACAATGGCTGCACCAGTCTGCATTCCTACCAACAGTGTACTAGGGTTCCCTTTTCTCCACACCCTCTCCAACACTTGTTTGTTGATTTGTTTATGATGGCCATTCTGACTGGTGTGAAATGGTATCTCATTGTGGTTTTAATTTGCATCTCTCTGATGGCTAGTGATGCTGAGCATCTTTTCAAATGTCAAATGCACATTTCATCAAAGATCTATTATCTCAGTGAACTGAAGATTGGTCTCTTTATCTTTCTATAAAAAGGCACGAGGTTTTTCTAGGCTATGAGGCTTAGTGATACAATTTGGTAGTTTGTTATACGTTAATAAAAGAGAAAAGTAAGGAAAAATACAAAACAATTAAACAGAGATTCAGGTCTCATAAAATTCATAGCACTGTTCTTGAAACTAGAACCAACCTTAGAAGTGCAATTCCAGCTACTGTGACCTGTTTTGTCTACTTTTATAAATACCGTGGTTCTGTTGTCCTATGTTTCTTGCTCATTTGCTCTTCCTCTAGCCTCTTGTCTTCTGCCAATTTCTCTGTAGCTTTCCATTTGTATTGCTGTGTTCTCTCTGTGTTTTTCTTGGTGTGTTGGGCAATCACAACCAATTAATAGTAATACTCTGAGAGGATAGATGGATCACCATCCAATATGGAGATTCTTATTGGGAAAACTCATTTTTCTGGACTACATCATGGATCACTAACCAGCCTATAGATGGTTTTCCCTTGAAAACCAAACTCTAGTTCAGTCATTTTGCTTGGCTTGGCAGGATTCCATGATACAAAGCCTGGAAGCCATCGTACAAGGGGTTGCCTGCTGCTACTTTTTAAAAAACAAGCAGTGGTACCATCCGGTATTCACTCCAGTACATACTCCATGCATGATGTGTTAGAATCAGGAGGTGTGTGCCATGCTAGCATGCGCAGCAACTTTGGACTGAAGGTTGACTTTTCAAAAATCTATATTTACATTACTACTCGCATAATTTTTTAAATTAAATCTAAGTTTTATACATTCTATTGTATATATATTTCTGCTGGTTATTTTTGGAAAGTCATATTTTCACTTTATGTGTCTTTAGCAGATGGAATCTTATAAAAATGGCCTAAAAAAGGATACAAGGACATTTTGTATATGCTTTGAAAAATAGGTCTTTAATGCGCCAAAGGACCTCCTCCTGATGCAGAGGAGTGATTCAGATTTCACTGCGCAGTCGGCGATCTAAGGGACTCCTCTGACTGCATTATTTCCTCTACATGACTGTTCTATCTCTTTCATTCCCAAATTCAATTAAAAGGAGGTAAGAAATATCTCTTTTTGGTCAAATTGAAGTTACTCATTGTGGTTTCCCTGGGTCTAAGTTGAACGTAATTTCATCGATAATATTTATGTTGAAGATGGTGGATATAAGAAGGCTGCAAAACTACCAGGCATGCAAAACTGACTTCCATACAGTAACGTTTCTTTTCTGCAACAACGGTGGTGAAAGCAACTGACAGAATGTGTGCTGAGTTTGGAATTTTTGCTGAAAACAGGTATTTGGCTGAATGCATTTGAGAAATTTTAAGTGGGATTACCTGGAACCAGTGCCTTAAATAAGTAGGGAGGTGCGAGCTCAAATAAACTGGGGAAAGGGGACTATGCATGTAGTGCTTGTGAAGCAAAGATTTCCCCACAACAAATTCTAAATCAGCTGAAGAAATACAGGAGAGGTTTCTGTGCTCCATCCCAAGAAATTTAAAAATCTATCTTTTGTTCACTTCTGCCCATTTTTCATGTGAGCCACAACAGTCACGGCACCGTTAAATTTTAGTAGGAGGAAATAGATACAGTGTTTTCCCCCTAAGTCTTGTCTGTTTTGTTGCTTGGACCACCCTTGTGGCCAGCACAGTGAAATTAACACGCCTTGCTGTGTGGAAGTGCCTGGTTCCTGTGTCTCAGGGGAAACTCTAACAAGAGTCCTCTCTCCAATGAGCAGTCTTCGAGGAAGTACATTATCAAGTCATCAATGCATTAAATGGCATTTCTAATTATCCAACATGCCTGCAGGTGCATGGCTAAGGCAGGTCAAATGCCATCTTTATTTGTTTATGAGTAGAAGGTGTTTGACAAAGCCCATGGCGTATTCATGATGGCCAGTCAAAATCTCGCTTTTTGCTACTGTTGTTCAGTTTCAGATTGGAAACAGTACTGTCTTTCTTTTGCCACAAACAGATAACAATTTAGACATTGAACGAATGAACAATATCTCAGCTGAGGTCTTGAGTGAACCCCTTCCTCTAAGATTAGTCTTTAACTCCCTTTTCATAGAAGGAATTTAGAGCTGACCAGCATAAGGGATCACTCAGTCTAGGTTTCTCAAACTTATTTGATCACAGGTTACTTTCTTGAAATTCAGTGACTTTCTAGTGAAATATAATAGATTAGCATATGTACTTTTTCTTATTCCCTCCCAAACATTTACTAAAGTGATAGGAAGGAGATGAAAAAGAAGGAACCATTAAAGTTAACAAGAACATGAGAGAAGTTAATTGCTGACAAGAAATGGCAACAACATTTCCTGAAGATGGAAAGTAGATGGGCAGTACTGGGTCACACGTTAGCCAAGTGCAGAAAGCAGATCGCTAAGTGCCTGAAGAGGGAGACACACGGAGATGCAGGCTGTAGGGCTTGGGACAGTCCCAGGGAGTGGAGGCACAAGATATCCGGGAAGGTGGAAGTGATGATTGAGATAGAAAGATGGGTTAAGTTCTGAACCAAGAGCAGATAAAGCGGCTTCTCCACCTGCTACATTCTAGTGATTACTGCAACCCAACCATGGTAGGAAAAGTAAGTCTATTCTTTGAAGATATTAAACTAGGGAGGTTGCTGAGTTCTGGATGCTAAGTGTACAGTGGAGACTGAAAACCAGAGGGAGAAGTGAAAGCCTCCACGTTTATTTTTTTTAAGATTTAATTTATTTTATTTTTACAGAGAGGAAGGGAGGGAGGAAAAGAGGGAGAGAAACATCAATGTGTGGTTGCCTCTCACGTGCTCTTTAGTGGGGACCTGGCCCGTAACCCAGGCACGTGCCCTGACTGGGAATCAAACCAGTGACCTTTTGGTTCATAAGCCTGCACTCAATCCACTGAGCTACACCAGCCAGGGAAAAGACCACATTTAATAGTAAGCCTAGTGACAGCGACAGGCTTATTCCTCCATTCAAACACCAGAAGTCTTTTCAGTAAGCCCTTTTCTTTCCTCCCCATCCTGGGCAAACTGTTAGAGGATTTCTCAATGAAGTCACTAAAGAACCTGGGGGAGAGAAAATAATTCCCTCTCTACCATTCAATGTTCTAAGCCAAAACACCTGTAATTAAAGACAGATTAACAAGAGAAAAAAAAGTTTATTAAAATCCCCATTTGAGTTTCTGTTGAAGTTAACCAGAGATAAATGAGTAATTCTAGGGGTGGGTTAGAATTCAGGATTAAATAAATACCTTCTTAATAGGAAAGGGGGTGGGGCCATGGAGCCTCTTAGCGGGGAGTAAATGACTTCTAGGGAAGATGAATGGATCCTTACCAGAACAGATGGAAGGAATAATCATTTGTGACAAAGTTTCTCTGAGTATAATGTTGACTGGATTCTCCTATGTGGTCATGAGTCAGCTTTTGCTGGTTGATGACACTCCCAAGGGAGGAGATTTATGGTAACCGAGTTCCTTTTGGAGGGTCTGTCTTTGGGCAGATTGGTTCAGAGAAGCCCTTCCCTGTTTTTTTTTTTTTTTTTCCAAGTGCCTGCTTCTTAGAATAATCAATATACCGAAGCAGCATATTTTGGGGTGACATAGTCTGCCTTTCAACTCTAAAATAAAAGGCTTAAAACTAACATTTGGGGAATCCCACAAAGAAGTGTCCAAGTTAGGTCACTTTCTCAGGAAACTCATCCATTTGACAAGGTTTGCTCATGAAAACAAAGCTTGCCATAAGTTTTCCCTTTTCAATATAAATGAACAGGATTAGAATTGGGGAGGCAATACAGTTGAGAAATGCATATAATGCTAAAGCAAATAAAGCCAATAAAATGACAGAAAAAAGTGAAAAGAAACAAGAGTCAGTTTAGAGGGCAGAATAAGACATTAAAATAAAAACTATTCTTAATATCCTAAAAGATATTCAGAAAAGATAAGACATTCATGGCAAAAAGCAGGGTTATAAATAGAGGGGGAAAACAAAAAAAAACTGTTGTATGTTAAAGATATGATAGCATAAATATAAAATCGGTAGAGTAATTGGAAGTTAAAGGTGGAGCTATCTTGCAGAAAGTGGGACAAAATGGATAAAGAAGCAGGATATAAGAAAATATATAATAAAATTAGAGACTCTCTTCAGAAGGTCCCCTATCTAATAAGATTTCCAAAAAGAGAGAACAATATATATATTAAAGGTATTGGCAAAAAAATGTATAAAGTAAAGTTTTCCTTAACAGAAGAACAGGAGTTACCAAATTGAAGACTTCTACCAAGTGTCTAGTACAATGTAGGAAAAGATCCAAAAGGGACACAAACAAGATTACAGAAGCTTCCAGAAAAAAGAAAGTCACACATAGAGGGTATGAAATCACAATAGTATTAGAAATTTCCAGAGCAATGTAGAAAGCTTGACAAGTGGTACAACATAGTTTAAAATTTTAATTTAAAAAGTTATTACCAACCCACAATTTTAACCTAACCCAACGAATGAATAGGTAGGAGGTATAGCATAAAAATATTTTAATACACGTGAAGTCTCAAAAATATTTTCTCCCATGCACCATTTCTCAGAAAGCTTTTAGGGAAAAATGCTGCCAAAAGGAAGATGTACACCAAGAAAGTGGAAGATGTGAGATCTGAAAAGAGAGTTCCAAAAACACAGAAAAGCAATCACGGAAAGCCCTACTTCAACATCTACGCAAGAGGCTAGGAGAGCAGCCAGTCAGCCCCAGGGTGGGAGGGGTGTCCCCATTTCAGAACTCATTTATCATATGACACGTCTGGCAAAATTGTCAGAGCTGGGAAAGAATTATTCACAGATACAAAAAAAATCAAATTCTATAGACAAAGCAATTATTAACTCCAGGAAAAAACAAAAGTTTTATAAGAAAAGAACTGTAAATAGAGTGTATCATGGCTCAGCTGTAACAATATTTACCTAGTCACTATTATGTACATGTAATAATATAAATGATTGAATGATTTTCATTTTTGAAATTGTGATGAAGTTATGTTGGGAGTAAGAGAGGAGGGAGAATTTTGTATGTGTGGGCAAGAGCCTGGGAGAGCTAAATCACATTTATAGTAAAAACCAAGATGTAGTAAGGAAAATTTTACAAAATTATGAAAAAAATGTTTAAGTATGTCACGTATAAATATAAGTAACAGAAAAAAGCCCAGCTAAAATATTTTCAAATAGTTGCTTGCAGGAAGGAGAGCTTAAGGTTGGGGAAAGTAGATTGCTCTTTTTCTTTATGAATGTAAAGCAGAATTCAGGAAGCCGTGGTCCCAGGGCCAAATTTGGCAGGCTACTGGTTCGTAAATCATATTTTATTGGAATACAGACACACCTACTCATTTATGGATTGGCTGTGGTTGCTTTCGTGCCCTAAGAAGTTGGTAGGAAAGCAGAGTTGAGTGGCAATGACAGAGACTGGACGGCCTGCAGTTTAAAATAGTTGCCTTCTTTGCAGAAGAAATGTGCCGATCTCAGGTCTAGGGCAGCAGTGCTCAACTTCCAGCTGAATCAGAAGCACCTGGGGGCTTGTTAGACCACAAATCGCCGGCTTCACCTAGAATTCTGACTTTTTAGGTCTCTGGTGGGACCCGAGGAATCTGCATTTCTAGTAAGTTTCCAGGTGACGCTGAGGTTCAGGGACTCCGCTTTCAGAGCCACTGGGCTAAAGCAACTTCGTGGCTTTTTCTTAACAATCATATGTGTCATGTTTATAAAATAAACTTAAATGTTGAGAAGTATAAGCTTAGAAGTGTACATGAGAAATTAAGCTGAAATGAATACAAAATCTACCTCCAGTGACTTGAAGGAGACCTGAAGTGATTAGCATGCAATTTTTAAAACCTGGTATTGGAGCAAAACCGTTAACAAATTTAACTGGAGAAAATACACTGTGTTTTACAGATAATAGAATCTCAAAGATACAAGCATAGATGTTAACAATTTCTGTGACCTCAGCCACCGCGCTGGCACGTGTCATCCCAGTGGCCAGTGAGCAGACCTATCCCTCCACTCCACGTCATTGCCCTGGTTAGCAAAGGCAGATTACTGTACAATAACATCTACAGTGCAAACTGTTATTTAAAAATCTTTGCTGTTTTCTGTTCTAGAATATTATTTCAAACATTTTGTCATTTAATATCTTCTTGTTAGATGCTTGTTTTCTGGACAACACAGTTTAAGAAACTTGATTTAAAATCCACTGCTCTTCTGTTGACCCCTTTCATGGATAAAGAAACTGGTACCCGGGGCATGATGGGTGGTAGGTGCAAGAACTCCTGACCCCAGTCCCCACTTCCCGCCCCCCTATACCCCCAGCTCCTGTTTGCTTTGCCCTAGGTGAAGAAAAGAATCCTGAGTGAGCCCAAGCTCAAATCATGCATGAAGGAAAAAAGCACTGCTAATACCAGGGATCATCGTGGTTTTTTTTTCCTAAAAGCCTGAAACAAAGAAAATTCTCTGCTTCCAGGAATAGCCTTAATCAGTCACATATGTGAACACAGACCCAGTGACTGTTCGGTTTTCCACCAACATAACAGGATTTTCCTGACACATTGATTTTTTTTTTCTTTTGCCTATTATCAGTATCCGTAATTTTTTTTTAAGATCTTAGGCATGATACCAGACCTTTCAACCAGGCAGGCAGAATGCCAAAAATCCTCAGTGTTTGAAAGCAAAGAGAAATAAAGGATATTGAGGGTAGAAATGGTCCCTGGTTGGTAAAAACAAACAAACAGCTTTAAAATCTAAGAATTGTGCCCTGCGGGGGTGGGTTTGCTGAACTGTCAGCTCCACCAGTTAATGAGGTCGTTTGTCTAATGGAGATAGAAAAGACCATTTATAACAATGCTGGGCTTTGTGTGTGTGATTTAAAAATCAAATTGAGTGGAAATGCAGTGCACACTAAATGGTATTGTTTATTTTCTAATTAATTTGCTACAAACTACAAAATTCAAGTGCTAAATATGTTAGATGGCATGCGATTTTTTTAGGAGAGAAAGCACTGGAAACATTCACTGCTCATAGTCCATTTACTTTCCTTTCATTAGGGAAACAAGTTGTGGTTTGAAAGTTTTTAAAGGACATGGGTATTTGGGGTGGGACATCGCTTTTGCGTGTTACATAAGCCAACCCGGAATGTGGTCTCCTTTGTCAGGTTCTGGAGTTCCGGGGAGCCTGGGACCATATGGTCAGTTGATGATGTTCATTTTTAAAATTAATAGGCCAGGGAGTCAAGGTCCTGCGGAGAATGTCATCTAAGTGAGGACAGCCACTCACATCACAACTGCTCATGGACTTTTTCCTCTGTGGGGTACAACCAGGACAATGCAGGTACTCAGTATAAGTATCAACCCAGCACGTCAGAGGGGAAAGAGCAGAGATGGTACAACCAGCCAGCCCTAGGTGCAAATTCTGGCTTAGCCACTGGCAGCCTCTGTGACATTGGGGGCATTCAATTAAACTCACTGAGACTTAATTGTATTTTGCCATGTATAACACACACCCATGTTTTTGGCCTAGACTTTCAGGAAAAAATCTTTCATTTTAATTTTTAATTCATCTTTATTTACATATATTTAAATATTTCTTTTACATTATAAAGGAATCTTCACACTTATTTTTTAACATATGGCACAAGAAATTTTTACATAATAAATAATTCTAGAACTACACTTTTAACACATAAGTGTAAATGAAAGAATTAAAAACATTTACATAGATATGGAATTAGTACTGCTCATGTATAATACACATCCTTAGTTTTCCCTCAAAAATTTGCACAAAAAAAATACACATTCTACACAACAAAATACTGGTATTCTTTTTCTCTGAAAAATGAGGATAATAAGAAATGCCTTATGGGCCTATTCTTAGAGCTAGACAGCTGAGAGCTCATTAGTGAAGTGCCTGGCACAGGGTAATCAAATGAAGTTGTTATGTGTTAGAACGTTTTAGGGTTTATAATAACCAAACAGGCTAACTTCACAAACTGAGGAACCAGTAAGCTTTCACGTGTCTCCGTTCTTACATTTACCTAGTTCCTCCCTCTTCTTCTAACAGATGTTCCAGTCCCAATACTCTTTTCCTAGGACTACTGTGATGTGTTCTCTTCCCTGCCCTGGCCCCAGAGCCTCTTGTACAATCTAGCAGGCTTGTTCCTGGAAGCACATCATTTGACAACACACATGGGTAACAGCAATCTTTTGTCCAGTGCTTCCTATTTACATAGCCTTTACTCTGCACCAGCCACCATTATTCTCCTACTACCTCATTTAATGCTCACAACCCCCCCCTCTGAAGTTAATTCTATTATTATCCCAATTGTTTAATAAAAACTGACCTATTGAGAGGTGAGGTAATTGTCCAGGGGGACAGGGCCATCATTTGAACATAGGCAGTCTGGCTCTGCAGAATCAAGCTCTAACAACTGGCCTTTTTGCTGGCGTTGAGATACTGTTCCTGCTTCGTGCCACGTAGATTTACATCCAGGGCTTGCCATTTAGTGAGCTCCAGAATTTGGAACTTTTACTGCATATTGGTCATCAAAGCCAAGGTAAACCTCTGAAGTTCACAGTCAGCCCACCATAGAATCTATTTCAGTCTTCTTCCATTGCTATTCTCAAGGAACTTTTAAGTGCCAAGCATCCCTTTGTAGGGGTCAGGGAAGTTTCATCCTCCTGAACAACGTGATCTCAACTAGTTTTCAGTTAAAACTGGAAACTCCATGAGAGCAGAAAGCACTTCGGCGTTGCTCCACTCTGCATATCTCTGAAGACTGAATGGATGGACAAATGGGCGATGATTGTATGGATCAGTTGATGGACAGATGGATGGGTGGATGGTGTTCTTAAAAGGAAATGTCTACCATTGACAATAAGGAGTTGATAGAACTGATTTCTCTGATCTTTGATGACTGTGTCTCTTACTTAGCTTTCATTAGGTTATAGTTTTCTTGCACAATTATATTTATCTTGTTGGGTGTGTCATTCCCAATGGCTGCATTAAAATCCAAAGTTCTTCATATGAAATACGTAAAATCTTGGAAGCACAGAGGTTAGGACAATATTAATCAACCTTTCTAAAGGAAGGAAGAAAATGATTAATTCATTTATTTATTCAACAAATATTTGTTCAGCATCTGTTGCCTCTCTGGCATTCTATTAGGAGCTTAAAACATGGCTGTTAACAAAACAGAAAACCTTTTCCTTCCTGCTGAGTACATTCTAATAGGAGAGGAAGATAAAAACACACACTCCCCCTGTGTAATGGATCGAGTTAAGTGCCATGGAGGAAAGTTAAGCAGGGTGAGGATTATAGGAATGATGATGAAGGAAGATTGCTATTTAATATCAGATAGAGTTATTTTAAAACTGTGTGTAAGCTTCATTCTATATTAGAATGTGAACGTTTAAGAAAATTAGAGTATAGGAAAATGACAGGGAATCAGGAGACAAATTAATATTAGAGATTTTTCACATAACTTGATTAAGAGGAGAATGTTTTTGATGTGTAAAATATATATACATATTTTCTTTCTTTCAGGATTAGGAGCTCTGGACTTTTAAAGTGATAGCATTTTCCAGCCCCAAACTGACAAAAAAAGAAAAATCAGCTTAGCAAAATGAGAGGTGGATAAACCATATTGGGAAGAAGCAAGGTCGTCAGCTGAACTGTCCTGCCTTTGGTCCAGAGCACTGCTCAGACTCAAATCTCACCCTGAATTTACCACTGCAATGTTGGTTCAAGGCCTGGAGTGATGTGTTCGCACCCCACAGCACCTTTCATTCTGTGAGGCCTAAAAATGACCACCAGCAGCCACGCATGTCCTGTCCCGGCAGTGAGTGGACACATGACTCACTACCCAGCTGCACCCTACCCATTACTCTTCCCGCCTGTCATCGGAGGACTTTCCCTGCCTCCTCTCCACGGCCTTCATGGGCACCCTCCTCCAAGTGGATGTAGCACCCCGTCACCTGCAAGTAAGTACCCCTGGAATGTGCTCTCTTTTCTCTTGGTTGATTGGCTTAATGGACCTGAGAAAGCAAGATGGCTCATCTCCAGGGTGTTTTCATTCCATTGGATGTTGGTTTCTCTTGGACTAGAATTATACCTTTAGTGCTGTTGGAAGAACTATGAAACCAGATACGTGGTGAATTTTACAATTTGGGTCATTCAAAACTATGCTGATACTTTGCTCAATTTTATTAAATGTAAACACAAAAAGTAACCAGCATATGTGACCAATATACCTGATGAAACTGGCCACTTGATAATGTGAACAGTGAATTAGTAGCTGGTACCATAAAAATAACTAGTGAGAATCTTAGGTTGAACATCGATTTGGGTTGTGAAGTTTCCTTTGATTTTCTCACTCATTTCCCAGGTACTAATAATACCAATTGTTCTCAACCTCCCAGGTACCCTTACTGCCAATCACATAAGCTTTTTAAATGTCCTTGACCACTTTTGACTCTACTAAGCTGTTTCTTACTTCCGATCCTTTCTAAAATGTTGGGTATAAAGTGCAATAGAATAAAAGTAGAGTTAGAATTCTTCAAGACTGTTATGACTTACTCATAGAAAGTATCCCTATCATGTGATCTTCAAAAAATTTTGTTTATGGACAAACTTTGGAGCTGGTCAGCTTTCCCACCTTTTAGAAACAAGTTGCCTGGTTTGACCTCTGGAGGTAAAATAATCATTTCCACTGTGCTGCATCAGGCACCCACGGCACATATTCCAGAATCTTCCTGGTTCATAGCTCAACAGAAGCACTTCAGAGTTCTTCCTGGTGATTATTTTGCACTTTGCTACTTTAAAAGGAATTCCTTCCAATATTTGCTTGGTACTTAGAAGGTTTTATTTTGAAGTACTGCCTTAATTTTCTTCTGGATTGTGTCCTTTCTATCTTACCTTCTCTCTCCTACTACATTTTCAGCTCATTGAGAGAAGAGGGTCACCCTACCTAACTAGGATCCCTCAGCTCCTGGTACAATAGTGGGGGAGGGATGTTGGAAAGTCTGTACGTTTGGGTGCATGGATAGACAGAGGAGCAGATGGATGCACAGACTTTCACAATAGAGATGTTGATGGTCGTCATGGTATTATCATGCCTGACATACACAGACTTGTTTTCCTTCTTGGAACAACCTGACTGTAAGTCTTCCCTTCTGTATTTTAGATTTCTGACCAGAGCATGTGACCTATAAATTCTTTTAAAATTCTGAATAACATTCTCCCATGCTTCTCAAGTTCCAGTTGAGAGTAGACATAGCCAAAGCAGCTTCTTTGCTATCAGGAGAAATGGAAGGAGTCCCTGTAATCAAAATCTCATTCACCCAATGCAAATGATATGACAAAGTCAATTTCAGCTAACACATGAATGGGTTTGACTAAATAATTGTTAAAGCTTTTAAAATTTCACCCAAGAGCATCTGTATTTAATTCCAGAGCTCAGACAGCCCAATGGACACCATGTCTTAAAGCATTTCTTTTCTTAGATTAGAAGTATATTTTGCAAATATAGCCAAGAAGTTAAGAAAGACATGAGTATTATTCCCATCATGAGTGATCTATTATTACAGATGGCAAAGTCTTAGGTACCTGCAGCCCCTAGGTGCTCACAAGCAAACCCCAGCAACTTTAGGCTCCTTTGGTTACTGAGCTTAAGAAAAAAAATGCATAGCGTAGTCAGTAGAAGGGTGGGTGAGGTCTCTACACTGGACTGGCACTGCTGAACACCTCAACAGGTTCTCAGTGTGCAAATGCATCACCATCTCTTTGCAGGTGTTTGTAGGGCAAAGAGTTCTAGAGAACAGTAGTTGGCAAACGATACTACCTGTAGGCCAAATGCAGCCCACCATCTGTTTCTGTAAATGAAGTTTTATTGGGACATGGCCACAGTCATGTGTTTGTACATTGTCTATGGCTGCTTTTGTCCTACCATGTTAGAGACCATGTAGCCCATAAATCCCCAAACCTTTACTATCTTGCTCTTTTCAAAAAAAAGTTTGCTGACCCCACTTATGAAGGTAAGAGTTCTGAGATAGGAATCAAATCATCTAGAATCTACTTAGGCTCTGTCTCTAATTGGTGATGTTAGCTTTCTGATTTCCTTCCCCTGCCAGAGCCCCAGAGTCTCAGCCTGTATCCTGAGTGAGCTGGACTATGTCACATCTAGGGTCCCTTTCACCTCTCAATACAAGGCTGTTCTTTTCATTTCCCAGTTACTAATAAAGCACAAGGTGCTATCACTACTAGATTAAACTATGAGGCAATTTAATTGCCATTTTTCTAGATCAAAATTGGTCAAACCTTGGAAATGTCATATGATTCAACCTTTGGAAGGAGAGGGTTTGCAGTTCAATAAACAAAGGGTACATAATTAATGGCAGTCTGTTCTGAGGGCCTTAGGGAAAGGGTGCTAAGTAACTGCCCTGGAAGGTAGCTGGAGAAGGAGTAGAAAGATGACAAGGTACAGACATTTCAAGCTGGAAACTTTAATGTTGGCGTCCTTCAAACCCTGGCTAATATGCTTTTATTATTTTTAGCTACAGACAAAGCACATGAAAGCCACTCAAATGAAAATTATTGAAAGGAGCCACTGTTACTATTCAGTCTGTTGGTTGGCCCGTGAATGGGGAGTTGTCTTTGTTACAGCTTGTGGTTTAGAAAAGCCCAGGAACAAGGGTAAGGTCTTAAAAGTTACATACAGACTTTCTCTTGGCTAAAAATAAACTTGAAGTTTTTAATCCATGTCCTGAGGTTAATTAAGAAGGTAGCCAAATTCTATAAAGTCTCAAAAACTAGCAAAACACACGCTCGGGTGAAAAAGCCGGCTAGTCTGGACCACAAAGGGATCGGACACCTTGGGGAATGATTCCATAACAAGGATCGTGGCATTGGACTACGGGATTGGCTGGTGTTTTTTTTTTCGTAATCTGTACACGTCTAGGTTCTACTACCCTGTAACAAGGTTCTTTCAGCATCTTGTATTCTAAATCCTCAAGAACCTTCTACCTCAAAGGGGAATGAGGGCAATTTTCATAGTGGCTACTGATGTTACACCCACTTCCCACTCTTCTGTCCATTCACTTCTGATTCTCTGGTCCCCTGTCCTCCTAGATTAGACCCTGAAATCCATATATTTAACCACTTTTTCTCTATAGTACACATGTCCCCATTCCCAAGTACAAAGATTTCCTTGACCCCATGTATTGGTTATTTAGCATCTTTGAATTTCTCTCCCATCAACTGTAAAATATTTTTATTTAAAGAATAGTCTCCTTTAATTATCATAGTCAAGTATTTTAAAGATGAAGGAGGGTATACAGTAGAAAGAAAAGTTGTTCTAGAAAGGAATGAAATTGTGTCCTCTCCAAGGACTCTTCAACTCCAGTCGGAGATGGATAGCTCAGAATTTCTCCTCATCCCCCAAGTCATTTTCAGACAAATGACCCTTGGTTGGTGCCAATGGTGGACCCTGTTGTTCTGCAGTGTGAGACTCTTGGCAATTGTCTTGACCATTTGTTATCATTTACAATTCAGAGGGAAAGATGTGGCTACTTTTCAGAAACTCTGTTCTAAAGGAGGAAAAAATGATTTTCAGAGGAGAGGTGAACTGAAAGCATCTCTTCCACGTGCACGTTCTTGTTTGCCTTCTGCCTTAATTCATGTATCATGGAGTCTCTACAAGCCTAGAAATCAGGGAACATATAAGAAAAGAGGGAGTTAAAAGAAGTAATAAAAACTGCAGTGTGTCAAACACCTCCTGGATAATCCACTGATCATGTAATGTATGTCATTCTTAATTGTTTGTAATAACCTCCTAATATTGCTCCCAGGCCATGAGCAATAACCCCACTTTACTGATGAAGACCATGAGGCTTAGGGAAAGCAAAGAGCTTAAACAGCTAGTTACTGTAGGAACCAAACTCCAAGCCCAAATCTTGGATCCACAAAGTACGTGTCTTTCCCTGTGTGTTGAACAGTGAGGCCAACTTAATCCCTTAGATTAATTGCCCAGGTGCACTATGGGCATCTCCTTTCCATGATGCTTCAGGAAGTCCTTGGAGATGAAGGACATTGAAGGACTTCTCAACCTCTTCAGTTTCACTAACGGCTGTAGAAGTAGCTATCATTTTTCATCAAAATGGGGAGAGGAGGGTGGACCCCAGAGTGAAGGAGTCACTTCAGATGCCTCTGCTTAGCTCTGTCCCATGAGCAGAGAGCTTTTCCCTTCCAGACAAGCGTGACTTCCAGCGAGAGGGAAGCCTAACATACTATGCCAGGGAACATTCAAAGCCTCATGTTCCTGAGCTCTGTGAAAGTTGGACAGCTGTCTGTCTGTCTCTCTTAATGTTCCTTTCATGGCTGCTTGTTCTGTTTTATTGCTGCACGTGTGCTTTTTTATAGGTTGTTGTGAGCTGGAAAATATTGTTGAGTTTTGGCTTCAGAGCTGCTCTCAAAATGATCTCAGTTTAACTTCAGCACCCTTAAAATGAGAGTTCTTTAATGATCAGAAAGTGCCGTCCTGTCAAAATAACAAAATGGGCTTTAAAAAGGCCTAAACCTTCTGGAGAGACGAGACTGTGAGTCTCAGAATTATCAACGACAGCACATAAAGTGAGTCTTATTTCTATATCTTATTTTAAGCTAAGAGGAGCCTTGTTACCCAAGTTGTCTAAAGCAGCGTGTGCAGCCAAACTGGACTTTTTTACTGCATGCTAAGAACAATTGGCCCAGAGGTGCCAATCCTGTTTTAAATACATGCAGACCACTAGTAACTAAAATCAACTCATTAATTCCCATCACCGTTTGCTCTGTGGTCTGGTCTACTTTCTACTGTGAGTTATATTTGTACTTAAACATACACAGTTACCCCACTAAACAAGGATCACATCTAATTTTAAGATGTCTGAGCTTAGTATATTGTTGGTTTTTAATGAATACCAAGTGTGTGTGTGTATGTAAATGTCATATATTATATCCTTCCCATTTTTAAGCCAAATAAAAATAAGGTAAAATAAAGTAAAAGAAACTTGTTAGGAATTTGAGTAAACTCAAATATAACAATTTAGCTCATTTCATCTGCCTTTGATCATTGAATACTTTGGAGGTCTGAGGCTTAGGGAAGTAGATGCTTTTACGTGAATGATTCAGAAATAGAGTTTATATTTTTGGGATGATCAGACATCTCTAGTAGTCTTGTATAGGCCTAGAACCATGTGCATATTATATAAGAGTTCATTTCTTAAAGGGTGATATGTATTGATTATTTGTGTACAGTGCTTCCTTCCCCCAAATAAAGGAATCTTTGTGTCTTCTTCTTAATATTGCTACAATTTCCCCAGACTCTCTGATTGAGTATAGTGTGTAATTCTCTGAATAGTTCCAGTGAGGAGCTGGGTTCATTCTGTTTGTTGAACTTTACCCCAAAGGGATCAGAGTATGTGAACATGAGTTAGAAACAAAAAGATTATTGTTCAATTTTATCAAATTAACTCCAAAGGAGAATCTCAACTCTGGAAGTGTCTTCTTAAATACAAATAGGCTTTCAGCCCACAGAGGATATCATAAAAACAGGAATGGATTTATCTGCTAATGATTATTCCTGGGGAGAGCATGTTTAGAAAAATATACAAGAAAGAATGAGGATAATGAAGAAAAGAATGATGGTTTAGAGCTCATATTAATTTTGATATTCTACTAATTAGATAAATTAAAGAGACACAAAGAATATTTTTTACCAGATGAAAATTGAGCCTGTGAAAATTGGAATTACCACAACAATTGGCTGTGATACATGAGAACTTTGATGTGTTCCAAATTTCTCTTGATGAATTCATCAATCTATAGTGCCTGTATATTTCATATGACCCATTTTTCCCCTAATGAAGGAAAACCCATTTAGACAATCTTGAGTGATGGGAGATTAACCTCTACACAGGTACATGGACATAATGGGTAGAATTGCCACCAGTCGGCCACCCTCTGGGCCATCTTCAGGACGTATGTCAGGCCATCTCACAGAAGCTCTAGAGATGTATGCTGCGTCGCTACAGAGATACAGATCCATATTCTGTCTTGGCTTCCCTGTTTTTTGGCTTTGGTTCCCCCTGATATTTAAATGATTCTTGGTAATTTAAACAGAAAAGAGAGAAGGGGAGAGAGGGGGAAGGGGAGGCGAGGAAGGAGGGAGCAGAAGAGAGAGAAACAGACTAACAGACAAGAGAAAGAGAGAGAGACTAATCAATTCTGTGTTTTGGAAAACAAAAAGTGGCTCCAGGCCACTTCCAAGAACCTGAGGCCGCCAGGCCAACCAATAGCCAGGTGGTACTGTCAGCGCTCTCATTTTTTTTTTTACTTTGCCATGAGAATGAGTATGAGAAGTAGTTACTATTTATTTAGTGTGCTACATGTGTTATCTCTGTCTGCCAACTGGAAAAGAGAATCAAGAAACAAAGACCCAGGTAACCAACTCATTAGGTTGCTCAGACAAAAATGGTGAGACTGCATTAGAACTGTTCTTGCTTTGACTAAAGCCAGTCGTCTTTGAACAAATCCACGTTGGCTATCGAGTCAATAAAAAGATTTTTTAAAACACTGTATCTGTCTTCAAGGATTTTGCACTCCTGTTGGGAAGGCATAGTTACCTAAAACCAGTTAGCTCTAAAACCCTGATTGCTCTTTGCCCTTTAAGGCTTGATTTTGTAAAGCTAGTAACATCCCCTCCCACCCACACACCCACTGAGCATGCTTTGATTTATTATACATGTTCTATTCTGCAGTCTTGAGTTTTCATAACTTTTTTTCCTCTGTGAACCTGATGCCCAACACATCGGAAACTCTTTATGGTTTGTGGATAACTGAATCCATGGTTCTCAATGGTCGAGGATTTGGGAAATGTATGGATGTGCTTTTGGATTTCACAGTGAGGGAGCGCTATAGGCATTTGGTGGGCGGGGACTGAATGTGCTGCACTGTACCCAGTAGGTGCAAATAATAAAGAATTGCCCCCCATCCTGGTGACCTCTCGAAGTCTCACCAGAAATTTGTGTTAAGAGTGCCCCAGGAATCAATTATGATTAACTAAACCTAAGCCATAACTCCATTTTACATATAAATGCAAAGTGTTGTGCGCTTTTATTATACCCCGAATTATTTAGGACTGGAGTTGCCATGGAAATCGGGTGTAGGTTTCTCTTTTATTTTGGGACATTACTGAGAATCATGCACCACTTGGGAAAATCATGTCACTGATGACAGTGCTATCTTGTATTCCAGTCACTGATACCACACATTTTCATCAATCACATTTGCAGCCAAAGCAGTCCTACAGTTCTGCACAGAGGAGCAAGCCTCTCACACTTCCTGATGCCTGAGCATTTACTCATTGAAATAACTATTATTCTACCATAAATTATTTTGCTTGAATTTTTCCTTGATATTGAGGTCAGGGAATTCCATTAACTTCTTTAAAAATATGTGTGTAGGTGAACTATATTATCTCTAACTGTGTTTTTGAAATAGTAAAGCAGGTGTTCTAAAATATGTTACTAAAAGAAGCGTGGTCTCCAAAGTGTTGACAATTGCTGGAATAAATGAATAGATGGGTGAATAACATGAATGAATCAGTGAAAAATAACTGTGTCAAACTGCTTAGAAAGTAAATGGTCTGGTTGTTGAGAGGAGAGGAGGGAAGTTTATAAGTGAAAGGGAGAGGTTTGCAAAATCAAATCCAACAATTATGGCAGGCATGGGACAGTAAGCATGGCCCTGGAATAAACCATATGCAGAAGACTAATGGAAAGTATTTTAAGTTTTCTATCTTGGATGGCATGTAGGGTCGGCAAGGAACTTCCCAGTTTTTGCCTCCATTTCTTGATGTGTAACCATGTCTCCAAGGTCATGGGCATCAAATGTATTGTTATTCACGAATTCACTCTTCCAATATTTATTTACACTGTGTGTTAGTTGCCACACTAGGCACCTTGGAGTCTGTCTGACTTGCTGGGTAAATCCATCAGTGTGATCAGTTCTCACTTGTGCATCATGTCAGATTCTGACTCTAAGGAGATGTCATTTTAGGATTTACCAGGCAAAATTTATGGGATTGCTATGGGCAGGATTGTGTCTCCTGAATAGGTATATATGTCCTAACCCCTAGTATCCACAGATGTAACTTTACTTAGAAATAGCGTCTCCTCAGATGATCAAATTCACATGAGGTCAAACACGAAAATTTGGACATGGACATAGAAATACAGGAAGAATGCCAATCTAAAGATCAGAGTTACTCGGCTGCCAGACCAAGAACGCCAAAGACTGCCGGCAAACCACCCGAAGCTGGGGGAGAGACGTGGGGCAGATTCTCCCTCGAAGCCCTCAGAAGGAGCTGACCCTGCCAGCCCCTTGATTTTCAACTGTAGCCTCCCAAACGGATTGTGCTACTTCAGTACAGCAGCCCTAAAAAACCAATCAGAATGGCCAGTGGGGACTAACCCTTCCTACCCCTGAAGAAGGAGAAACTATGCTTTTGATTTCTTGCCCCACTAAAAGCATCTGGTTCGCCACCTACTTTCTCATCATTTTACCTCCACTGAGACTTTCTTTTCCTGTCATATGTGGCTCCCTTGGTGTGAACTAGTGAATAGTGTTTTAGGAAAGTATATTTTCCTTCATAGCCAAGCTCACTTGATTCTGGTGGCTACAAATCCATAGTCACAAATCACATGTCCATAATTTTTTTTAAATGAGTATTTTTCATTCCTCTATCTGTCTTCTGTACTCTCCTTGGATGTTAAACTCTTACCCCTTTCTTGACCTCCACATGTATTCTTTAATATCCATTTTGCTCTTAATTATAAAAGCCTTTGCCTCAAAACGCAGTGGGGTTTCCCATCACTGTCATATTGGGGCCTGTGAGATCCTCCAGAAGAATCATTCGTATAACAAGTTCATATTTCAAGTTCCAGTCACTGAGAGATTATTGGTGGCAGTGATCTCATCATGATAATTATTGGTGGCTCTTACCTTGAACACCGCTTTATTGGCCTACTGGCAGCCCTGGCACTGTTCCTTTAACGCTGTGCTCCTTCTCCTTCATCCTGAGGACTGGTTTTCCCGCACTTAGTTCCGTACTCCACGTGGATCATGGTCTTTCCATCTAGTTCTCCACATCTGGGAGTTTTTAGTTCCTTATGAACAAACTTCTTTTCAAAATTTTTTGAGGCCACCAAAGGTTTGCACTGCTCTGCATGCAAACTCTACTTAAGGATTCGGGGCCTCACCAAACCCTTCCTGGTTAACTTTGCCTTCAGTGAAGTGAGTCCCTAAGCCACTGTCTTCTCATGTAATAAGATGAATTAAATTTAATATTGTGAATATCTGCATAAATGGAGTTACTTTTTCCCCAAATTTTTAACTAGAATCTCAAAAAGCTGTTGTACTGATGAAAATGACCACTTTCCAATGAGAATGTACATTGTTAATTTAGTCCTGAGCTATTTCACCTAATGGTCATAAGCTTTGCAAATCTTTACACAAAATAAAAATGTTGGAGTCTGGGGCAAGGACAGTGGCTATCTGTGGCCCTATGAGCACTGATGACAGCAATAAGTTATTTAGCCATTATTTCTGATGAATTCTGAAATGGGATGCTGTGGGAGGTACTCGACAGGGACTGCCCCTCGGGGAGCTTACAATGGAAGACAGATGTGCTCATTAGGAAAGGTTCATCCAGTGGAACCAAAAGTGGTGTTAATGCAGGTCATTTTGGTCAGATGGAACAGGCGGCTAGGAGATTAGAAATGGGGCAAAGAGACTGCAATTTCCAGACCCCAATTTGTGTCCTGGAGTAATTTTTTTACCTCTATGTGCTTCAGTTTCCTCCCCTATAAAATAAGGGTAATAATGGTACCTTGAATGGGCTGTGAGGAAATTGTCATCAGTTGTTATATGTGAACTACTTACAACAGTGTTAGAACAGTAAAAACTCAGCCATTGTCATTATCATTCCTATCCATGCTTTGCAGTCAGAACTTGTCCACTCAAAAACCTTAGTTGTCACAAGGCTGTCATTCTGTCAACTGTTCATTCTAACAATTGCTTCCACAATGTTCAGGTTGTTCTACATGCATATGCACTTTTCCATATGTCCTAAATGTCTGTGTTGGGCGCATGGAAGTCTTCACTTCACAGAGTTTCCATTCTGCCAAGACTTCAGAATTCTCCAGGAGGTGATTTTGAATTTGGGTATTGGAAAGGACTCCTGTTCATGAGTATCCTTGCCTGCTGAATGATTCTGTGTTTACCACAGGGCTCACATCCAAGAAGTGCACGTGCGGTTGAGGTCTGCTTTGGCAAATGAGCTCCCTTCAGAGCCAGGGAACTGAGGCAAAGACTGGACCATCCCCCTCCCCCTAGGCCCTGCAGACTCTGCGGGTCACTTAGTCTCTATAAGCCATCTCTAATACTACTTGATTTAATTTCAGCGATGTTTATAATAAGGTACATTTCTCAAAGCTTATGGTTTTCCTTCTATTAATACAAAGCTACTCTACTGTTTATTCCTTAATGGTTATGAAGTTGACCACTCCACAAAACGACACCTGAAGAAAAAAATTAATGATGACATTTCACACAAGTACATAGCACTCTGATGAGGACCACATGGTTAAAAGGAAAGCTACCCTTCAACGTGTTTAGTAAACCTTCTTTTTATCAGAATAGGTTGATGGAATATTTGACAAAACAGGGCTCTCCTTGAATTCTGATGGCAATCGCTGAGATCCAAAATGACCTTTACACCATCCTCCAGCCCTACCCTGATTTCCTGTGGGGAAGTTCAGAATTTCTTTTTTCTTCTGTAAGAAGTTTTATTCCAGAACCAAAGCCAAAATAATAAATCAAAGGATATATATGCCACTATCAATACTATTGTTTGGTTCAATTGTGAATCACCTATAGGTTTAAGTATATAGATATTGCTGCAAAGGTTAACATCATCTTTAGTACTTGCCCCAATTTTTTGATCCCCTCTTTGAGAAAAGAAAAAAGGCATGAGTCCCAAGTTGGGAAGTGCTTTGGAGTCATAGAAAAAGACAAGGCTTGACCCTAGAAATCCAGCACTCGCATTGCAAACACAATGAACAAAGACAGAATATGTAAGAATATATAAAGAATATGTAAAGAACTTTTACAAATCAGAAGAAAAAGACAAATAATCCAAACAAAAATTAGACAGTAGACTTCATTTTGCTAAAAAAGAATTCAAATGTCCCATATCAACCTCATATTAATAATTAAGGAAATGTGAATCAATATCATGCAATGCCATTTCATATCAAATTTACAAAAATTAAGAAGTGTGATGACAATACCAAGTATTAAAGAGAATGCTGATCAACAGATACTAGGAAATGCATTGCCCCAAAGAGTGTAAGTTACTGTAATCACCTTGAAAATGGCCTCAGCACTGTCAGATCTCCCGTGGCCAAGCAATTGGTCTTGTAGTACTGTCCTGGAGAGATGCTTTAATGTGAGTGCAGGGTCCGTACTTAAGGATGTTCATGGAGCACTGTTTTAAAATTGGAAAAAAGTAGATGCCATCCATATATCAATGAGCAGACAAATGCAAAATTACTATGCTATGGTAAATCATGCATAGTCACTAAATTCAATAGTATTCATCATTGAAAATTAAATTATAGACAATGTTATGGATAGATAATAGAAATGTAATGTTGAAAAAATTCTGTAAGACTACATATAGGATGCTAACATTTTTATAAATCTAAAAGAAACATCGTTTAGAAAAATACACATTAAATAGTCAAGAGAATATGGGGACCAAATTCAAGATAATAGATATCTCCTTGGGGTTAAAGGAAATAAGCAGGTAGGTGAGATAGTAAATGAGCACGCGGGAAATACAGCAGGAGTGTTAGAGAGCCAATTCTTAAATACTCCTTTTGTTAATGAACTTCATACCATACATGTATATGTATATATATGTTACATTTATTTTTGTAGTTATTAAGTGTACATAAAAAGGTAAGGAAAACTATGACTACATATATCCTTCATGTGTTAGAAATGCACAGGAATTAGAAGAGGAAAACATAATAAGAGAAAATTCACATATTTTTAAAAAAAGACAAATGACCAATAAAAATTTCACCCTTAACCGTAATTGTATAATGTAAATTTAAAATGAAGTGCAAATTAAGATTTTATTTCTGGCTCATGAGAAGACAAAGATTTAATAGAAAAATCTCACTGTTTTTCAGGCTAAGGAGAGAAATACTCATCAACAGCCTTGATGGTAAAAATGAAAATTGATATATTTTTTATATGGAGTAATTTTGGCCTTAAAATATTCATAATGATGGCTTTGCATTTTTGCTCTGATAAATTTATTTGTAAGAAGTAAATGGTTTAGAGTGCTTGGGAGAACACAGACATTAGCCCAGACTTGTTTATAATTTTAAAATATTAAAAAAAACTGGAGCTGTCTTTCCTGGCTAGTGAAAGGGGTTGGATAAAATAGAGAGAGCATGAAAACAGTAAACAGTCCGCTAAAATTTTGTTGGAGAAGTGAGTATATTGACACGAAAATGTCCGGTGGGAAAAACAAGTTATTAGAATTAGTGGAATTTAGTTTTAAGTATTAAAAATACTTAATATTATTCTTTTTTAACTGATATACATTGTATATGTTCAGGGATGTTTATTTGGGTTTGGGGCAAATTCTGGGGAGCATATTAATAATATTTATTTCTAGGTCATAGCATTAGCCACGATGTTTTCTTTACCTCTACTGCTCATTGCAGTATCCTCACAACTTAGTGCTTGGCACACAGTAGGTGCTCACTCAGTGTTTGCTGTATGAATTAATACATTAAATAACTTGTGAAATTAATTAAAATAAAAGGAAGACTTTTTATTGAGTTAATTCAATTCTATTAAATGGAAACACGTATCTTACCTCTAAATCAGCATTGCTGCCTTCCAAGGGCAAAGTATCATGTTGAAGGTATTCGTGTCTGATTTCATTTCCAAGGATTTAACCCTTCTGAGGGACACTTACATTTTGAAATAGTAACTTTTAAACTAAGGTCCTGACTGCAGTGGTAGAATTTCCAAGGGGATAATTTTGGAGTGAGAAAGTTATTCTGTCAACTTCTTCAAAGATTGTACCATGTGGTGCCCATGTACTCCATGAATGCCAGCACCTCTCCTGCTTACAAACTCCAGATAGGTTCCAATTGTATTAACATTACCCTCTGTAAAAATCATAATTACCACCTATATGAGAAACTGTATCGATTAGCTCATTTTTTTCTACAATAAATATATAAGGTATTTTAAATGAACTTATATATGCTATTTTATTTGGGAATAAAGGTCTTATTGCAACTTACAAACTTATATGTACAGCTCTTTGAAATCATAAAGATGTGCATTTGGGAATAGAGAAAATAAGCATGGGGAAAATTGATTGGAACCCATTTGAGGACGGTGCATTAAAATGCAGCCTATGAGGTAGATAATAAATGTTGCTCCGATGACCTTTAAAAAAAGCCTACCCCAAGAAGAGAATCAACGTGGTTATCCAGTTGATAGGGTTCATAAAATGAAGTCAGTCAGCCACCCAGACAAGCACAGATGACTGTGTTGTAAAGCAAATCCTAATGATGTTGTAAATCCAACTCTTTACGTATGTTCATGTTTTTAATAACATCTGCCAACGTAGGCCAGATTAATCATTTTAAAGCTCAGTCCATGAAAGCAAGTCCCCGTGAGGGTCCCAAACAATGTCTCTAGGTACACAGCTCTCTCACAATCTCAACTTAATCCAGAAATAAATATTAGAGTGTCAAGATAAATAAATGGTCTTCATAGCCTTCAGGCACTTGTCCATAAAAGCTATTTTCCTCAGCCAAGGATTTTTGTAAGCATTGAGAAGCCATGAATTTGAAGTTATACTCCCTTAACAAGGGCCTGAGGAGCTGAAGGCCTATTTCACCCCTAGAAACAGGGATTTCCCTTACAGAACAATTTTGAATCAGCTCCAACAGACACCAGGCCATGAAAAATGGAGAGGAGCATGTTATTTATTTTTTCTTTTTTAAAATGTTTATTGAATTTATTGGGGTGACATAGGTTAATGACCTTATATACATTTCAAGTGCACAGTTCTATAATACATCATCTGTATATTATATTGTACATTCACCACCCCAAGTCAAGTCTCCTTCTGTCACCATGTATCCCCCCTTCATCTTCTCCTTCCTCCCCCCATCCCTCTTTTCCTCTGGTAATCACCGTGCTGTTGTCTGTGTCTATGAGACTGGGTGCTTTTTGCTTAATCCTTTCACCTTTTCCACCTACCCCCTCCAACTCCCCTCCTCTCCAACAGCTGTCAGTCTGTTCTCTGTCTTTATAAGTCTGTTTCCATTTTGTTTATTTATTTTGTTCATTAGATTCCACATATAAGTGAAATCATATAGTATTGTCTTTCTCTGACTGGCTTATTTCACTTAGCATAATAATCTCCAGAGCCATCCACTCTGTGGCAAAGGGTAAGATTTCCTTCTTTTATGGCAGAGTAGTATTTTATTGTGTAAAAGTACCATGGTTTTTTATGCATGCCTCTCCTGATAGGCACTTGGGCTTCTTCAAATTGCAGCTCTTATAAATAATGCTGCTATGAACATGAGGGTGCATATATTCTTTTGAATTAGTGTCCCAGTTTTCTTCACATATATTCCCAGAAGTGGAATTGCTGGGTTGTAAGGCAGTTTCATTTTTAATTTTCTAAGGAAACTCCATAGTGTTTTCCACAGTAGCTACACCAGTCCGCATTCCCACCAGCAGTGCACAAGGGCTCCCTCTTCTCCACATCCCCAGTAGCATCTGTGGTTTGTTCATTTATGCATGGTAGCCATTCTGACCAGTGTGAAGTGACATCTCACTGTGGTTTGAGTGTTCACTTCTCGGATGATTAGTGACTTTGAGCATCTTTTTATGTGTCTGTTGGCCCTCTGTATGTCCTCTTCGGAGAAGTGGCTATTCATGTCTTTTGCCCATTTTTAATTGGATATTTTGCTTTTTTGTTGTTGAGTTGTATAAGTTCTTTAAAAATTGTGGATATTAATCCCTTATCAGATGTGTCATTGGTGAATATGTTCTCCCAATCAGTGCATTTTCTTTTCATTTTGTTGATGGTTTCATTTACTGTGTAAGACTTTTTAGATGGATAAGTCCCATTTGTTCACTTTTTCTTTTGTTTCCCTTACCTAAGGAGCTATATCAGAAAAAATGTTGCTATGAGAAATATCCAAGATTTTACTGCCTATGTTTTCTTCAAGAATTGTTATGGTTTCTACTTGTACATTTAAGTCTATAATACATTTTTAGTCTGTTCTTGTTTATGGTGTAAGAAGGCGGTCTAGTTTCATTTTTTAGCATGTATCTGTCCAATTTTCCAAAAACCATTTTTTAATAGACTGCCGTTACCTATTATATAGTCTTGACTCCTTTTTCAAATATAAATTGATCATAAAGACATCGATTTATTTCTGGTCTCTCTATTTTATTCCACTGATCCACAGAGGTGGGAAAACGTAGGTGTACAGTTGTGCATACACAAAGCACAGATTTATTTTTGTGTTATTATTTGTTAATTATTTATATTACAACTATAAACCTACTTTGTCCACGCCTGTGTATATCATTTTTATGATTAATAGGGTCATATAAGTTGCAAGTGTAGATTTCTGATACATGATCTGTATATTGCATTGTGTGCCCACCACCCAAAGTCAAATCATCTTCTGTCACCATATATTGGGTCCCCTTTATTCATTATACCCCGCTACTGTTGTTCCTCTGGTAACCACCATACTGTTGTCTGTGTCTATAAGATTAGTATTATATCCCACATATGAATGAAATCATATAGTTCTTAGTTTTTCTGGCGGACTTATTTAGCTTAACATAATATTCTCAAGGTCCATGCTGTTTTGATCACTGTCACCTTGCAATATAGTTTGGTGTCAGGTAGCATGATTCTTTCAACTTTATTTTTTTTCCTCAAGATTGTTGTGGCTATTTGAGGTCATTTGTGGTTCTATATAAATTTTAGAAATATTTCTTCTAGTTCTGTGAAATATGTTATTGGAATCTTGATAGGGATTGTGTTGAATCTATAGGTTGCTTTGGGTAGTATGGACATTTTACTAATGTTAATTCTTTCTATCCAGGAACACGATATATGCTCCCATTTATCTGTATCTTCTTCATTTTCTTTCTTCAGTGTCATAATTTTCCAAGTACAGGTCTTTTACGTTCTTGGTTTAATTTATTCCTGGGTTGTTTGGGTTTTTTTTTTTTCAGGATGGGGAGTGCAACTGTAAATGATATTATTTTCTTAATTTCCCTTTCTGATAGTTCATTATAGGTGTATAAAAATGCAACTGATATCTAGATATTTATTTTGTATCCTGCTACTTAACTGAATTCATTTTTCAGTTTTAGTAGGGTGTTTTGGTGTAATCTTTTAAAATCATAGACTTGGGGGTCAGAAACACCTCCATTGTGACTCACCTATTTGACCACTGGACAAATTACCTCTCACTGTCCTCTCGGCACTGCTATGCTCAAATTTTATCTTCCTGAAGTAAGTAAGGCCAGCATGAGGACTGAATGAATGGATAGATACTAGCAAGGGACTTTGAATAGAGCCTCATTTAGGCCTAATTTATCCCTTTAAATGGGTCAGTTTATGAATAAGGAGACAAAGAGTTGGGGAAGAAGAGGCATATGAAGAACTTGAAGTAGAAAAGGAAAATAGTATCTACAATTAAGACTCTTTCTCATGGAAGGAAAATGACCTCAACAGAAGCAAATGAATTCAAGGGTGCATTTTCCTCAATCAGATTATTTCTTTGGAAACTGGAAGGAATAGTCAGTGAACGTACTCCCGGGCCCCCTTGGCTCTCTCAGCTCCATCTCCCAAGTACACATATTCAACAAAAACAGTAACGGGAGGAGTTGGTTTATGTTTCTGAATGATGATGCCAATGACGCTGTCTTGTATGTAGTCATTAGGGTAGAGATGTGTTGTTTTTATTTGGAAGAAAATATGAAGATTTTCCCTAATCTTATGGATCTTGCATTACAGAGCACAGCAGGAGAAGTTTAACTGGCAAGTTCTCTCTGAGATCAGAATGTGCCACATTTTTTTGTGGAAAGCTTTAGCTGCTCAACTAAAGAATGCATTCTTTAACAGGCAAATGACAAAGAGACTATTGGGTGATTCCTTGAGGTATGCTTAATTAATTCCAACTTACTGATGATGACAATTTTCTAGTTTCAAATGATAAATGATGGTCTTTTCTAAAAGGCATCTCGAAGAGAAAGGATCTTCTTCCCACCTCAGATATTTTTTTATCTTTGTCCTTGGCTACTTCTGTCCATTGCTGCTCAGAATGAGTTCACATCAGTAATAGTCATAAATGATTTACAAAAGTAATTCCTGTCTAATCCCTTGGGACTGGGAGTTTTTATGTTGTTACCAGATGTGCCATCAAAAAATATTATCTGGTTCAGAAACTTGCGATAAATTGAGTCAGAGTCAGTTAATTCCCTAAAAACAACTGGTTGGTCTGCATGGATTTGTGCTGGGGTCGACCCATCTCCTTCCTATTCTCTATCCACATGAAGAAGGCCAACAGAATTCTGTAAATACGAAGTTACTGGAAAGTTGTCTGTATGTATTAAAGACCCTAGCACAACTTCTGTTTTTCTCATACATGAAAAGGACATTTTAATCCAATGAAAGGGGTAGGAGGGGACAGTTTGAAAAGCCCCAGGCAATCATATTTCTCATACAGACTCTGTCACTCAGAATGCTGGCGCCAGCATTGCACAAATAACTCAGACGTTGCCTGCGGGATAATATTCTCCCCTTTTGGATACAAGCCCCCCTCAGAATTAATGTTGACTTCCTCTGGACCCTCACCACATGAGTTCTACATCTGCAATAAATAATATGGGGCATTTCATCTAGTAATGTGGTCAGTGGTTTAAACCCATGAAATGGTCATCCAGCTAAGGGGAGTCCCACACTATGTCCAACTTCACTTAGGATGATGCCTTTAACCGGGGAGATTCTCACTAATTTTGTTGAATGAAGAAAGAATCCAAAAATGAATCACTGTGAATTTTCATTTCAAAGCATATGGGGGCATAAGTGGAAAGATCCTGCTGAGCTTTTCAACTAGTTTGCTGGATTGCGTTACAGTCACTCAGCTGAGCCGTAATGAAGTAACTTGCATTGGGGGAAGACTTTAACTTGGCTTACACCATCTGTGCAAGGACTTGAAATGGTACCTCCCAAACCAGGAATTCTGTGTTCCTAAATTACAGTCTCTCCGTGGAGATTAAAATATCTAGAATCCAGCGTAACAAGGCACAGTAGTGTGCTTTGATGACAAATTAAATCGTTGGGGGAAAAATTTCCCATGTTGTCTCTGATTACATAGTCAAGGAATCCTGTGAATCTGCTGATGTGTAGGCTTTTCTTTAATGTAAGCAGGCAAGGAGGGGGGGAGGGGAAAGGAAGGGATGGGGGTGGGAATGTGGAGTCCCCTAGGGAAGAGACTACATGTTGACATAATACAGAGTCACAGCAGTTATTCTGGAAGGGCTTATTTAAACAGTTTTGCAGAAGTGCAACAATGATTGAGATCTTTAAATGTTGAAGATATAATATTCACTTAATTCTTCATCTTTGGATTATATAGGATGTAAAGATAGTATTATTGCCCCAAAATGTTGTAAGTATCAGAACAGTAATCTGAAACCTTTTCTGATGCTTTTAAGTACAACTAAATAATGTCTCATAGTTAAATAATTTGTAGATAAAACAGAATAGAAAACACTGTAGCCTTTTGGGGTTCCTCATAAACTAATTATTCTCCAGATTTCTTGCACCTTTTTCAAAGACTTCAATTCGTAGAAATCACTGTAGTTGTTTCAAAACTATTGGTCAGTCATTTGGGGGAGTTAACTATGTTTTCGGGAATGATACAATAAAGATAGATATTAGCCACTACAACTTAGATTATTTTCTCATGTTTTTATTAGATACTATAGCCTGCAGTTTATCTCAACACATGCATTTACTAAGTAGAAATAGCTCATAAACGTCCCAATATTGAATCATTAGAATGTAATTTATCTGAAATATAACCCTAGAAAATTAAACTATATTTTCCTTATTTTTATTGTGGTCTTGGTCCATAGGCATACATAATTTTATATCATTGTAGTCAGGAAGCAAAGACAATTTTTACTTATAGTTTCTGCCTCTCTGTATTGCAAGTGCATGCTGTTGTTTAGCGCTCTGCTGGACGTGCTGAAGATATAGCTTGCTATATATTCCACAGTTCCCTTTATGGGCCATTATAGGGGAAAGATCTTTTCTGATTCTACAGCACAAATCATCATGTTTCTAGTGAGCAAAAAAAAAAAAATTATCTTATGACCATGGAGACTCACTCACTTGATAATCATTTCTCTCTTTCTGCAGTGCTTCCAAGAAGGCTTCACGTCACCTTTGTAGTCAGCTTTAAATTCAGGGTTTGTGAGCCATATTTTCCAGACTTACCTCCCCTCGCACATCATGTCTTCTTTCCTTCATCCAATTCGACTTTTTTAACCAATTTTTTGGTTTTTTTATTTTGTTTTGTGTATGTTTATATAAAGCACTTATGTAATCTTTTATACAAGAAATTGTTTCTTTTATTATTATATGCTTCAGAATTATTTAAATTTCCGTATGATATTTTATGGAAGAGAGGTAAACCACTGTATGCATCTTTAGCACTTATGTGGTTTCTAATTTTTCTACTGGTCCAGGAAATTATAACTTTCACATCCAAGGCTTTTCCCCATTTGAAAAATTTTACTTTGGATAAATCTCGAAGAATGAAATGACTTGTTCAAAAGTTTAATGCTGACAGCTAATTTTGATTTTGGCCCTTTTTTAAAGGTAGAGAGGAGGGTTAATCCATAGTAAATTTGTATTTACAGGTAGACTAAAGTATATAATTATTACTGAAAGTTTACTTGTCACAGGGAGTAATTGGACCCTTACATTCCAGTCTGCTCAGTGACTATCTCATTTCTACATGGAGTTAGGCCAGAATGAGTCTGGGCTTCACAAGTCTGAACACAACGTTAATATCCTTGATGGACGAAAGAAAATTCATGGAGATTAAGGTATATCTACTCAATAGTATAATAGACACTAAAAAGTGACCTTTTAATATGGATATAATAAGAATTAAAACCTTTCAATAAAGAACCTGTTATGCTCTGTAGTAACTTAGCATTTAGCAGTTCTCTTTATCCACCTGTTTTCCATCAGCGGTTCTCAACGGAGGGCGGGGTGTGGAACTGCCCCCCCAGAAAACATCTGAAAATATGTAGGAATTTTTTGGTTTGCTGTTTACAACTGAGGGCTGCCACTGACAACTAATGGATGCCAGCCAAGGATGTACAGGATTTCTGTGCACAAAAGACAATCTTGTGCCACGAAAGAAAAAAGAAAAAGAAACTGTTCTGCTCCAAATGTTAGTCGCCCACATTGAGTAACAAGTGTCTGTGGGAGCAAGTGATTGACTTGGAGCCTGGTCCATTGTAGACAAACACTGGGCACCTACTGTGTGCCCAGCACTCTTCTGGGCACTTTGAATATAGGTGTATCTGGGAATAAAAGAAAGAGTCAGTCCGTCGTGAAACTTACATTCAAGAAAGAGGTCCTTAATCAAAGTTACTTCAGGCCATGTAAGAGGAAAAAGTAATATATAAAACTTTATTCACCATGTCACCAAATAAATAAGCAAAAGGAAACCCAAGTTGCAGGGCTGAGAGCCTCGAGTAGAAGCTGACATTTCAAGCAGTGGAAAGGCATTACATCGGTCGTCCCATCAGCCACCCCTCCTCTTCATCTTGATCCTTTGTGCTGAGTTGTGTGTCTCTCTTCCCCACCGGTCCCAACTTCTCGGAAACCCTGGCTTTTATATTCTGCCTAATCCTAAGAAAATTAATTTCTTGTGGAATAGAATTCAACCTCCCTTTGGTGTTAGATACTGCAAAGGTTGTTCTAATGTAGGAAGGAGTCTTTCAGAAATTAACTTTCAAGCAAAAAACAAATCTGTTTGCATGGGAGTAAAAATATAAGAACATTAAAACATTAAGACCCTAAAAAGTTCAGGAATCACTTCTCTGTTCCATCAAACTGCTATCTGATTGTGCTTTTTATTGTTTTATATGTTTCAATTAACTCAATTGTAATTGCTTGTCAGCATTTTATTCTAAGCAATAAATTTGTCATAAAAAAGAGTAGAAATAATCAAATTTCATTGTTCATCATTTCAGTGTTTATTCCCCTTATCTGTTCATGCAACTTTGAAATATATTCTCCTGCTACCAGCTGTTGTGTTATGTTTTGCAGGGAGACATTTTAACAATTTCCTTTCTAATTTGTTTTCAGTTTTATATGTAGATTATTGCTTTTTAGAGTAAGGAAGAAAATGATCAGATGGGAAAGGGAAAAGGGAAATGGAGGAAACTGTATAAACCTGGGCACTGTGAACATTTTACATGTTCATATGACTTTTCACACCATATACTTAAACTCAGGTTTGAAATATACATCAAAAATATTTCAAATTCTTTGTATGATTAACCAGTTAGTAAAATTATTATTTAGCTGTTCTATTAAGATGGACACATTTGTGTATTAAGATAAGACAGTGGGGTTTTGATATCTGTGAACCACAGTGTAAAATGATTATGAGGGTTGCTCTGGTATGAACCTCTTTGAACACGCAGTGGTTCTCTCCTGTTCTCCTGACTTCTCTTTAAGGCGTGCTCAAAGGATTGTGGTGGGAAAGGATACAAATTTATACTAAAGGACAAATGACTAATACACCACCCATAGATATTTTATTTTATTTTATTTCTTTAAGATTTTATTTATTTATTTTAGAGAGGAGAAGGGAGAGAGAGTGAGGGAGAGAAACATCAATGTGTGGTTGCCTCTCATGTGCCCCTTGTTGGGGACATATCCCACAACCCAGGTATGTGCCCTGAGTAGGAATTGAACCAGTGACCCTTTGGTTCTCAGGCTGGTGCTCAATCCACTGAACCACACCTGCCAGAATGAATATTTTATTTTAACAGAAACAAAAGGTTTAACCAAAAAATATTAGAATGTAACTCTAAAAGTGCATGTTTGGCATGACTCAGTATTTGAAAAACAAGAGATAGTTGGAACAAAAAGTCTTTATGACACTACTAAAATCACATCACACAACTGTGGCCTGTTCTCCCTTTAGGTCATGATAGGAGAATTTCTTTTTCAAACAGTTTTACCTGCAAATATTTGTTTCTTGAGAGCCTACTGATTCCTCATCAGTCCAGGCCTCATTCTTGGAATCAGATCACTTAAAAATATCCAGTGTCTTATAAACTCAATTTCTGACACTGTAATTGATAAAAAGCTTTGTTATAGTTCTTCATGGCTAAGAAAATAGATCTTTAACATCATTGGATTTGGTTAGTAGTCTTTAGTAATAACATGCTAAAGTAGTATTTTTTATTATGATTCAGACATTCAAAAAAGCACTGTGGCATTAACTCAGTTGTTTGTAATATCATATTCAGTTCCTGAATTTATTCCTGATAAATTTATCAAATTTCACTCCTGTTATTCCTCTTTCCATTTTTACTGAACTCTCAAGCATTTTCTTTGTACCTTATAAAGTTCAATGAGTTGAAAATAGTTTTAATGAAACAGACACATGAAAAATGAACTTGATAGTGAATTTTAGTTCAATGGATTGTATTTCACCACTGACTTACTGTGAAATTACAGCTTCATTCTCAGGATGAAAAAAAATGGGACATTAAGTCTAATTAAAATTACATGTAGAAATTTTATGAGTCTAATCACATATTTAAAGGAATAACTATGTTCTGATAAAACAATTGCATGCTATATCAAAGTGTAAACAACTTCCATAAACTACCCAAAACGATATATATCTGAAGTTTATGCAGTTGTTAATTTTCTAGAATCAGTGTTTGTCACTATTTAAATCAATTATTTGGTCAGCAAACTAAAGCAAACAAGGTTGTTGAGTTATGTCATTATATTTGCTTTATCCTGTTTTCTTCAAGTCATTAAAAAAATTCCTTATCATGGTCAGCATCTATCTGCAAAGTAGGTTCCCAGGTGTACCAGTAATAGAATTTTAAATTTTCATAATCTCTTAAGTATATAGATGAAATTTTCTCCCTGGTGCCTTTCAAGCAAGACATTCTTATGCCTTACTATTATTGTATCTCTCAAGGGAGCTATTACAGTCCAGAAAAACAAAAACATTCCAGCTGCATCTGTCAGTTTCTTAGTTTGGGTTCCCTTAGAAACAGACTATGAAACAAAGATATGAGTGCAAGTAGTTATATTAGGAGGTCCAGGGAAATTAGGGGTGTGGGTAATTAAAACAGGTAAGAGAAGGAAGCCAGTGAAGTGTGCATTATCATGCAAATCACCGTGTGGGCAACTGGTGCTGGATCCCATAGGAAGACTATGTACAGAACCTGCATCTTTGAGGTACCCCACCCTAGGGGTAAGCCACTTGGTTCTTTACCCACCTTCCCACTGACTGAGATTCTCGATGAAAGATGCTCATTGCCCACTACCTCCTGCTACCACAGAGTGAAAGTGGGCTCAGGTAGCAGAGAGAACCTTCCCACAAAGAGATGCAGGTACTGGCCATCAGGATGCTCTGAAGGATTATCGACACAGCGGGCCTTTCTCCCTCAGTGACAGCATCTGCTACATCAGTTAGTGATTCGTGGCCACCTAGCTTTTTGATGATCCAAGGACTGCCCCACTGTCATTTTCCTGTAAAATGAACAATCAACTCACCAGAAATCACTTTAAAACAGGATAGATACTACCTACCTTCAGGTGCCTTTTCCAGTATATCTACTTGCCCAAGTACCTACATACTATGGATGCTAAGATAGCTAAATGTTCGCTCAGCTTCAACTTGCCAGCTCTGGACACAGTCCATCTCAGATGATCCCCATCTCTGTTTCCATGGGCCCACGCAGTGTAAGGTGGGCCCTTTATAATTTAGATTGCCCACATCCTTTCTTTATGAAGTTGGTATTTTAAGGCTTGTCCAAGTGAAATTTCTACTTCTGAAGGGGAAATCTCTATTGCTCACTCAAGTTTTTACTCCCAAATCATTCTGGTCACATTTTAACTTCCAGGTAAAAATGTATACGTCATTGATGCTTTACAGTGGAGACTTTGCTGGTTGTCACGGAATAATGGGGTCATTCACCTGGGGATATAGTGCCAGCGCAGGTCTCCTGAATATGTTTTTATTTTGAGCCTTAACAGAAGAAATCCCTCGGGGTCAACCCCTGTGCCCTTCTTCCCCACTCCAGACAGCCTTTTTTCCTAGCTTCACGTGTGGCTGAGGAGCCATTTAAAGAAAAGCAGATGACCAAATTAATAGTGTTTAGATGCAGCATAATAGCACGATGAGACATACAAAAATTACATCCGGATTCATTTTGTAGACTGGAGGTATCCTAGAACTCACTCAATTCTTCCTGAAAAAAAAAATAGGTTAGGGTGAGTACCGCCACAGTGCTAGTAAGCTCTGGAGCCCCAATCATACCTGATAACTTCTGAGAGATGCCACAAACCCTGGCTCTACCTTTCCTCACCCACATTTTCAACTTACCTAGACCAACAGCTACCCTGAGAGTTGGAACTGGTCTTTACAACTTTGCAGTAGTCCGTCAGAGGCATGTGGCCTGGGGCCGTTCTTGCGCTCTTAGCCACTCAATCCTGAGAAAGTGGGTCGCTGTGAATTTCATAAAAGGGAGAGATTTTTGCCCCCAATACCTTTCTTTATCTTGGTTGTTTACTTCTCCCTGACTAAAGTAACGGTACATTTTTAGAATCATGAGGTTAAGAGGGGAAGGAGCCTGCAAAATAAATTACAAAGTTCAAGGCTCCTATCCTAATGGTGAAGACCATGAGATTGAGAAAGGTCCAGTGCTTTGCCTAAGGATCCACAGCTGACCTAGCACAGGTACTCATATTTCCTCTTCCCTCGATTCTAATTCAGTGTTCTTACGGATGCTGCATACTAAGCAAAGCACATGTCAGACACATAGAAAAAGCAATTGTTCATTTTTGACAAGTAGTAATAACTAGTAAAATTACAAAAGTAAATTAAAAAGCCAACACTCCTTTTTCCTCCTACTTCATTTTTTTTCTGTACTGCTTAAACCTGTCTGTGTCCTAACTCATCTGCTTATTTTGTCTTTCTTTTTCTAATAAAATGAAAACTCTAAAAGAATAAGGATATTTGCCTGTGTGATTTGCTGAGGTATTTCAAGCACTTAGAACAGCACTAAGGTGCTCAGTAAATATTTGTTTGAGTGAATGAGTACAGTCCAGACTCTTCATTGGGATAGCGTATTTTAGGATCTTGGATTAAACCCTAAGGAGCCAGAGACCCCTGTTTCTATTGGAGGGAGTGAATTATAGAATAGCAGGAAGCTCCTATTTTAATGTTCTGAAAATTTGAATTAGAGTATCAGGACAAATTGTGTTTGAAGATCATGGTTCATCCAAAGGCTTGTCCATGTATTCACAGCTAAATACTGATTGCTCAGCTTCATTCCAATTATTCAGTAGGATTTCTGCTGCTGACTTTTCAGTCAGGTCATAGGCTGTCATTTTGCATTTCTTTTTTGTATTTAAAAATTACACAAATAAGACCCACATTAGAAGGCCCCAACAAACCTAGAGTGTAATCTCATCCTAAATGGCAGCACCATTTGGTCTCTTTGTAAGAAAACAGTTACTATCTTGTCCATTACACCACCAGGAACTACTTATATTATAATTGAAGTTGATACTTTTTTCTAAAGATTTTATTTACTTATTTTTAGAGAGAGGGGAAGGGAGAGAGAAAGAGAGAGAGAAACATCAATGTGTGGTTGCTTCTTGCACATCCCCCACCAGGGACCTGGCTTGCAATCTAGGCATGTGTCTTGACTGAGAATCGAACCAGTGACCCTTTGGTTCACAAGCCAGTGTTTAATTCACTGAGCCACACCAGCCAGGAATGAAGTTAATACTTTTGACGGTCTTTGCCTGTTTCACCCATTTCACCCATTACCCACTCCTGCCTCTGGCAACCACCAATTGTTTCTTTCTATGAGTTCAGAGTATGTGTGTGTGTGTGTTTAGATTCTACATTTAAGTGAGGTCATAAAGTATCTGTCTTTATTTTAATTTATTTCACTTAGCATAATGCTCTCAAGTTCCATTCACGAGTTGTCACAAATAGCAGAATTTCCTTCATTCCTGTGGCTGAATAACATTTCGTTATGTATATTATTACATAGATAGATACGGATATATCTATATACCAAATTTTCCTTATCCAGTCATCCATTGATAGATACTTGGGTTGTTTCCATGTCTTAGCTATTTAATGCTTCAGTGGACAGCAGGGTTCAGATATCTCTTTGTGATTTTGTTTCACTTGGATAAATATCCAGAAGCAGAATTGCTAGATCTAATGGTTTGTTGTTTTTATTTTTAATTTTTAGAACCTCCATACTGTTTTCCTAAATGGCAGTACCAATTTATATTCCTACCAACAACGCACAAGGGTTCCCTTTTCTTTATATCATTGCCGGCACTTGTTGTCCCTTGTCCTTTTGATAATAGTTATTCTAATAGTCATGAGATGGTATCTCTGTGGTTTGGATTTGCATTTCCCTGATGATTAGTGATGCTGAGCATTTTTACATAAGTCTGTTGGCCATCTGTGTGTCCTCCTTGGAGAAATGTCCATTCAGATCCTCTTCCCATCTTTAATCAATTTTTTAAATTACATGAGTTCGTTTCATTTTTGGAGATGAACCCCTTATCACATATGTTATTTGCAAATATTATTCCCATTCCTTAGGTTGTCTTTTCATTTTGTTGATGTTTCCTTTGCTGTCCAGACAGTATCATTCTGTCTTAAAATGTAACATTATGCCCTACCATTTTAAAATTTGTTTTGCTCTTTTTTCATAGAAAAGAGGCAAAATATCCCATTGCACAATGCATTGGATCCAGCCCTCTGATGTGACATTTTTATCTTCCTTTTCTCATTTGTTTTACGGAAGAAAAGTATTTCCTTTCTTAAACAATGCAGCAGGGTCACACTGAGCCCCTCAGTTCTGACTGCCAATTCCCAAGCTGCTGAACTTGTACCTTCCCTTTCTTAGCCATTGAGAGAAGGTGGCCTAAACACAGGGCGCATCATCCCCCCAGGAAGTTGCCGACTATTTCATTATCCTCGGAGTTCACAAGAAGGTCTTTCCTGTTGTCAAGGAACTCTTCACTTAATAAATTGGCCCACACAGAGTACGTAAGCAGAGAAGTACCCTGGCTTCAGCCTAACATTTGAAAACATGAATCACGGCTCCCTGTATTGATACAAGGGCTCTAAGTTAAACATGAAACAGAAGCTGAGGACATGCCACCTATTCTCACTGTCATGGTGACAAGTGACCATAAATATATGTGAGTCCACAGGCCAGCTTAGTCTGTATTCGGCTTGGCATTTCTCTGTGTCTCAGCCTCTGGACCTCCTCATCCATCAGCGGGAACCCCAGCTGCATGTGGCGGTCCAGTTGGTTATGCAGATATCACCGGAGACCAGAGAAAGTTGTTGGCTCCTCCTTTTGCTGGCTTATTGCTACTTCATGTAACTTCTTTGTGGGGAAGTATGAGTGCCTTTTGTGGGCACAGTCACTCCTGGGGCGGGTGTTGAGGGCGCTTTGAAGTTGATCCCTGACAAACAGGTTTATAGGTGCGATAAGGGCCTGTGATCCTGTGGGGCAGGATGGAATGGTGCTTCTTGTCATGCAGTCATGACTAACCCAAAGGTTTGCCCAGGTTGCTTTTTTACAGGACTGTGGGTAAACCATGCAGGGGTGCCCAACCTTTTGGCATCTCTGGGCCACACTGGAAGAGGAAGAGTTGTCTTGGGCCACACATTAAATATACAAACACTAACAAAAAGTGATGAGCAAAAAAAAAAAGTTTTAAGTAAATTTATGATTTTGTGTTGGGCTGCATTCTTAGCTATCCTGAGCCACATGCGGCCCACGGGCCACAGGTTGGATAGCCCTGCATAGGGTATCTTTGTGAATAGTTCAGAAATGGAACATTCTGGAGGGAGGTGGACCCCACGAATGCATGGCTGGAAGAGTGCCCTTCCGCCCCTCCATACCCCCTAAGCTGGCCCCCCCATTTCTGTTGGGAGCAACATGCACAGTTGCACTGAGTGGACACGGATTTTTACTTCTCCATGCGTAGCTCTCCTGTTCCCCACCGCATCACTTTAAATATCAAAAGGACTTGGTTCTGCGACTTCCAGTGCAATCCTACCGAAAAATAGCCACTGAGAACTTCTCCCTCCTGTATGCTGGAAGGCTGGTCTGTCTGCAGCACACTGGCGGACCTTGTGCACCTCTGCATCCTATGTTATAACCGAACATACTGTGGGCAAGCTTTTATCCGCCATCTTCCTGCATTCAACTTCAACTTTGAAATTTAAAAAACAAACTCTGTAGCCCTGGCTGGACAGGGCACATGTCTAGGTTGCAGATTTGTTCCCCAGTCAGAGACCCTATGAGAGGCAACCAATTGATGTTTCTTTCTCACATAATATTTCTCTCTCCCTCCCTTTCTGTCTCTCTCTCTCGCTCTCTTCCCCCAGCCCTCTGTCTATCTGTCTCACTCTCCCCACCCCCTTCCTTTCTCTCTAAAAGCAATGAAAAAACATCCTCAGGGAGGATTTAAAAAAGCCCTGTAATAAAAAATAAATTTGATAATCCCATTTGTGACATATTATTGTAGACAACATTCCACTGAAATTAACCCACAGGCACTCTCAGGTATCTTTTTCCAACGTTTGCTCAAGGGCTGGTTCTGTTTTCTAGAGATGAGGTTTCAAAATAGGCTCCATAACTCTCAAGTTATCAGCTTTGCCCAGATAATAATAGAATTAAATACCAGCTAGCAGATAAGATTTGTGAAGTAAGAAGGCTGAGGATGGATTTTTAGACACAGTCTATACTGTTAGCTGATTCCAGAGAGAATATTCCTCACACCTTTCCTCATTCCCACCCAACACACCCAGCACAGTGCTAGGCACAAAGAATAATAAAATCAGTAGACAGGCAGGATTACCTCGACCAAGGGCTGACACCTAGTCTGCAGCCTGCTTTCGTAAACAAGGTTTTGCTTGGGCACACCCATGCCCATTGCCTTATGAATTGTCTCTGAGTGCTTTCTCACTACAGGGTCAGAGGCTGCGAAGAGACCTCATGAGACTCGCAAAGTCTGACATATTTTCTCTCCCACCCTTTATTGAAGAAAATTTTCAGACTCCTGTTCTAGATCTGCCACTCAATTAATATTACTTTCTTAATATCAGTATGAATTTAGTATCTGGTCCAGACCCTGGTTAACTGTATAACTTTGGCAAATTACCTTTCTGCCCTTAGTTTCACCATCTTGTCACCTTGCTAACTCTAATGAGAAGAGTGCTTATTCTCATGATATGTATTTCAGCCACACACAGGGAGGCTATCTCTGAGGTGACAGAGTCCATTTAAAATATATGAATAGATACAAATTTAAATATAAATATATGATATAAATTTAAATATAAATATATGAAAATCTTATGTATTTTTCAAAATGCATAAGACTTACTCACAAATACTTACATCATATATATCATTATCATACATCATATATCATTTTCACACTGACAAATACATAAGTGACTGCAGAAGAAATTTCCCTACCGTAAGCATCCTGAACAAAATTTTGGCAGGTGTCATAAAATGCACCTGAAAAGACATCAGAGATTGAGTGGGTCTGGCACAAGGTACACGCTTCCCAGGGGAATTCTCAGACTTGAAATTTCGATGTTCTGTGCTCTGACAGTGAGCCAGTTTCTCTCTGAATATCATTTTTATCTTCATAGGAACACTGAAAGGAGAACATTACCATCCCCGCTTTATACATGCAAAAGCAGAGGCTCAGAGAAGTGAAGCCCCTTTCCCAAGGTCGTGTAGTTAGGAAGGAACAGAGCTGTGACCTTCACTGATTCCCTTTCCATTATCCCTCTCTTAACTCAGGGAAGATTTGCAGAGGCTCTTTCTGAGGGCGCATGTAAACCACATGCAACTGCAATAGGAATGGCTAGGGAAAGAAAGATTGGTGGTTGGAGCGTAGGTACAATGAATGGGAAATGGGTAATATGCAAAGAAATAAATACCTATCAAATGCAGCTGATTGATTTCGCCCGAGCTTGTAAAGATCCCAGCCAGTCGATCGCAGCTGCACACAGAGTCATCCGGGGCCCAGACTCCAGGACCCGAGGTTCTGTTTCATTTGGTTTAGGACAAAGCCCAGGCAGCAGTGGGTTTGAAACGCTTCCCAGGTGACTCTCTACAGCCAGGGTTGAGAACCGCAGATCGAGATGAAATGCCTTTGTAGACTGAGCAATTAAATCTGAATCATGAATGTAATTTTTTAAAGAAAGCATGAAAATGAAATGAAAGCAACTATGTGAAAGGGCTTGACAAACTGCAAACTGTTCTACACATGGCACTTTAATGAAGAGACAAATGGAGAACATAATTTATGAAAGTAATTGGACACCTGGTCCACCAGGAGGGGGAGAGGCAGGGCATGGTGAAGGCTACTAAGGAGAGTTTTGTTTATGTGATGATTTGAAGCCAGCCTCTCCTGTGACTGGCCCATCACAGACCCTCTGGCCTTCAGGCTTTGGAAAGGAAGCTTGGAAGGAAGAGAGGCCAGTGGTACACATAGGTGGAAAAATAAGAGGCTACTGGGTCTCGGAGTCAGCAGCATCAGCCTGAGTCCCCAGACAGTTCTGCGAATGGAGTTGCTTTGTGATTTAAGAAAGTAATTCCTGATGTGTTTTGATTTGCGCCTCTAGTATTCGTTAAACCAAAATGGAACTGACAATTTATAAAGATGACAGAACCTTAGAATTTTCATTTTAAATAAGCTGGATTTTAAAAGGATTCTCCCAGAAGAGCATTTTATACTCTAGGACATGACCTAACTCTTCAGAGCTCAGAGCCCTGAACTTCCACTTGAAAATATGTGCTTGAAGCAGGTCACAGAAGAGCAACCACACTCACACTCATGCAGTACATTGAAATATATGTATTTTAAAAACTATTATTGCCCTGACCAGTGTGGCTCAGTTAGTTGGGCATCGTCCCACAAAGCGAAGGTTCACAGGTTTGATTCCCAGTCAGAACACATGCCTGGGTGGCAGATTCAGTCCCTGGTTGGAGCACATACAAGAGGCAACCAATTGATATTTCTCACTTTTTCTCTCTCCCTTCCCCTGTCTCTCCCCCCATCTTTAAGAATAAATAAATAAATCTCATATAAAACTATTGTTTTTCAAGTAACATAGATGAGTAGCTTAGTCTTTAAAGAGGAACATATCACAACCCCCTCCCTGGAAGAACCCAGACTTCGCTCAGTCCCCAAGGGGCCCTCCAGCTGCCTCCCCCCAGACACAGCCCTCCCAATACCCCAGAGAGGAACCATGTTTCTGACTTTATGGTAATCAACTTTTTGCTTTTTTTATACTGTTACCATCCAAATAATACAAGTGTCCATTCCCAAGCACTAGAGTTAGCATGGCCTTTTTTCAATTTTTAGTGTCATTCAAATATCATTTATGCTATAGCTTTGCCCCATAATTCCTTTCTTACCTCACTGAAATTGGTCTGTTGAGGAGACCAGGTCATCTCTTCTGTATAGTTTGCACATCACCCTTGATTTTGTTGGTCGAGTTCCCTCGGTGTGGTTTAACATCTTTCTTTGGCCTCTGCATTTCTTATAGGTTGGCAGTTGAATCTAGAGGCTTAGTCACATTCAGAGTTGATTGTTCGGAGGAAGACGTCTTCTTAGGCGATGTGTTCTTCATTGGGAAGTGCACACTGTCTAATCCTTTCTTCGTCTTGGAAATAGTTACTGACTCTCAGGGCTCATATCCTTCACTCATTATGGGGTAAGGGGTGATATTCCGGTTCTGTCACTCTTTCTTCATTCATTTACCCAAATATTTCTGTGCAGAAAAATGTCCCCTCATCTGTTTGATTGTCTGGTCATATAGTACGTGGAAGAAAAGCAGGTTAAATGCTCGAGTGTTTCACTTTATTTAACAATGTTTTCAAATAAAGAGATCCTGCGCATCCTCCTAAAAAAGCGGCACATTGATGTTTCTGCATCCTTAGGAAGTCATGAGGAAAACATTTTGTTTGTTTCACTCTATCATAGTTGTAATTCATAATCCCTGTTAGAGGAACGTTTTCATGGCTACACAATGGCGCAAACTGTGCTCGTACCGCCCTTCCCCCAGGCATAATGAAGAAAAGATAGAGTCTAAAGGTTTCTGCCCCTCTTTCCTGACCCCTGAAAACCCTATAACCAACGGATACAAGGTGACAGAATGCAGTGAGTCCAGGTTTCAAAGTCACTGATGGGAGAGCTAGGCTTACATCTTGGCTCTGTCACTTCCTGGCTATGTGACCTTGTGTCTGTCCCTAAACCTCTCTGAGACTCCCTTTTCCTCATCTGTAAAAGTGAAAGCAATAATATGTGTCATAGCTCTGTGTATTAATTGAAAACGCACACACAGCACTCAGTCCAGTGTCCAGTGCATAGTAGGGATTTTATCAAGTTCTTTCTCTTGCCTGACCCACCCCAAAAAGCTCTGGGGTTCTGAGTCTAAGAAGCCTCCAGTTCCAGGCCCAGCGGGGAGCAAGCCCAGGAGAAATGGAAACACTTTAAGAAAGTCATCATCAGTTTGGAAACATGTTGTTCAAAGATTTAAGCCTATCATGCCTGTAGTTCTTTTTCTTGTTCCCACCCTCCCCCCCGCCCCCCACCCTTACCTCTTTTTGTTTCCATCTAAAGAAAGCTTTCCCTGGCTGGCATAGCTCAGTGGATTGAGTGCGGACTGTGAACCAAAGCATCGCAGGTTCGATTCCCAGTCAGGGCACATGCCTGGGTTGCAGGCCATGTTCCCCAGCAACCGCACATTGATGTTTCTCTCCCTCTCTCTTTCTCTCCCTCCCTTCCCTCTCTGAAAAAAAAAAAAGAAAGAAAGAAAGCTTTCGTTATTGCCATTCAATGACATTTGTTTTCATTCCCTCTATTTTCTGAGGAAAGTTAGCTGGTTATTGGTAGAAGGCTTTGATTGTAACACAAAACAGCTTCTCCCACCTCACTGCAGCCCCTCGGTCTTCCCAAAGGATGGGACCCCCACTTTCATGTAGTTGGAAGGGCCCCAGCTTCTAAGGAGGGCATTTTCCTCTGACTCCATTTCAGAAGTGCTGTGACAATTGTCAGCCTTGAACCCTCCACCTCCCTCGAACCTACTCACACACCCCACCTCTCATGTTGCCTTTAACCCCTTTCAAGGCTCATCTAAGTATCTGGTATGCTGTCCTATACTTCCCCAAGTTGTTCCTTTTCACTTGTGAGAGTGTATCATCATAAAATATAAACTTGCATAGAAAATACCATTTATTTTCAAAGAAAAGAATTCTTCTCTCTGGGAAAGCCAAAACCAAATGTGTGTAGGTGTGCCCCAGCCAGTGGTCTACCCAGCCTGGGTCTCTGTCTCCCCACTGGGAAAGGGTGATTCCAGGGCACTCGGCCCTTGTGACATAAATCTTGATCAACACTTAGATGTCCTCTTTTTGTGTGTGTGAGAGAGAAGCAGGAAGTCATTTGCTAAGGCCTTGCATTGCTCTAGGGTTTGAGTACAGCTGTGCAGAGACATTCAAGTGCCCCTTTGTCCATGATCCTTCCAATAGTCTTCAGGAAGGCTAAAGAAACCCTTCTCTTCCCATGTCATAGATAGAACCTGAGTCTCAGGGAGGGGTCTTGGGGTCACAGAGGTGCTACAGCCAGGACTAATACTCCGCCGCCCTTACATCCCATCCAGTGACCTTTGTGCTGCCCCAGCCTGGGTCTCCACTTATCTCAGTGCAGTACGGGTTCCTGCCTTCACAAAGGGCTTGCTCCCCTGACCCTGGTGCAATGGCTCCTGGACCCTGCACTTGAACTTCCAGCTGTACAGACACTTGAATCTTATCTCTTCTCTTCCAGTCAACCTATCGTGCAATAATGGTCCATTTATTCACCTGTAAGTATTTATTTAACTCCAGCTATATGTCAAACCCTATGTCCCTGGTAACAGGAAATTAAGCACCCTTGAGTTGCTTACAGTGAAGTAGGAGAGTGATTATATGTATAATGATTTCTAAAGTTCCCTATTAAAATCAGTTTTTAATGATCTTCTCCCTTAAAAGGAAACTGATCAAAGAATTGCTCTAGGTTTAAAACATCCATGCGTATCCATACATCGTCCTGTAGTAAAGAATAAGGAAGTCTGAAGGCATCTTCTTCCTTCTTCTCATTTTCTGACCGCCTTGGGGGGCGGGGAGGAGAAAGTATACACAGTCAAAGGTGGGGAATCAGCATTTAACAGCTCTGAGCTGTTCTTGGGCCTGAGCCATTTTGTCTTTACTGGTTGAAGTAATACTAATGTGTCATTTGCGATCCACAATCAACAGTTTGGTTTAAAGAGCCTAATGTTGTTCTTGGTGCCCAGACAGGGTCTACAGGGGGCCTGTCCCTTTGCTGTTATATTTCACTTGCCAAGAGGCCGTATCGCACCTTCCTCCACTCCCCAACCCCATTTTATCAGACTCTTCCGATGAAACACGTCGTGTTGGCTCATGAACCACAAATACAAGACTTCAGGAAACCCCACTACCTCTGTCAAAGAACTCTCTTCTGGTATGGTTTTAGAATACAAACAGCCATGCATTTGCTCTTCCAGCCCCATAAAGGTTTGTAGGTTCCTACAAAGAGATTCCAGTGTGTTCCTTGAAATGGAAAAGAACAAGCTGGGATCAAAAGGAGAAGTAAATCCCTGGCTGGTGTGGTTCGGTTGGTCGGAGCCTCGTCCCATAGACTGAAAGGTCATGGGTTTGATTCCTGGTTGGGCATATACCCAAGTTGAGAGAGAGTTCGATCCCCAGTCAGGGAGCATATGAGAAGGCAACCCATTGATGTTTCTCTGTCACATCTCTCTCTCTCTGTCTCTCTCTCTCTCTATCACCCCCACCCTTCCTCTCTCTCTCTTTAAAAGCAATGAAAAAAAAATGTCTTTTGGTGAGGATAAAAAAATATTAAAAAAAACTCAATCTATATAATGTGGCACACATACCTTGTTTTAAAACTATTATTACTATGCTCAGAGTAAGGCATTTGAGAAAAATGTGGTGATTTTAATTCATTTTTTTCTATAGGCATGTATTGAATAAGAATATAGGATTATCTTAAAGAATGCCTCTGTCTCATCTTCATAAAAAATCCACTATTTAACATGTTTCATAAAACCCTCATATGCAGCCATTGATTAAATATTGTAATTGAACTGGCTTCGGACTCCGTTGCCATAACTCGAGCTCAACCAGTCACTTTGACAGCTGTATTTCCCTAACTGCATGGTTCAGCAGACACCAACCAATAGGCAATTTTCTTCTGTTTAGAAAAAGAGAACAACAATTTTTCTGTGTATGAGAATTCATCTTGCAGTAGCTTAGCGCTTATATTTCTAATCAATATTTAACAGTTATCAAAAATCTTTTGATTAGTCTCGTGATTCTTTTGGAGAAAGCACTCTAGAAGGGAAAAAGAACTAACAGGTCTTGAGGTTACAAGACCCACGTTCCAAAGCTAACACAGCCACTTTTTCCTTATGGGATATTTGACAGGCATGTATTAAGTGGGGATGGTCATCCATGGCCGTGGCTATCTAATGGGGTCACTGATACAGGCCAAGTGAGATGAATAAATAGCACTTGCAGCAGCGTGAAGTGATGAATGATGTCAGGCATCTTTTAGGTCTTGTTTTCACACTTCACACACACACAGACACATAAGTACTTGACAGCTTTGCAGATCTGCTTTTTTTTTGTTTTTTTGGTTATAATTTATGCCCCACTTCCAAAAAGAAAAACTTTTCTGAACTGTCTTATGATACAAGATACAGATATAATAGATTCAATCAAACAAGGATGTATGAATAGCAACAATATAATGAAGGCAAGAGAAAATAGAAAAAAACTACTAACATTGGACATAAAATTTCCCAAGCTTCCCAGCAGTTGAGACAGCAGGGAAAGCACACATTTTGTGTGGTCCTTCCAGTGTGATTGAGAGAACCCCTTTATGCTTCCAATGCATCTTCCTTAAAATAGGACCTTTGTTCTTAATGGGGCTTCACTTGGTAGAGTGCTGTTCCTGCACAGAAAACTTATACATTTTTTGTGAATCAGTCTTGCTCAAACCTACTTTAGAATATTGTTAAATGAAAGCCACCTTTCTACTGATACATCCTCACTTTGAATGAATGGAAAATATCCTTAGAAAAAATTAAGTCATGTGTTTTCATAACATCTTTGGATCACATGAGGGGCATGCATATGCCTGACATGTCTGCATTTGTATACTCCAGAAATGTCCTGAGCCGTGGGTGAGATTACTTGCCAAATTCAAATACATCCTTGGGTGTAAGTTGGGGAAGGAAGTTCACCTTATAGTCAGACCCATGAAGTATGGTTTTACAGCCACATGAATAGGAGCTCATTTCCAAGTTTTGGCATTTACTGGGTGGCCTCAAGAAGGTCACTTTGTGTGTCTGATGCTTAGTTTCTCCATCTGTGCAGTGGGGCCCGCAAATCCTACTTGTTGAGTTGCTCTGTTAGCAGCAGTATCTGCCATATAGACAGCCATCGACACATAACAGTTAATACAGTTCCACTGTCCCTTCTCTACAAATTTTCAGAATCCAGAAATATTTTTCATAACTTATTTGATGACAAAAATCTGACCTAAATCTGGCCTGACATGAACTGGTATGAGGTTATTTATTGTTTTTTTACTATTAATCAGAATTTTAAAACAAAAGCAGAATATTTTAAATGAGATTCACTGGGATAACATTGGTTATCATTATGTAACTTTCAGGTGTACAACTTCGTGACACATCTGTGTACTCCATTGTGTGCTCACCAACCAAAGCCCAGTTTCTTTCCGTCATCCTATATTCAACCCCTTCATCCTCTTTGTCCCCTACTCACCCCCATCTCCATGGTAACTGCCCTTCTGTGGTCTGCTTCTGTAAGCTTGTTTGCATTGCTTTTTGTTTTATATCGCACACATGAGTGAAATCATACGCTTCTTGTCCTTTTCTGTCTGGCCTATTTCACTTCACATGATACTCTCAAGATCCAACCATGTTGTCACAAATATCAATATTTCATTATTTTTAGTAGCTGAGCAGTATTGCACTGTATATATGTACCACCTCTTCCTTATCCATTCATCCATCAGCAGACACTTAGGTTGCTTGTCTCTTGTCTGTTGCAAATAATGCTGCAATAAACATAGGGTACATATATCTTTAAGCATAAGTGTTTTCAAATTTTGAGGGTAGATACCAAGAAAAGGGGTTGCTGAGTCAGAGGGTAGCTTTATTCTTAGTTTTTTGAAGAACCGCTGTATTCTTTTCCATAGTGGCTGCATAAAAGCAGAAATGTTTATGCATTTGGTTACAGAGTGCTGCCCCACATCCTGCTGGGGATCATGTGTAACAAGTGGCATATACACTAAATTACCTTTCAAAACTCTGAAAAATTCTGAATTCCCAAACACATCTGGCCCCAGTGGTTTCAAATAAGGGACTGATGACCTATTTTATCACTAGGGGAGCAAATTTCCTCCATATCTAGCTTGTCAGAATATTTACTGAAAACGAAAATGCTTTCAACGGCATCTCTGACTCACAGCACCTTCCCCAGGCCCCGCCCTGTTCTTCCTGAGCTCTTTTGATTTGGGGAGAAGTTGATACTATGGTAGCAGCCCAGTTCCTCGATCTGAGAGTTGCAACTGAGCTGAAATCTGCCTCTCGGTATGTTTTCTTCTGCCTCTCTATATGTTCTACTTGTCCCAGTTCTGTGAAGCTGAGAAAACAGAGGATAAGCCAGCTCCCTTTTCCAGGCGTCTGCCTCCCAAATTTTCGGAAAAAGTTATATTCTTATTTAAGTATCCTTTTATACAAACAATCTCACTTCTATAGCCATTTATCTAACCCATTTCCAGCCCTCTTCTAATTATTCTTTATTTTGTGAATTTTCCACTTAACATGTGTTATCTACAATGAATATTATGGTCTTTGTCTTGAAAACTCTAGTTCCAAACATTGATAATCCATGTCATCTTAATCTTGCCCCAAACCAGTATCTTCAGAGGGGCTAAAGTTTTGTGCAGTGGATGATTCAGACCCAGTTGAATGCTTGATTAAACCTCAGGCAAGTTATATAAACTCTCAGAGCCTCTGTCTCCTTATCTGTGCAGTGGGGATAATAATGGGAGTTTTGTGGTGTAGCCATAAGGATCAAAAAGGCCCAACACAAAGCCAGCAAGTAATAAGTGGTAATGCTTATTATTAAAAGTTTAATAAAGAATCCTCCCCTTTCCCATTATCATTATGTTTTTATTACTTTCTTAGGCGAATACCAGTACTATCAAAATTCTCAACAAGCCTAAGACATTGGTTGGTTTATTTTTGTGTCTAATCCATATGAAGTTAATCTGTCACTGTGAAGATACCATTTGTGTAATAAGCAGTTTCTGACAGACTTAAGGGGAAGTCACTATATTTTTTCTTCTTCCCCCATCTCTTTTCAACTAAATGCAGCTTCCCAGACAATTTGATTGACACAAACACTCAAATCTGTACCTTTTAGGCACCTATTTAGAGATCAACAGAACTCTGTTTGTTTTTCCAGCCTAAAAACCAAGTAGTTTCCAGAGTATCTTGTTTCTCATTTTGACACTGTGCATCCTATGTGAATGTTTCTAAGTGTACAGAGTGGAGCCATAAATTGTATTTTTATCAGTGCCAAAAACTTGGTGCCAAAGAACATCTTGACATTACTATTAGCGTATGTTGTATCCTGTAATTAAGCAGAATCGGCTTGTAGATGAGTTCTTCTGAAGGCAGAAGAACTCCTTTCATGGGAGCGTAATCGGAATGAGCTATTGCTCTCATTAAGTTACTTGGCAATACATCACCAGAGTGACCTGTCATTCTAATGATGCATTAGTGTAATTCATCAACAGGGTGAATCCCACTAATAAGGTGTTATTCCAGAGGCAAGGCAATCCAGTACAGAAAGCCTCCAGCGGCAGATGCAGGATGATACAGCCCAAGGCCCAAGAACCTCTGTATAATGGATTTCCCCCACCCTTCTTCTTACCCTATGAAGTTTAGCTGTCTTTAAGCTATTCAGATCAATGCCCATCTGTCCTCAGACTCTTCCGATTTTTCTATTCTGACTAATTCCAGGGATTTTTACTAGTCTAGAGATATCCAGCTTTTATTTCTTTGGGTGTAGGATTGAGCCACTTGGCCCTTTCCTGCAGAGTTACACTTCAGGAATGTTTTGTGTCATAGCTGACAGCACTGAAGCACCTCTGGATTTCTATCTGATTCCTACCATATCTGATTCTAAAGTGGATAAGGAATTAAAAAAATAACTCATACAACTCGATGCCACTGCAATAGAAAGAAGGTAGAAGATAACAAGCAAAAATCAAGGCTTTGCCACTACTAAGTCCCAGAGATTTTCTATGTAGTACAGGGATTATAGACAATAAAACTGTATTGTAAACATTAAACTTACTAAGAGACTGTATCTTAATTATTCCCACTACTAGAAGAAATGGTCATTATGTGACAGTAGAAATGTTGGTTAGCTCTACAATGGCAATCATATTGCAATATAAATCTATCAAATCAATATGCTGTACACCTTATACCTATACACTGTAATATGTCAATTATATCACCAGCAAAAGTAAAAGATTCTCTACTAAAAAGAGAAATCAAAGCTAACGTAGTTGGTATTATAATTTACCTTGGAACCTCCTGGCAGCAAAATCAAAAAGGGATAATGGGTTGAAGGAATGAAAACCATTTTGTTTGACAACTTATTTTCTAATTCTAAGAATGTTTTATTTAGATCCATATCTAAGGAAGTATAAATAATTTAGTGAGCTTTCCCTTCAATGATAATATCACTGAAAATGCAGTAGTAGTCTTCATAATGATGTGTTACTCTCGTTCTTTGACAAAGTTAAAGATATATTTTATTAGAATATATTCACTTAAGGCATTTGTCTGAAAAGGAAAACGAATATGGTTCAACTATATGACGTATTTTTGGACTAGAGTGAGAAAGCCTACAGGAATGAATGGAACCATCTCCTTCTCCTATTTTTTTCTAATAGCACTTCTCTCCTGAACCTTTTTAAGGAGGTAGATAATAACTCATGATTTTTTTAGCTTTATTGAGGTATAATTTAAAGTGAATAAAATGTACCCTTTGTAAACATACATGTTGATGAGTTTTGGTCATTGTGTGTTGTTTTGCAATCATCACCCAATCATGATATTGAACAATTCCATAACAACATGAAGTTCCCTCATGCTTCTTTGCTGTGGATCCCAGCCCCTAAATACCCAGCCCTAGGCAACCACTGATCTCCCTTCTGGCACTACAATGCGGCCTTTCCTAGAATTCCATGTAAATGGAATGCACAGGTAGTCTTTTATGTTTGACTTCTTTTTTGTTGCTTCTATGTTGTCACATATATGCACATTTATTTCATTTTTATTGAGGAGTGGTATTTCATTAAGATTTATGTTTATTAAAAAAGTGTAAAAGGTATTTAAAATAGTAGCTAGAAGGAATATCCATATGAATTTAATAACAAGCACAGAGGTGGCAATACTTATTTTCATTCAGAAAATTAATGCCTTCTATTCCAATATATTGAATACTTTACAATGGCAAGCTTGAACTCTAAGTGATGGTGAGAACCATGTTCTCTAGTCGCTATTATATCTGCAATATCTAGCCCAGTGCCACTTTCACGAGGTGCTTAATAAATCATTGTTAAATGGGAGACTGAAGGCATTAATAGATGTTCATCATCTATGCACAAGAGTCATGTGAAGAGAGCCGTCCCTCAAGATAAGGAAATAGTAAAATATAAAAATGACAATCATTACCACTTATTGAGCACTTATCATAAAAGTGCTTGTAAAGTGCATTGCTACTCTGCACATATTTCAGGGTCTTTACAGGCCTATTTTTAGCTGTATCACCTGTGCATTTTGAAAACCTTTTTGTTCCAGTATATTTTATCCTGAACTGCCAGTTTTAGGATAATCATCTCAGTCCATTTATTATGGCCTGTTCTTTTATTTGCTGTAGAACTATTTCTAAATATTTAGTAATTTTCTGAGTCATGCTCTCTCTTAACTTTCAAGAGTTTTCCTAAACATATAAAAGTATAACCAAGGAATGGTATACTTGGAAATAGAACACCATAGAATGTTAACACTTAAAGATGATTTAGTCTAATGTCCTCATTTTAACAAAAGAGGAAACTGAACTCTCAAAAATGACCTATCCCTCTCTGGCTGGTGTGGCTTAGTGGATTGAGTGCTGGCCTGTGAACTAAAGGGTTCATGGGTTCAATTCTCAGTCAGGGCACACGCCTAGGGTACGGGCCAGATCCCCAGTAGGGGGCGTGCAAGAGGCAACTACACATTGATGTTTCTCTCCCTCCCTTTCTCCCTTTCTTTCCCTCTCTCTAAAAATAAATAAATAAAATCTTTTAAAATTTTTTTAAAAGAATGAGCTACCCCAATTCACACAATATTTGGTGGTGAGTTTTCTGCAGTCAAAGATAAATTTTTAATAGCCTATGAGTCCTAATAAGCAAGCATTTCATTTGCAAAATTGAACTGAAGACAAAAGGGAGTTCTCTTAGTTTGCCTACTTGTTCATATTAAAACTTTATTCAGGAGAATTGGGAGTATACAGTCTGCTATATTGATTGATATTTTCAAACAATTTGAGAAAAAAAAAAAGCTTTTACAAGAAGAAACTACATATCTTGAATTACAATCCATGCCAAGGCAAGTAAAACAGATAAAAGAAGGCCAAATTCTATACCGAAACAGACTAAACCTCAACTCAACTGGATGTCTCAGCAGGTGACAAAATATAATGATTATATACCTTAACCTAAAAGTCTTAACCTTTAACTCTGGCCTTAAAGGTCTGGCCTTAAAGCCTGACCTTTAAGATGTATTCTCTCTGCCAAATCACTAAATATGCCAGAAATTAGGTTTTCAAGTGGAATGCATTTCAACTGAAATCCTAATAGATAATTTCAGCGCTTGTCATATACCCTATCTATGCAATCTAACATTCACAAGGATTTGAATTCAGCTGGTAAAACTTTTTTAGATATAAGCCTCTGCAATACCCTGTTTTTTCATAGATGTAGTGAATCATTAAGATACAACTGAACTTAAGAAAGTGTTGGTTTAACAAATCCAGTAAGGTGATACCCACATCAGTGCTTTAGATAAAATTTGCCACTAGATAAAACTCTGGCTTGCTCCATCCATCCATTAGCTCAAAAATTATTTATTAAATACTAAGAGCTGGAGTGCTATAACACAGGAAGAAGTAATGTTTTCAGACAGTGCAATGGGGAAAACAAAGGGCTTCCCTGTGGGAAGGGAATTAGGGAAGACTTCACGAGAAGGCAGCTTGTGAGCTGCACCTTGTATGAGAAAAAGCATTTTAGTGAGTCAACATCATGCAGGTGATTCCTGACAGTGTAAAAGAACTCTACGCAAAGGGCAATAAGCAGAGGGCCTCCTCCGTGACTTCATTTTGGAAATGGATAAATGCTTTCAAATGGAGATATACATCACATTTGGTCATGTTGTCATACCAAGCAGATGGAATTCAGCAGCATTTAAGATCCCATACTTTCTGGAACGCTTAAATTTCCAATAATTAATATACCATAACAAAAATGTTGAAGTCTCTCAAAATGGGATGTTAATGAAACAAAATGCAATGATTTGGCTTTTTCTAAAGCATTGCCTGGAACTTTATAATATAATATTCAATTAAAAATAAGAAAGTATTTTACATGCAGCATGACAACTACAATATAGATGATACACCCACACACTTCAATGAAGATAACCACCCCATTATTGGCAATAGTCATTTCTGATCAATAGATGATTTTAATTTCCTTCAATAATGTGATAGGTTTGGATTTTCATAAAAGAAAATTTAGATTTGGACATCCTAATACCCATCGTAAATTTATGTGTTGCAAAGTTCTTCAGTCACCTTTCAATTAAGAATGCATCTATTGTTCTTAAAACTAGAAAACAGATAAAGTAGTTTTATCTATATAATAAAGTAATAATTAAGTCCCTGGTGTTCTAAATGTCCATGGATGACTGTAATTCATCAAGGCAGCTGTCGCCTTTGTAGGCAAACTGCCCACGAAAACATTCAATTTTATGTGATGTGTGAGGAGAGGAAGAGGTCCATTTTTCTGAATTATTTGCGTTCAGATTTCTTAAATGTTGTGTTTTTCTTGTTCCTTTAGATGACCCATATTACAAATATCCTCAGTTAAACTTCATGGTTACTCTATAAAATTAGGCACTTCCATTACATTATCGAAGTTTATTTTAGCAGGTAGTACAAGAAGAGCCCTTATTAAACAAGCAACGGGGCTCGATTACAATTACTTTAAAATAGCAGTGAACTTGCTTTGACTTCAGGATACTTTAGTTTTGGCCCCAAAATGCTCCATGTGATGTCTCTTATGAAAAAAAAAAAGTATTATGACCCATCTCTTTCGAGAGGGAACTTAAAATAAGCTTTATGATGAATTTCCCCAGCATGTTATAGAGCTCTCCATACAAGTTTTCTTGTTTTCTCAGAATAAAACCTGCAAACCTGCCAATTCTGATTTTTTAATATCTTTACTGCATGTATGACAGGTGAACAAGTACAACATCTGCTGTGGGACATGAATTTGATTTTACATTCAACTTGTCTTCAAGCACGTTGGCTCCTGTATGAATTTCTAGTGGGTACTCAATCAAAAATAATGCCTCCCTTCACTCTTCTGGCAGATTCTCCCAACTTCCATGTCCCACCTTATCAGACTGCTCTCTAAATCAAACAAAAGGAGACACACTAGAAACTGATCAGCATGTGACAGGTTCAGAAAAGCTGAATGTGGGGACTTTGGAAGGACTTACAGTTATCCATAACGGCACCCCAAGAAGACTTAACTTCGTGATCTTTTCCACGATTCAGAACATGTCACTGTAAAAGACCAATTACACAATAGCCCACAACATTTAAACTTACAATAATGGTTGATTGGCCTGATGAGGTGGTTTGCTCTCACTGACGAGCCCAATTAGTTTCAAACTTTAGTTAATTTTATTCCAGAAACTGGCAGTTGGACACTCAACAGATTTTGCCTGGAGAGATTCGCAGTACTGGGAGGGCATTTGTGCAGTTTAAAGGTGGCCATTTGATAGGTTTATGAGCTCAATAATCAAGTAAATAGTTCTGCTGAAACTACATTTAGAAAACAAAGAAACTTGGGGAAAAATATAAGTCTGAGTGTTTTACCTTGGGTCAAAACAAAAGAAATGTTTTCAGCATTATAAATTATGCAATAAAATCACTTAAATCATCAGCCTGACATTTTGACTCAGCCTGGGAGTTACAATATGTATCTATTCAAAAAGGGATTTATTTTGATATTAATCATAAAAGCACTACAGAAATTTCATACTGTTCATAAGTTTTAATTAAAAGGTTTTTTCTTCCCAATCCTACCCCTCAAAGTTCACAATTAGAATTGTATTACACACATGTACTTCTGCAACTACTTTTTTCATCCCTCATAACACAGATGCAGTCCATGCGGGCATGAAGAGGTACTTTTAGAAAGTAACCTTTGACACCTGATGATGGAAGATAAAGAAAGTAGCTCAATTGTATCTTCTTCCGTTTAAAAGTGACTGGAATCTGCACAGAGTATATTAGTTTGTTTTTCTTTTAATAAGCAGTGGACGCTGCTTCTGTGTCTTCTGGGAGTGAGTGCGGCTATGGGGAAGACTGGGCTGGCCTGGTTTTTATACCTTCTATTGGATGAATACTTTTTGTCTCAAAACCCTCAGATTTCTTTCTCCATCCTTGCAGTTCAGAAACCTCTTCAAAGTATATTATGTTACTAATTGTTCTGTAAGTATTTTTTATGTAAAACTGCAGTGCCCTTGAATCTACAGAAATAGAACTTCCTTTTCATAGGAAATTTTTCTCCTATTATGCCTTTGAGAGTTTTCGGGTTTTGTTTGTTTGGTTGGTGGGTGGGTGGTTTCGAACTTTAAGGGTGCTTCATTCTATGCCTGCCATACATGATATAAATAAATTTAATGATTTTTGATTTCCCTTTGCATTTACACTATTTCCGTATGCCGTCCTTCATGTCATTGCCTCTATTTTTAGCAGAATCCATTCTCCTTCCAGCTGCTCTGATGTGGTTTTCTCTTCTTTAACAATAGTTTTATTGCTCTCGATCATTCCTTCCCTAACCATAGCCAGATTCCTTTTCATCTTTTTAATTATCTCATCTCTTCTTTCATCTCCTATGTTGATTCTTTGATATTCTTCCCACCTATCAAAGATTTCATGTTTCTTTTTACTTTTTTAAGTATAGAGGAATATTTGTAGTCTTCTTTATTTCCAATATGCTACAATTCACTGGTTGCCTGTTAGGTGCCTTCTTACCGTCTTTTTGCGGGAGACAGGGAAGTGTGATGGTGACCACATGCAGGTGTTGTGATGGATCCTTGTGCCATGCCGGTCCTCTGTGTGTGGCTTTCTGTTTGATCACCACTAGGATAAGCAAATGCATGCACATGGGGAGGAGGCTGAGACTAACAAGGAGGCTCTCTCGCTAATGGACCTTCTGCTCTCAAAAGAGTACTTTTCTTCTGGAGGAACAAACTGCTGGGGTGGAGATTAGGGTGACTCATGGTGAAGTTTCCTGACCACCTCCCAGTTTGTTTCTCCTTTTTCCTCATTTCTTCTCTGTCCATCTCATCTCTAGTAAGTTATCTCAGCATTACAAGGAGCCAGAAGTCTGCAAGGACTTTTTTTGGTCCTGGATGTGCTATCTACTAACTCAGTCCTCTGTTTTCCACGGGAGGGACTATTTCCTGGACTTCTCGGGACCCACTGAGTCACCTTCAGGACAATTTGTAGCCTGCTAGAGAGCTTTGTAAGGATTTATTAGCATTTTTTAAATCCCAGTTTGGAACAAACACTATCTTGGGCAAAGTATCTTCATAGCCCACTATGACTTATGGTTGTTTACTAACTTAATGATGAATTCTATTTTTAATTCCTTTTGTTCATTTCCATGAATTTTAGAAAAAAAGGATATGCATACCTTTATCATCCCTGCATGAGTTCACTGTGACTTCTTGAAAGTGTACAAATATAAAGATTCCTGCATCGAAGTTGATAAATGTAAAAAAGTTTTAAAGCCCTCTCTCAAATCACTGCCAGGCAATCATGATTTTCCATAAATTACCATCATTTGCAATGATCTTTACACATTGGTATCTTTTACTGATACTTGTTCACCTTAATATGTAAGTAAGCATTCTGACCCAGTAATGAGTAGCTATGTTGTGTAATGGTAAAGAGATATGTGGACCTTTTGCTACTATTTCACTATTAAAGATAAAGTGATAGATGTGTGTCAGTAAAATTTAGTTTTGTGTTCTAAATAGGTGCTTTTTTTATAAAATGCAACTGATACCTCTCCACCACATGCGTGCGCACGGGCACACATACACATACATGGTCCCCAGCAGTCATTGTTAGAAAGCATTAAATTGAGCATTTAAGATTAATTCCCTGGCAGGTCAAAAGGAGAACAGCATGTAGCCAATCCTACCTTCGTGTTCCTTCTTAATGGCTCCAGCACAGTGTGAAAAAGTAAACAGTTGTGACAAGAGATGTAATGGATGAGCTGGGTGTAACAGGTCACCCCAGCTGAAGCTCATCCTCTCTTTAAGTATACTCGGTAATGAAGTGTACTATAGTTTTTCAGACCATCAAAGGCTTGCATTGCAAACCATATTTCTGAGTGAGGAAGGAACCTTAGTAAATATATTATGAATGATGGTGGGTAGTGACACCAAAGGACTAAAGACAAATAATAGATAAAGTTTGCTCATCCTGAAGTTTTAGCCTAAGAATCCCTGGTACTAAAATCCCCTTCTCTTTTCTACATTCCTACCACTGTTCTCTATTATGTGAAAATACACTCTCTTCCAAATGGTTTGTTAATAATTATTTGGAGGAGTGATTTTATAATTACTATGCACAGTGAAGTTATCGCTATTTTTTTAATCCAACATACATCATGCCTTTTCACACACTGAGAACATAGTGCTACATAGAAAATGAGGTGAGATAGTGGTCTGGCTGTCCTTCCTCACTTCATGGGATTATAAATAAAAATGGACATTTACCCCTCCTCCCACTAATCCCCAAATTTCAGGAAGATAGACTGACAGGAATAAATCAAAATAATGCCCTATTCATCAACATAAATTATTAAACTTGGAGTAGATTATTTCAAAGAAGAGTTAAATTCCTCGTTTGAATTATATTTGCCCAGTAGTCAATTTCTAACAATAATTATCATTCCAGTTCATATTTATTTAGCACTTATTTTGTCTCAGACACACTAACAGGCATTTTACACACATCACCTAGTTTAATCTTCCCGGATAGGAAGCATTCGTTCCTCCATTGACAGAAAGCCTAGGTTAACCCAAACTTATAGGGTCAAAAGCACAGTCTTTGTCTCTGTATGATGCTATTGCGGTGCTGTCCAGCACGGGAGCCACGAGCCACACGTAGCGACAGAGTACTGGAAATGTGGCTACGGTAATGAGAGCTGAATTACTTATTTTATTTAAAAATGGATAGCCACATATGACTACTATATTAGACAACAGAGATCTAATTGGTCTTCTGTAAGATTAACTTTTTGTTTTCTGCTATAAAATACTAATTAGTTGGTATACTGAATAAGAACTATAATATCTCAAATCCTGTATTGAAAATCTTATGAAAATAAAAAAATCTTACCAAATTACAGAAGTTGTCTTATAAGTTTGTTTTATTGGTTCTCAACTTCTGGGAATATCCCCATTATATTTAACACCAGTAACCAAAAATAAACTTATACTTAGCTATTATATTTAAGAGTTATTTCAAAAAGACATTTCAAAGTAAGAACTCAGTACAATGTACTTCTGGAAAGCTTAAGTAAAAGCCTGTTTACCCCGGTAAGCAAGGCAGCAAGAAAATGCCTGCTCTTCTCAGAGAACACAAGAGTTGTACCTTCTTATCTGACTCAGTACCACACCGGTTCTTCTTTCGAAGCAACAATGGCCAGGCCCCTTTGATTACTGGGTCTGTTCCAGCTCATCTCAAGTCAAACCCAGAATTTCTTGTCATCCATATGCCTTCTTTAAAGGATTCCTGCTGGGGCCCTGTAGATCAAATTGACAAAAAACAGAACAACAAGAGAAAAATCATACAAATTTAATTCATGTACATTTTACATGTCGTGGGAGCCTTCCCTGAAGGAGTGGTTAAACCTGAGCCTTTTTAGACTAGGTTTGATGAAGAGTGGAAAGTCGTGGAAAATGTGATAGACCCAAGGAGGATGTGCTAAGGACAGTGGACTGGGGTTGGAAACTCAGCAAGCCTGTTCACTTGGCTTCCTCTCCGCACCTCTCCAGCATGGGAGGGGAGGATGCTTTAGAGGGAGGGCGCTGCTCACAGCAGGGTCTTAAGACTTGCTTCAGGGAAGAAGGGAGAGGTCAGGGAGTTCTTCCTGCATCTGCCGTTCCTCAGATTCCTGCAGCTTAAAATATTCAGCATATCAAGGTACTATGTTTTGGGGTAGCGTATTCGGAATCCTGTCACATGTCACATGTGTTCCATGCATGCACATCTTAAGGAAGACCCTAAGTTTATGATATAGAAATAGCACTGGAAATAACCTACTCCAGTTTTTAGTAACAACTTGTGTTGGTAAATAGGGCATTATTTTGATTTATTCTTGTCAGTCTCTCTTCCCAATATATGGGGATTAATGGGAAAAGGGGAAAATGACTCATTTTGTTCAAATTCCATGAAGTGGAGAAAAACAGCTGGGCCACTACCTTACTTTATTTTCTCTGTTATCTCTGTGCTCCTAGTCCTTTCTTCCATGGGATATTTCCATACTCTTTGGTTCCAGCAAAACCCCCTTTTCTGTCCAAGAAGATGGGTTTCTCTCCCTATACTCTTGCACATTTCTGAGTGACTAATGCCCCACTGGGGTGAAGCAAAAAGAGAAAGGAATGAGGAAACAAATGACAGGGAATCCCCCACACACTCCAGACCTCAGGGACCACCTTGGCTGGTTCCTCTGACCGGAGAGTCAGGTATTTCTCTTGGAGTTCTGTATACTCAAGTCACTGTTCCCACCACCATCAATACAGCTTCAAGACCAAGTCTGTCCTCAGCAGTTCTGGGTGACAGGGCAGAGTAGTATACCTCCTGTAACCTGTAGCTCACAGAAGTCCTGTTTCTGGTCCTCTGGCTAGAAAGAGGGATTTGTCTCAGTCATTGTTGCCTAAGCCCACTGCCCAGCTCTGTAGCTCAGGCCACAGGGTTACCCTCAGTAAGCCAGAAAATTCAGTGTTATAGGTCATTCTCCAAGTTTTGACTTTCCTCCCTAACTACCTACAATTGAATATTTACTTTCCAGAGTCCTCAGAGTTGCCTTTTGCATTCTGTCTGGACTCTTTGGTTATAATATACAGAGAGAACATCTCTTGCAAATTCACTCCATCTTGGCAAGTACTGTACCTTTTTGCCATCAAATATTACATACAAGCAAGCTTCGACTCAGAAGACCAGAAAAAATTCTTCTGGAAGCTGGGCTGAGAATGACAATAGATTCAAAGGTTTAGAGACACTTGAGGTGAATTAGGGCATTTCTTCTCACCAAAATAGATTGGATTTATTTTCAGAGTGTGACCAAAGGATAGAAGATGTTCACTCTTCATTTTAGTTGAAGTTCAGCTCCCTTTTTGCTCTGTGTCTGTAATAGTCATCATGCTTTTTACTCACTTAAATTACAGACAAAATATTCCATAGATGTAATAAGCAAATTGGCTGTTTCATGTGGTTAACCACTTTTCTATTACTTATTACAGCACTTGAGTGAGGTTATAAGGTTATAGGGCAGAATGAAGAAACACACATGCAAATATACACATGCAGTGGAAATGTTTTATTATAAAAGCCCTTCTTTGGCTATTGTTCACTTTTTCATTTGTGTGTTAAACTAGCAATAGAAATCTCAAGATATTTCTCACAGTACTTGTATCTATGAATAACAATGCCAAAAAGTACTCCGATACTGATTCAGATATAAGACTTTCCTCACCTCTGTTTTTCACATTTGACTCAACTCTGGGGTCATGTAAATCAAAGATCTCTAGATACCCTATAATATCATCAACCCCAAGTCTACATAGCCTGAGAAAAAAGAGCATGTGAATTGTTTCAAGGGAACCTTAGTTTCAATTTGATCTTCTCTGGTCTTTCTAGGTATCCTTTTTGTATATTTCCCAGACATATTCAAAGTTCTGATGTATTCATGATGTGGTTATCGCATCTCCTTATGTAAATGGATGACCTTATAAATTATACCTGTATGGCCTGCTGCATTTATTCAACAAATATTAATGGTGCCAAAAACAACATTGATTGTTAGCATTAAACAGTAAGTCAAAACAGTAGATGTGGTGGATAGGTGGGCATCCCACCTAATTTTTCTTATCAAGAGCATTTAAGCTCTGGATAATTTCAAAGACAATGATAGCCTGTTTGTTCCTGCCTTAAGACAGCAGGTGAGTAATTTCTTGCTTTACATCCCTATGGCCAAATACTCATCATACTGACTTTCTAACAAAGAAAAAGTCCTCTTCTAGAAAGTCTTTCTTTATATATGGGCATTGTGTTTCTTATAAAAAGGAACAGGAGGAGGAAATGAAATGTAGGATCTAAGGAAGGGAGAGAGGGATGTAGGGAGGCAGAGAGAGGTGGAGGAGAAGGACAGAGAAGAGGGAAGAGGAAAGAAGGAGTATTCTTGTTTTCCCTCACTGGGTACTTTGAGAAATATGAAAGAGCTGGTGCTTTAAACTTTAATGTTAATACATACATGTGTCATAGAGGAAACGAAGTACTAAAGGTTACATCATTACTCTCCCACTGATTTGCCAGTGATCTAGCATTTTACATTGAATTTGGTGTTTGGTAGAGGGTATTAGAAAAATAGAACAGAACTCTTCCTCATATAATATTTTTATAAGAGTACTATGACTATTTTTGAAGTTAGATGTTATTATTTATCTGGAAAGTCTCACATCAATGCTTATATTTAATATACTTTTTAATAGAATTTTCATTTAAAACCTCAGAGATTATGAAAATAACATTATTCTGATATTTGTCTGTGCTATTATTCTATTTCTTTACCTAACTGCAAACACAGGTTAATAGGTTTTCAGTTCTGAACTAATCTGACTGTGCCCTTTCTACAACTGATATTTTTTCTGTACTTTTGGTCTTGCTTAAAAGAGAATATCTTATGCTATTATCATAATTACCATCTTTCCATTTACTAAAACTCTCTTTTTACCTGAAAAGATTTCCTTTAACAGTTGAAAGCTTTCTTGCGTGAATACCTCACAACAGAGGAATTCTATATAGAACAATATCCAGTATTTAGGCAGTCCATTTAGAGAATTTGGTTACTAAAGAGCTAAAATGATCTCATAATAACTTCGTGCCATTTATTAGACAATCTCTGAGGATGGCTTCCCAAAACAACATTATTCAATGCTCTTAAAGTGACCAGAATAGTATTTTAATAAATATTCTGTTCCTTTTTCCTTTTGTCATTTATTTTCCTCTTTCCACTTAAACATTTCAGATACTGTACAGCCTTTTACTGCATCTTACAGAGAAGGAGACGTGTATGCTCTAAATACTTCTTTGTTTTACATAGGCTGGTGATCTTTGTTTACAAAGGAAGCTCCAAAAATACAATCATGTATAAGCTTTTCCTCAGTAACTAATATGTACTCTTTAAAAAAACAGCTTTATTGAGTTAAAATTCACATATCATAAAGTTCACAAATTTAAAGTGAACAGTAGAATGGATTTTAGTACAATATAGTCACAAAATTGTATAGCCATCACCACTGTCTAATTCTATACCCACTAGCAGGCACTCTTTCGGCTTGTCTGTCTCTGAGAATGTAACCATCCTAGAAGGCATTTCATAGTGGTTTTGGTTGGCTTTTCCCTCATGAGTAATCATTCTGGGCATCTATTCATGTGTTCGTTTGGCTATTTGCATATGTTTTTTTGAAAAGTGCCTATTAAAATAGTTTGGCCAGTTTTAATTGGGTTATTTGTCTTTTTCTTGTTGATTTGTAAGAGGTCTTCATATATCCTGAATGAAAATCACTTATTGGGTATATGATTTTTGCAAATACTTCCTCCCTTTCTTTTTCCTTTTTTTAAGATTCCATCCATTTATCTTTTTAAAGAGGGAAGGAAGGGAGAAAGAGAGAGAGAGAGAAACATCAGTGTGCAGTTGCTGGGGGACACGGCCTGCAACCTAGGCATGTGCCCTGACTGGGAATCGAACCTGCAATGCCTGGTTCACAGCCCGCGCTCAATCCACTGAGCTACACCAGCCAGGGCTTTTTTTTTTTTTTTAATTTTTTTTACCCTCCCTTTCTTTGAGTTTCCTTTTCACGTTTTTGATGGTGTCATTTGAGGCACCAAAGTTTTTAATTTTAATGAAGTCCAATTTGTCTTTTTTTCCCTTTCTTTGCTTATGATTTTGGTGTTATATCTTAGAAGTCATCGCTTAATCCAAGGTCACTAAAATTTATACTTTTTCCTCCTTCTAACAGTTTTCTAGTTTTAGCTCTTACATGTAGGTCTCTGATCCATTTTCAATTAATTTGTGTACATGGTGTGAGGTGGTGGCCCAAACTCATTCCTTTGAATGTGGATATCCAGCTGTCCCACCCTTCATTTCACAATGGATGAACTTAACCAATCCAGACCAACCAGCCTAAGAGAAGTGTTAAAAACATGTTGCTAAAATAATGTATTCTAAGGAAGATATGGTGAAATGATCTGAAATAAAATGTTAACTTGTTAGTTGGTTGACCTGATATCATGAAACATGTAATGACTCACAGAAAAAAACGAATATGACGTCCGTGTTTCATGAGCATAAATTATGTAAAGGAAAAAGATGTATGTAGCTGATACAGGTCAGCAAAGATATGCATTTACTGTGGAATGGAGATAGTTCATCAGGCCTTTCTACAGCCTAGATCACAGGTGACAAACACAAGTCCTGCGGGCTGAATCCGGCCCTCCACCTTGTTTTATCCGGCCCAGCACCTTGTTTCTACTCGGCAACAGCACCAAGCTCTCACTTAACTCTTAAGGAGTAGTTACATTTATATAGTCCTAAAATTACATTCGGCCCTTGGAAGGCAACTGCGAGGCTGATGTGGCCCCCGGTGAAAATGAGTTTGACATTCCTGGCCTAGATGTTAGACTTCAGGAATATTTCCTCTTTGATTTCTCTGGTGCCCTTTACTGAAAGGCAGTTCTGTGAAGAAGAGGATTTACATCTCTGGACATAGGCAGCTTCTTAACTTGGTAAATGAGTATCTGAGTTAGTCTTTAGTTTTTTACAAGTTTGGTGATCATTAGTTAATGACCTATGGCCTGATCACCTCTGAATGAACTGAAGATTTCCCACTCCTGCTTTTGCAAAGCTAAGAAACTGATGGATGTAACACCAACACAATGCCGTTATTGAAGGCCTCCCTTAGCAGCCAGCTGGTGTTTTCTTCTCTGACAGCGTTCTTTAAAAGGCATGACCTAAAAGGAGGGCAGTGCAAACATGCTTAAAATATTTAATATCAAGTCATGGGCTTGGGGGTATATGTGTAAGAGGCAGGGAGGGTGCTGGGTAATTTGGGTGGTGGGGAGCCACCTCCTTAAAGCACTTGGAGCCGAATGTGGGTGAAAGGGGGGAGAACACAAAAATGAGGTGGGATGCAGCCGAAGACCGTGTGACAGTGTTCAGAGAGATTCTAGGCTCTGCCACTAACTGGCTTTGTAGCACTGGATGACCTACATGTTTCTAGGATGTTTGGTGATCTCATCTATAAATTGGGCGTATGAATCATTACTTAATTAACTGACATGGAACTTTTAAGGGCCAGCCAGGCATACCTGGTATGGTCTCAGCCAATGTTGGCATCTTTCTGGTTCTCTCCGTCTCACCTTGGGGCTGCCCTCAGTATTGGTTAAGAGGTCAACTTTGCTGGCTGGTTTAAATTTAGATTCAGTTTTGGGTTAACACCTACCCATTTCTGTCACCAAGAATGAGAATAAAGGGAGTGCCTGGTGAGCTCTCTGGAAAAAAAAAAAAAAAAAAAACTCCTTCCCACCTTCACAGACAAATGAGAGTTTTTGCTGGGGATCAGGACTCCGATGTTTAATTCCTTGTTGGAACACAAGGTGGGCCCTTAAATCTACGGTTATCTAGCTAGCGGTAGTGATCAGAGATCATTCTTTGTGAAAAAACAATTTCTTCCCCTCACACATTTAACATCATTATAAATTCTGCATGGGACTCTGTAATTATCTACTTTGTGTCACTTTTGTGAATCTCCTCCTCTGCCTTTCCCATCCCTCAGAAAGGGTGCAATTACAAATTCACGAAACAATTGAGCTTAGAGTTGGGAGCAGCATTTCACCCTTGGCAACAGGGATTCTTAATCATTATGCACCTTGTAAGTGAAAAAATAAAAGCTAATATTTTATCTTTAATAAGTGCCATATAGGTCTCTTATAGAGCTGATAATATGGATATAAAAAGTAATTTTAGATTCTGATCATAGAGAGATTTTTACAACATATTATAGTGATTTATGTAGCCCGGTTCTGTTTATTAGTTGAGCTAATAAAGTCTAAAGACAACCAGAATCTGGTCTTTTAAATGTACAAGTTTTAAAAAACTAAAAGTGATTCCTTTGTAACTTTGGACTTAGCAAATAAAGACCTCTGTGGATATAGTTGTGTGTGTGTGTGTGTGTGTGTGTGAATTCATAACATTTATGTCCTATAGATTTGCTGACTTTTCATTGAGATTTCTTTTTTTTTTAAATTGAGGTCTACTTGAGTGAGTTAGGTATACAACATAGAAATGTATTAAAGGTAAATTTTTCCTTCTAAACTTTGATTTATTTGTGACTCTCTCTTAACCTATTATCTAGATGTCTCTGTGTTTATAAATATTTTTATGAAGAATAGTGTTACATGTTGGACTTGGCTCCAAGTCCCTAGATGCTTCGACCACTAACTAAAAGTATGTGTGCATCTCAACATTAAACCATGTTGTTGTTGTAGTTGTGGCTAGTTATTCAACCCTGTTGTATGCCAATGTTCTATAGAAAAGATGTGGACTCTTCCTGCCATCAAGAAAATGCCAGTCTACTTAAAAATTATGAGCTAAATATACATACATGAAGAACCCACAGAATATGCTATTATCTTTACTTAGCTGTTTTTTCTCCTATTGTTTTTTCAGTCTAGAAAATCCATTTCCCTGTGTTGTACCACTCTTTTTGACATAATCTCCTAGAATGGAAGAGCTGTAATGAGGGAAACTTGTTTAATCATTAAGGAGAAATTAAAGGAATTAAAAAGAAATTAATTAAATAGGTAGATCCCTGCAAGGATGTCTACATATTTTTGAAATTTATACCAGAAAAAGGCACCATATTGGGAAATGGCTTATAATCAGACTTGTAACCATGATTTCAGGAATTTTAAATATTTGAGCAAACTTCAGTAGAAATTTATGAACCATGATTCAAAAGACAGCCTTCACAAGAAGGATAGGAGGGTGTCAGAAATGAAATTCTGACTACATAGTCGGTGGAGCAGAAAAGATAAAGGGAACTCGGGAAACTAATTTGGCTACTTACGGAGTTCCCTGATCAACCCAGATATGAAAATGAACAATGTGAAAATGTGGGGAAATATAAGACTATCCGAGGATAGAGATAAAAACTGACACAAGCAGCCTATTTTTGAGAGGTATTGGGTGGCAGTTTATGGAGTTCTGTCTTAGGTTTGTCTCATTATCAAGAACTTAGAAGAGGACACTGGCTTTATATTTATCATGTTTTTCCAAGACATCATAAAACCTGAAGTACGATTCCAAAAGCTCTTGACAGCCTGGAAACATAGACCAAATCTTTTAGCAAAAGAAATGTAAATTGATCAATATAAAGTTACACTCTCACATTCAAAAACCATCTGCCCCTCGATGGAATAGGGAATGAATTTACCAGCAGCACTCAGGATGATTGACAGGAAGTTCAGCATGACTAGTAATGTGGTATGTCTGCTTGGTAACTTCATTTGATGCTCGAATGCAGATCAAAGTTTGTGCTGGTGAACCACACTTGGAATAGTGTGTTCCATCTGGGTACCACGTTTTCAGGGAAATGTTGCCCAACTGGAATATGTCCAGCACAGAGGACTGTGATAAGAAAGAATAGGGGATTGAAAACATCCTCACAGAAAAACACATGAAGAGGGCATTTAGCCTAGAAAAGAGCAGATACTCATCTCCTTGAGTATCCATGGAGTAACATGATGTAACAACTGTCTTAAGATTCTGGAAGGGCTGATCTGTGGAAAAGTAATTATGCTCCATCTGCATTTCTAAAAAAGGAGAATCAGGGCAAGAGGGTAAGAACTAAGGTGAGACAGATTTTGGCTGAATGTTGAGAAGAACTTTACAACATCTAAAATTGTCCAGATATAAAGTTAGTCTGATCAGGTCTGTAATATTAGAGATGTTTAAACTGAAGGCCCTATTTCTAAGTCCCTTCAAGTTCAACATTGAATACTGCCTCCACTCTCTCTGGGGCTCTGTATGCCCTTTGTTTCACAGTCCTCCCAGCCCTTCCTTTCTGTCCAACATCTAGTCATCCATCTAGTTCCCCTTCTATCTTTTCCAAGTCCCTTATTCTTTCATTTTAGACCCCCTCCACCCCTAGGCCCTTATAATACATGGAGTCCTTCAAGTTCATGCTTATGATACCCCTCCTACCACCTAGCTTTTCAATCTGGAAAATTCAACGTTTTTCATCTAACCACAAATCAAGGTCTACTCTTGAAGCTAATTCAGTCCATCCCTTATTTGTATTCCACGGCAGTCCCTTCCTGCCTTAGCTATGGCATTTACCCACTTATATTGTAAAGATTAATCTACATAGCAGTCTTCCTTATTACATTATGAAGTCAGTAACTGGTATTCATCACTCCATTGTCCTAAGCTTCAAGGCAGTGCCTCGGGACAGACACTGTTGAATAAATAAAGGTGGAAGAACTGCTGGCAGAAACATAATAGGCAGGACTGAGCATTAGATGGAACACTGGACTAAGGAACATATGAGGTTCCCTCAAGTACAAAGACTACATGTTTCTACATTGCACTGTCTCTGAAGAAAATTCCAAAAGGAGAGTTTCAAAAACATTTTTAAAAATGGTAACCTCAGTTTTGTGATCCACTCATTTACTGATGGACACTTACACTGTTTCCAGCACTTGGCTCTAGTAAATTGCACTGCTATGAAGGGGGATATCAGGGGAGGGGAGGGGAAGCATCATCAAGGAACATGTATAATGGACCCATGGACAAAGACAATGGGAGAGGAGGATTGAATGTGGGAGGTGGAGGTGGGTGGGGGGGGAGAGTAATGGGGGGAAATGGGGGCAAGTTTAACTGAACAACAAAAAGGAGACCACCAAAAAAAAAATAAAGATTTTTTTTAAATGGTAACATCGTTGCACTAAGTAGCTAGTCACCCCAAGGTGACTACTTTGGGTGGACAGTGTTCTTTTGTGGCATTTGCAGTAGAGTCGGGCACGTTGTTTGATGGTCACATTTGATATGTTAAAGCAGGCGGAATGCATGGCTTCCTAGGGGAATGTTAATCAGGTTGGAAGCCATTGGGAGGTTTGCTTTATGAGATGATTCTGATAACCTGATCCAGCAACAGTTAAGAATGAGCCAATACCTTGAAATTGTGACTGTTTGGGGTTTTCAGCCATGGTAGTGCCAACCCTGAAGAAGACATTTGGAAAGATATGGCATTTGCAGTTGTCACGGTGTCTGGGAGTGCTCCGGCATTAGTGGGCAGGGACCAGGGATGTGACCATGCCACTGTATGAGAAACAGCCCAGCCACCGAAGAACTGTCTCACCCCAACTGTCCATGCCCTCCTTTTAGGAAATAATAATTAAACAGAAAAAAATGTATTAATTTGATAATGTGACTTCCTTTCTTCCTCTGTTTCTTTTTCAAACCAATATGATAAACAGATGTGATAAAGAACAGTAAATCCATTGGGGAAGAGACATTGCTTTCACCAATAATTAGTGTTCCTTTTCCACGATACAGAGTTTTTGCTGGAAAGTGGTTGCCCTGCTAGAACCCACATGTCACAACACTCTTTGTATTTAGCTGTGGTCATGTGACCAAGTTCAATGTGGCTGGTGATATGTAGGCAAAAGTATCGTATGTTGACCTGGTGAATAAAAATCTCCTGCACAACCCTTACTCTCTTCCTCCCCTTTTCTGCCAATGTCCTGGGCATCCAAGGAAGTAATGGTATACATGACAGAACTACCTGTAGCCTAGGTGCTTGAGCAGCTGCCTGGAGCAGAGCAGTGCACTCCCTGCTCCCTTCTAAATGGTGGATTTTACATGAGGAAAAAGGTAATCTTCCATTGTGTTAAGCCACTGAGGCTATAGGTTTATCTGCTACAGCAGCTATCATTATCTTAATTAATCCATATGTTTCCAAATAAATGCTTCAATTAGGATGACTTCTACATATAAAAATATAGATATTAAAGCATTTCTGATTTTTAAAGAATAAAACCTATTTTATTTTATACGGGAACCAAAGCCATCTCCTTTCTCAATAGAGTCAGAGCTTTGGGTCTTTCCAAATAATCAAGAGACTGCAGCCCATTTCCTGGGCAAGTCTAGGGAAGCTTTCCTCAGTTTTTTTCTCTCATACATTCATATGGGGACCGGTCAGTATGGAGCCAGCCACTAAGCCTTTCTTTTTCTCTCCTCATTTTGTTTTTGGAACTTTTTTCCCTTCTCCTTCCCCCATGGTGTGAGTTCGTGTGTGGCTGGTTTTCTTGGGCACAAGGCCCAGCTTAATATCAGCTTTGTTTGTTGTTTGTACCGACTCTGTTCTGAGATCAGCCTCTGATACCCAGTACTCAGAGTTTCTTGGAATAGGGGACCCTATTTGCATTCCTTTAAGTCTGGTTGGAAGAAGCAAATGCAAGAACACCAGGACTTCGTGAGGCTTTGTTCACAGTGAAAGCTGCTATTTTGTGTAGAATGAGAAATACATAGATACAGGTTTTTGGAGGCTCTGTGTTCTTATTTAAGCCAATAAAGAATTCCTAATCCAAAGGAGAAATATCCCAGATATTTGCCTACCATTTATACATGAAGCAAATAACCAAAAAGTTCACTTAATTGGGATTTGTTCACATTCCTTTATATGAGAAAAAAATTCACAAACCTCAGAAGGGAAGAATAGAATCTCCCATAATCCCATAGGAGATAGGGACCTACCAGGCTGTCAATCAGGAGACAGAGCAGCCATACCCAAGGGAAAATAACAAACCAGAATTGAACCAAGTCTTTCAAATTGACATCCGTCCGAACCCAGCTCAGTCCTTGAATGGACTGGATTAGATCCTCACCTTATCTGCTAGATAAGAGGAAAGAGAGACCCTGTGTCTTAAACAGCAGGAAGGGGTACCTTCATCTTATGAGAGGTAGCAACCAGAGCTTCCTCCTTCCAGTTATACTAGTATTGATTAGTTTCAATGTGTAGGCTGGTTCACTCAGCCTGATCTCAATCTTGCTGGAGCTGGATGACATTGGACAAGTTGGTTAACTTTGCTAATCCTTGGCCACATTATCTGTTTCATTAGGATGGTGGAATCTACTCATTGGCTTATATATGGCAAAAATTAAATGAGATATGGCATGCTTGGCAGAGCTTGAGGTTAAGAAAGTGGCCTCTGGAGAGTCTTGATTCTGTTGCTTACTAACTGAGTAATTTTGGGCAAGTCATTTAACCTCTCATTTTTTTTTAATCTGTAAAATGGAGCTAGTAATAGTATCTACCTCATAAGCTCATTATAAGAATTAATGAGTTAAAACTTCTAAAGCACTTAGAATAGTTTCTGGTAGGTTGTGTGTAGTATTCATTGATTAAATAAATTGTAGTACTTGTCTCATAATGAGTGCTCAAAAAGTGCTAGTTGCTGTTGTCATTAGTATTATAATGATAGGATGTTGATGATCATGACCGCCAATACCATGATTACTTTTCTGAACCCTGCTACATTTGACCTAATATCTCCTTCTCTTCTTTTTAAAACTATTTCCTCGGCTCCTGAGTTACCAGACTTGCTCATTCTCCAGGCTGTTTCCTGCTCATTCCTCCGTCATGGTTTTTATGAGCATCTCTCTCTTGCAGCATCTGTTCCATGCTAACCTTCCAGGGTCCTATGCTTAGCCCACTATTCTCATTCTCTTCAAATTATTCCTCATATGCAGGTCACAACTCCTCTTCTGAGATGTCAAATCCAATGTCATTAGTCCAGGCTCCCATGGATTCCAGATGTGTCTATTTGGCTGTCAGCTCTGTGTCTCCATCTGGTCATCCCAAATCATTCAAAAAGAAACTCATCATATACCCCCTAAATCTACTTCTCCTTCTTCTCCATTCTGCATCTCATTTGAGGGCACCTTCGAGGTAGAAATGCAGAGGTCTTTCTGGATTCCATCTTCTTCCTCATGTCTCATATCCAAACCATCACTAATGCCTGAAAATTTTGCCAGCTGCTGTTTCCCAAATCAGAGCTGCCTCTCTCTTTTGACTCCCTCTGCCTTATTTCAGACTCCACTACCTCTCACTTGGACCTCTTACATGGCCTCCTTTCACCTGCCCTGCCCTCTTCAAGCCCATCCTCCATTGTGCTACCCTAGTGATGTTTCCAAAACACAAAGATGATCCTCTTATTCCCTGTATGGATTAAAACTCACTGAGATCCTCCTTTTTGATAGGTTAAAGACTAGACTGCCTCTTATGGGAAGCTCCCAGTGACTGGACTGCTACCAATCTATCGAACCTCATTTCAAACGTTCTACCTCTCAGACTTTGTTCAGTGGTCCAATGAAACGGTCACAACTTAGTCCTTTTTAATTCTTGTTTATTCTATTACAGTTGTCCTAATTTTCCCCCTTTGCCCTTCTCCATCCACACACCCTCCCCACAGCTCCCACACTCCATCCCCACACCATTGTTCATGTCTGTGTGTCCTTCATACATATTTTTTGACCAGTCCCTTTCCCTTCTTTCTACCACTCCTCCCACCCCTTTCCTTTGGAAGCTGTTAGTCTATTCCCTGTTTCTATGTCTCTGGTTCTATTTTTCTCATTAGTTTATTTTGTTCATTAGATTCCTCTTATAAGTAAGATCATATGGTATTTGTCTTTCACTGACTGGCTTATTTCACTGACTGGCTTAGCATAATAGTCTGCAGTTCCATCCATGTTGTCACAAAGGGTAGGAGTTCCTTCTTCTTTCTGCTGCATAGTATTCCATTGCATAAATGTACCACAGTTTTTTCATCCATTCACCTACTCATGGGCACTTGGCTGTTTCCAACACTTGGTTCTTATATATTGTGCTGCCTTGAACATGGAGGTGCATCAGTTCTTCTGAATTTTGAATTCTTAGGGAATCCCAGTGAAATCACTGGATTGAAAGGCAATTCCATTTTTTAATTTTTGAGAAAATCCCATATTGTTTTGTACAGTGGCTACATCAGTCTGCATTCCCACCAACAGTACACTAGGGTACCCTTTTCTCCACATCCTCACCAAAGCAACAAAGCAAACTTGTGGTTCACTGCTTTATTAATGATAATCATTCTGACAGGTGTGAGGTGATATCTCATTGTGGTTTTAATTTGCATCTCTCTAATGGCTAGTGATGCTGAGCATTTTTTTCATATGTTTATGGGCTCTCTGTATGTCCTCCTTGGAGAAGTGTCTGTTCAGGTCCTTTGCCCATTTTGTAATTGGATTGTTTGTCTTCCTGGTGTTCGATCATATGAGTTTTTTATATATTTTGGAGATTAAACCCTTGTCTGATGTGTCATTGGTAAACATGCTGTCCGTACAGTCAGTTCCCTTTCCATTTTGATGCTGGTTTCTTTAGCTATGTAGAAGTTTTTTAATTTGATGTAGTCCCATATGTTTATTTTTTTCTTTATTTCTAATGGAAGCATGTACCCTGTTTGTGGATTGGGAGAATTAACACCATTAAAATGTCCATACTATCCCAAGCAATTTGTAGATTCACATCTTAGTCTTTATCCAGACTGGATCTTCTGCCCTCACTCTACACAATTTCTGGTCACCCTCTAATACTCAGCCATGACCCCTCCCAGAAACTTTTCTTGTCCCCATCGCTTCTCTCCTTTCCACTCCCAAGTCAGACTCTGTATCTTCATTAGTTTTCTATGTCTAGTGTAACAAGTTACCACACATGGAGTGTTTTAAAACAACACAAATTTGTTAGCTTACAGTTTTGTGGTCTAAAGTCTTTGTAGACCACTGGACTAAAATCAGAGTTTCTGCAGAGTTTGTCCCTCTCCTTAGGCTTTGAGTAGGCTCTGTTTCCTTGAATTTGTCAGTTCTAGCAGCCACCTACCTCCCTGGGCTCGTGGTCCCCGTCCTCTAGCTTCAAATCCAGTGACGGATGCTTCAGTCCTTCTCACACAGCATCTCTTTCACACACTCTTCCGCTCCCCCCCCCCCAGTTTTAAGGACCCTCTGTTTCCATTACACCCACCCAGAAAATCTGAGATGATTTCCCTATTTCAAAGTCAACTGTGTAGCCACTTAATTCCTCTTTGGCATGTATGTAACACAGGCAAAGTTTCCGATGGTTAGGGCTTGGACATCTTTGGATGGGCTGTTATTTTGCCTACCATGATGTCTTTTCCATGTTCCTATAAAATTCTGTGCTTATCTCTGGCATTCCTTATTCATTTCTCCTTATTTTTTGAATTCCTACATTAAGAACAAATAGTAGACCCTCAGTAAATATTTTAGAAATGATGTAGATAATACAAATACCTAGACATAACCTAAAATCTCTTTAAGGACCAGCACAGAAGAAGGATTGATCTGTGCTCAGTAAGTACAGTTATTCATGTTAATAATCCCATTTCTATGAAAATTGGTCAACCACTATTTGATATTAATAATATAAGTTGTATTACTCTTATTATCATACCTAAGATTTATTGTCTCTTATTATGTATAAGACATTGTCCTAGTGCTTTTCATGTGTTCATTCATTTAGTTTTTATAATAATATTCTGGTATACGTGCAGTTAGTATTCCCATTTTATGAGTGTGGAAACTGAGGCACAGAAGATTAAGTAACTTGCCTGGTGTCAGCCAGCACAGTACACAGTAACTCTGAGTTAACCACTTTCCTGCCAACCCAAACAATCCTTTCTGTGACCAGTCTACATACATGGGAGGTCACTGTAGTTAATTTGAAATTTTGTTTATTTCTCATGAAACTCAATAGCCTTTAGCCTCATGGGTTTAAGGAAAGAACTGAGTGAATTAGCTGGCTCCATTTGGTATTTTTCAGCCAGCCGACTTCTAAGACACATAGGCAATGGGCCTCAAGTGTAAAAATGAGCTGTGTATTATCTTTCAAAGCCACCTTGGTCTTTGGGAAAATCCTTGGGCCTAACCATGAGTCCACACATGATCATTTTGTCAGTTTAATGAGAGCCAGTCCCAGGGGAAGGTTAGTGTGCTGGGGAGGAAAGGCGGAGGGGAGAGGCGCATTAAATCTGCGGTCGCTTACAGCATCTGCCTTTGATGCTGTCTCTGGGGGACACACTGATGGCCTCCCCTCAGTCAACAAATTCTATGTCTTCTCAGCAGTTCTGAAGGGGGGAGGCCTTTAAGGCATTTTGTACTGACAAGCTGATTTCTCTTAGAGCTCTAGAATGTAATAGAAGCCATCAAAGGCAAGGGATATTAGGAGGTTGTTTTGCGCGACACAACAGAATTCATAAGTTTTCAGGCGCCTTTTTTACTTTTTCAGCAGTTCAGTTAGTGGCAGGGTAAACGAATAAGATGTATCGGTGAGTTTGGGTTCTATTTTTTTTTAGAGGTGGATTCTGTTTTTTTTGTAAACAACTTTGTTTATAAAGCTGACAGTATTTTTCGCTGAATTGAAAGTTCTTGCTAAATTGTAACCTGGTCGATCTGTAATCTGAGGAAATGGAGAAGAGAACGTGCAGTACTCTGAGGGGCACCGTCATCCCAGTACACTCTGGAGAACCCTGAGGTGAAGGGGACTGTTTTTGTTCGCTCGTAGATAGGGTGGGCAAGAGCCACTATTTTGTTTTCTAATCGGAGAGAAAGGCTAAGACATCTTGCTGAAAGCTTGAACAATGTGCCGTGTGCATTCAGCCTCTCGCCCGGTTTCTTGTGGCTGGCATCTTCCAGGAGTCCGAGAGAACTCACTGAACAGCTTATTAACAATTAACTTACTCTTAATTACTTTCAAGCCAAAACTACATATTGCTTTATTTTATTTTAGTGCAATCCAATGGAAATGTCTTTTGTGAAATAGAAAATAACATGTTATGAATTTTTATAAAGTTGAAACATTACAAAAAAAACATATAATCAGTATAATCATTCTCCTGAGCTCCCACCTCAAGAGGGAGGACAGGTTTAACTCCAACTCAGGATTGATTAAGCACCTGCGTTTTCCTCAGACTTTATTTATAGATCATATAATATTAATTTTGAGCTGCTATAACACAATAGGCATTGTGAGGACATGGTGGTAGCACCGCCATTTGTAATTGCTCACACAGGGACGGCCTCTCTGTATAGACTGAACTGCAGCTGTCAGTCCCATGGAGGCCTCCAGTCAGTCTCGTCTCCACCTCATGCTGCTGCGGCAATCCTCTTTCCAGAGGAGTCCATTGTCTTTATATTCAGTCTCTCTCTCTCACTCTCCAAGTTCAAACTGTTTCTCTAATTCTTCCACCTACTTCTTGGATCTGTCTTTATGGTGTCACCTCTCGTTCAGTATTCTCTTGTTTGTAAGAATAAAATTCCATGATAGTGGTGATTGGACACTGGAAATCCCATAGAACCCTTCCTTTCCTGCACACGACTGAGGGTGTTTTTACTCAATAGCAAACATGACAGGCTCTTTTTGCAAAGAGATTTTTAATATTTGGGTATTATTTTTCAAATACAGTCATTTAAATTGTTCAAATGTGGAAATTATCTGGGTGGGAGTTCATTTTATATGAACTGAAGGGCTATAATTTGTGGTTACTCCAGTATTTGGTTAAGTACATAGTAAAAATCAGACCGTTATTTGTAATAATGGCATAGAATTAAGCACTCTTATTTTCCAGTGTTTATGGATTGAGATATTTAGAATTAACAATAGAAATCCAATGTGGAAATTTGGCAAATGTATAGACATACTACTGAAACTAATATATTTTCTTAATTTTGATAATTTGTCAAAGTTTTTATCTTTGGAAGAAATATATATATATATATTTAATTATCTGTGAGAACGTATAATTGAATGATAAAACTTTTTCAACAAAATTTTATGATAAAAAAAATCTGTACTAGAACTCACAGGCAAACCCTCATTCATGAACCCTGTTTTTTAATCTTTTAACAACTCTCATTATAGATTTCTTTTTTCCTTCTCCATTAGAGAGGATTTGGTGACCATTATAGGTTTTTTGAAAGAGCAAATGTATCTGGCACTGGAGGGCGCATCATTTGATGTAGAAGAAATAAATCTTAGGCTCCATTTGGGTGTGTGCACATGCAGGTAAGCACACATACCGTCTCTAATCTAGAGTCAGAAGTGCCTTGCCCGCTGGATAATTCTTTCAGTTCATAACCCTTCTGATTCATGATTGCCCAGAAAACAGAAAAATAATCCACATGCTATGGTCTACAAAAGCAAATTTATGTTTTCCATGTTGTTTCCCCATATGCTAGATATAATGTATTATAATACTGGACCCCACCGCAGTCGGTGATTTTTAATAAATTTCATTGTTAACTTCAAGGATTCAAGGAAGAGCAGGGTTCATGTATTTCAGCACCCACTCCCCCCCCTCCCCCGCTTCACTCAGTTCCACTCTCTCTGGCTTCCGTGCAGTTACACAAACCTTCCAGTGAGCCTTTTGCTTCAGGGCCTTTGCACTCGTTGTTTACTTTGTCTGAGATGCTCTTTACCTATTGTTCATTTTCTCATTTTGTTCTGGTCTCTTTCAAACATCATTTCATCATAGAAGCCTTTCCTAACAGCCCTGTCAGCCCCTCCCTGCACCTTAGAAACTCTCTCTCCTCTTACCTGCTTTATTCTTCTTCCTACTCCTCACTATTACTTGATATTGAAATTGTTATGCAACTGCATGTTCAATACCTGTCACATCCCCCCTCATCACTCATTAGAGCAAGGCTTTTGGTCAGTTTGTATACCTGGAACCCAGAATAGTACCTAGCACATGATAGCCACTCAGTAGATTTTGGAATAAATGGTTGAGGTTAAATATTCTATTCCAGCACATAAGAATGCTCAATGCCAAAAGTAATTATGACTCACATTTTTCCCTCTAGTAAACTGTCAAGCCAAGAGAGTATGGTGTTTAGGAATATGTTCTTTGGGTATGTTCCAAAATATATCTCATCTTTGGACTATTCAGTAATAGCAAATGATAGCCATATTGCTGAATCACTTCAGAAGAACATAGAATAGTCATAGAAATGAGTCCATGAATCTCCTTAAGTATTCTGAAATGAGAGATCATGAGCAATAACCTATTATTTATTGTCCCTCTAACATGCATGTCCCATAAGGTTTGTCAGTGGATCATTGAGCAGCATCCATCATTGAGAACAGTAATATGTGGTGGTTGAGAACAAGGACTCTAGAGTCTGACTGCCTGAGTTCAAGTCCCACTTCTTTCACTTAATAGCTTCACGGGCCCTGCAAAAGTTACTTAGCTTTTTAAGGCTGTTTTCTTAACTGTCTAATAGCAATATTAACAAAACTTGCTTTGAAGAGCAGGTGTGAAGATCCAACAAGTTAAAACACACGCACAAGTTAGCTCAGTGCCTAGAACATGGCTAGGGTTCAATCATTTTAGATAAAACAGTAATAGTTATTGTAAATGATTAACAAACATAACAGTAATAGTAATAACTATTCATTTAATGGTTACTTTTAAGGACACTGCAAGTTTGCTACTAGATCCTGAAAAACTTTTTTTTAACAAATATGTATACTCTCCTTGGCATGAAGAATGTCATGTTTAAATAATCAAAGGGCTTCAGTGAGATTCTCTCCAAAGAAGATATGCAAAGAACAACAAGCATATACAAAGATGTTCAACATCATTAATAATTACGGAAATGCAAACCAAAACCAAAATGAGATACCACCTCATGCCCATTAAGATAATTATTAAAAAAACAAAACAAAACAAAACAAGTGTCCACGAAGATGTAGAGAGACTGGGATCTTTGTGTGCTGCCGGGAGGAGTGTAAAACAGCACAGCTGCTATAAAAAACTGGGACAGCTACTCAAAAGATTAAAGACAGAATTACCAAATCATCCAGTTATTCCATCTCTGAGTATAAACCCAAAGCATTGAAGGCAGAGATTCAAACAGATAGTTGCACGCAGGAGTTCACAGTAACATGGGTCACAAGAGCCAAAAGGGAGAAACAACCCAAAGTGTCCATGGACAGATGAATGGGTAAACAAAATATGGGATCTGTACAATCCAATATTACCTAACATTAACAAAGAATGAAATTCTGATACATGCTATCGCATGGGTGAAACTGGAAGACATTTCAGTTGACCCTTAAACAATGAAGTAGGGGCACCAGCACCCCCAGTTGAAAATATGCATATAACTTTTGATGACCCCAGAACTACTAAAAGCCTACTGTTGACTGGAAGCCTTACTGAGAACAGTCAATTAACACATGTTTTGTATGTTATATGTATTATACATGATATCCTTTTTCTTATGATATAGTAAGCTAGAGAAAATCATAAGGAAGAAAATTACATTTATAGTGCTTTATATATTTGTGAGGGAAAATCTATGTATAGATTTTTCTATGCATGGGTCATCATGTATACATGGTATACATGTATACCATGTCGTATATATCATGTATACATGTATACAATATGGCCATCAACAATGCCATCTTGTTCAAGGTCAACTTTATAATAAGTGAAATAAGCCAGGCACAAAATGACAAATATTATATGATTCCACTCATAATGAGTACCTAGAATAGTCAAATTGACAGAGACAAGGCGTAGAATGGTGGTTGCCAGAGTTCAGAGTGGGGGAAGGTAGGTGGGACTGAGGGACTTTTGTTTAGAGGTGCAGAGTCTCAGTGGGGAAGACAAGAGAGTTCTAGAGATGGGTGGTGGTGATGGGTGGTGGCAGTACATGCACCACAGTGTGAATGTACTTAATGCCATCGCACTGTATGTGCCCTCTTGAAAGTTAAATATTAAAATACACGTTATGTATATGTTATCATAAAATTTTTTTAACAAAACTGAATGTGTACATATTGGCTCAAGTTTGCCATAAACCTGTAAAAAAGAAGGGTTAAAGACTGGACTGGACTTACTGGGAAAGGAATTGGCCATGTTATCCTATACTGTAAATTCACACCTGGATAAAACTTTCGGCTTACAAAACATGAAAACATACATCATCCTGTGTTCTCACAGGCCCTGGAGGTAATATTGTTCCTGTACCTATTGTGTAGATAAGGGAAATGGATCTCAGAAAAGCTAAGTTCCCAAGGTTACATTACTGGTAGGTTTGGTGTCAGGACTTCAACCCCAGCCCTGAGGCACCCGCAGCCGTGCTCTCTCTTCTAAATCAAACCATCCCCTGACCAGATCTTCTTTCACTGCAGAAATGAATCACCTGTTCCACCTCTCAGTGAAATACAAATAATGCTCATAACAGTGCTGGCAAAGAACCAGGGTTCTCTCATAACGTCTGATCCTGCAATAATAAAGTGAGGTTGGTCTGTTATTACAACCACCAAGTATGATGGACTATGGCTTAAATGTACGATTCCTCAATTTTTATTAGTGTAAATCAAGAAACACTGACAAGTATTTAAGAATAAGATAAAATACCAAGAGGTGGCAGCAGGTTTGCATTTCCATCAACATGATATGGTTTTTCATATGAAAAATAAAGTGCTGACCAAAAATAACGAACTGTTGGAAAGTCACACAGCACAAGCATACCAGCATCCCAAGAACCTCATTGTAAACGCAGAGCCTTACAGAGTGTCTATTTCTTGGACTGAAAGAAGTCATCGGAAAAGTTTAGTGATGTTCTTTGGCCAAGGGCCTTTGCATTAGGAGAGTTTGGTGCTTTCTGTGCTTCTGGGAGAGTAAGTTGATGTTGGCATTCAAATGATGTGCCTTTGGACAAGTTTCCACAGAAAGGTTGTCATTAGCTCCGTCATTCCTGCAACACGGCTCTCAAGCACCTAAGAGCAAGGCGGTTGCTATAAGATCCTTGCAATTCCTAAAACTCATTCTCATCATAGACTTTAATATTCCAAGTCAGAAATGTTCTCACTCAACTGAGTAATCTTGTTCACAAAGGAAAACCAAATGCACAAATGCACTTCTAAAAATTAATATTTCCTGTGCCTTCATTGTCACAGACCACTATCTGCTAATGTTATTTTTTTAATGTCCAGTCCCGCTGAGCAAGTTAATGACATGTAGAGAATGAATAGACAACCACACTGTTTAAAATTAAAATACTTATTCTTGTCATTTGCAAACTCTATATTGCATACCTGCTTGAAACAATTCTAAGACCTTTTCATTGTCCAATCCAGTGGTCACTAACCATGTGTGGCTATTTAAATTTAAATATAAAATAATTAAAATAAAGTGAGTTAAAATTCAACTTCTTAATTTTACTTGCAACATTACTCAGTAGCCATGTGACTGGCGGCAACTGTATTAGACAATGCACATATAGAATATTTTCATCATTGTGGAAAAGTTCTATGGACAATTCTAAGCTTGCTTTAAAAACTTGTTTAACTTGGGCTATGTATCATCCTGGTGACATGTTTGGGGTGGGAAAACCTACTGTTGAACAAGCTAAGAACACAGCTGGCATCAACTGGTCAGGGCTGGTATATGTACCAAGATCTCCTACTATGTGCACCAGTAAGCTGACTTCGCAACTCACCAGTATCTGTCTGCCTAACAAAAACATTTTGAGGTCAAGATAATATTGCTGGTGAGAGTTCTGCCTTCTCTGTAGCAGAGGCCTCAGGTAGGTGATACCCTGCCTTTGGAAGCTGGGTCTTCTCCAAGATCACTCAGGGATCCCCTTAGGCAGTAATTCTCATGACAGATTAGAACCACCTGGAGAGCTTTTAAAAAAAGAAAGATGCCTAGAGTGCATCCCCAGAGAGTCTGAATTAATTACTCTGGTTTGTAACCACGATTTTTAAAACTCCTGTGATATTTTGGCATGTAATCAGAGCTGAGAGCCAATATCCTAAATCCTGTTCCTAGCCCCTCAAGTAGCTTTATTCTAGACATCTCAGCCCCTGGGTCAACTGCAGGTAGCAAGTTAGATAAGACCACTGGAGAGAGACACAGGAGACTCAGGCTGGACCTCCAGCCCTCCCGCTGATGCAGCATGGACCGTGCATGAGTCCCTATCCCTCCTGAGCCTTAGTGTCTTCCCCTGTTCAATGAGACGGTTGATATTCACGCATACCCAAATTCTACAGATCTATGGAATACCATTTCATATTTAATCTGATCAAACAGAACTCTTCACATTAACTTATGGGAAGAAATATTTTATCTTTTGACATCCCAACTAGTTCATATACATTTTATATACACTGTACGATGATGCTACATGCAAGCCTCAAATAGTGCCCTGGGTTTACCCAAATAGCCCCAGCTGTCTCAGCGTACGGTGGGGAACGGGGTGACCGATACCAAGTAGTTTCAGCCACTGCATTTAGAATCCAACTGAACATTTAGTGTCTTCTGTGTGGATCCACATGTTGCACTGAGCGTAGAATAATCACTGATGTTTGCACATCTAACAAAGGGCTCTAACTGGCCTCAGTTACTGTGCACAAGAAACTGATGTTTCTTTTTATCCCCAAGTCTTTCCAGCTGCTCACTTGGGCAATCATTTCATTTCTTTCTCCAGAAGTTTTTACAACTGTCCTTTAAAATCATCACCTAATGGGCAGTGAGGAGGAAATTATATTTGCATGACATTCTAATCTGGTTATGCCTCGAGTTTCTTTCCTCTTGCCTCTTACCGAAGTAGACTGACTGTCTTAGAAGCAGCTTAATACTTCTTTGAATGGGCCCATATCTCACAGTGCCGTTAGAAGTGACATTTCCCTGCTCAGCCCGTCAGAGGCAGTGATGGGATAACACCTTTCAAGGTGACAGTGTGTGTGACAGCAGGCAGAGGAGAAAGTGTGCTCACTGGCAAAGATAAGGAATGTGATATCATTTGGTCTGTATGTTTCATCACTGTAACTGCTTATGGTTTCAAATTGCCCATGAATCAACCTGTAAGTGCCTTAGAATAGGAAAGCAGTTGCTAGCCGGCACTTGCCTCCACTACTGCAAATATTTCACTTCCTCAGCATTGTCCAGTCTCCTCTTATAGTCCGCCACAGAGTGCCTGTGTGACGAGGTGGCATCCTGCTTTTAGGAAGATCCTTTTCTACACCTCCAGGATACGGCTGCTGTCTTAGGCATGGTGATCAGGCCTCAGCAGCCCACCCTCTATGCTCCTCCTGGCCTGCCACGCCCTGCACTGCCTGCCCTGTGCGTCCCAACTGATGCGTGTGGTCGCCCACTTCCCACCCCGGGACACTTCTTATGCTGGGCTTTGCTCATGCAGTCTCTCTGGCTTGGAAAGCCCTGCAGACCGGAGCTGTCCACTAGATATATACCCTGAGTCACCCCTGTATTTTTCAACTTCTCCATTACTACGTTTTAAAAAAAGCAGGTGAAATTAATTTCCACAGTATAGCTCGTTTAACCCAGCATATTCAAAATACTATTTCAACACCTAGCCAATATAAAAATTAATGGAATAGTTTACATTGACTTTCCCATTCTGAGGCCTCAACATCCAGTGTGTGTTTGATACTTACAGCACATCTCTGTTTGGACTAGGCACGTGTCAAGGGCTCACATGTGGCTGGTGGCTACCGGCTGCCCGACTGGACAGTGCAATTCTAGCCCCGCCCCACTCTCTTCACCAGGTTCATCCTCTCTCATCTTGTAGACTCAGATCAGGCCTGGCCTTTGGGAAAACATCTCTGACCTCAGAGGCTTCCAACACACCCACTGTTCAATGCTTCTCAACCTTTGCTGCACATGGGAATCACCCAGGACGTTCTTTTTAAAGCCTGAAGACTGGGCTTCCCTACAGATCAATTTGATCAGACTATCACTGGGAGCCAGGCTGTAGTTTGGGAAAGGGGTGCTTTTTAACTCCCCCAAATGATTCCAATGTGAAGCTGTGGCTGGGAACCACCCTAGATTGAGTCACTCAATTACACAACAAAGTATTAGCTGAGCACATTCTGGGTGGGGTGGGGTGTGCAGAAGAAGACAGGAAGTAAGTAAATGCATCATGTGTAAAATGGTTTTCTATAGTTTAAGGGAAAATAAAGCAGGAAAAAAAACAAAGAGTGAGTTGGATGGGGGTGTAGAGGGACGGCCGCTTTATGCAGGGTGGTGAGGGAACACCAGGCTGCTGAGACCGTGATAACACGAGCACAGATGGAGCCCGGCTGTCTGGAAGCGGGACCGAGGCACATCCTGTGTGTGTCTGCTCTCACAGGGCCGTGAAACAAACAACCCCCAAATCTCAGGGGTTTATAACAGAGGCATTTCTTGTCTGGGGGCCAGCTGGGCCTTGCAGAGCCTTGCAGGGCCTTGCAGGGCTTGGTGAGAATGAGCGCTGAGCACAGCTTTGCTGTTCCTGTCTCCTTGTTCTGGGACCAGTGGCTGCCTCCTTGCATATCCTTCCCATAGTAATGGCAGAAGTACGAGAAGAGGGTGACAGGAAACACTTAAGGCATCTGAAGACCTAGGCTTGGGAATGGCCCAGTGTCACTGCTATACACATTTCACTGACCAAGGTAATTCAATGACAAGACTGGCAGCAATGGGGCGGGGAAGGCCCTGGACCCACAGAGACCGTGGCAGGGCAAAGAGGGAAGGAAGAGGTGTTCTCAACCCCGTATACCAAAATATACTAGCTAATCAGCTCCTGCCTAGAAGCTTAGAAATGTTGTGGGGTTTTTTTGTTTTTAAATAAGTTCTAAAGTGTCTATTGGCCCCACACTCTCATGTCTCCTCTGCTGTGCTCTCAGCAACCCTGCACGCTTCTCCGTCACAGTGGCTGCCACACTGGACTCCCAGGCCCTCCGTGCAGCTTCCTTAAGAACTGAGTCCTAAGTCAACCAGTTCGGATTTTTCAACACCTGGCTCATCGCCCGCACACCCTGAAGCTGCCCTCTTATCCTGTCGACCACAGGAGGACTCAGTGCTCTGCCCTCTGTGATAATATGTGCCACCCTTGGAATCACACGTGTCCAATATTTTTATGCCCTCTAGTCTAGAAGCCCCACGAGGACAGGAACTAGGCCCACTCTATTCATGGCTGAACGTCCAATGCCAAGTTCAGTAGCTACAACATCATGGGTTCCTAATTAGTGTTTGTTCAATTGAATGAGATTATCCTAAAGTGAGCAGCAAAGTTAGAGGCATATGGAGGGTCTCATATGAAACCAGGACATCCCTAGGTTAGTCAGTTTCCTCTTCTGTAAAATGAGGTTTGTAATATGGAATTTACATCATGGGGATAATGTATGGGTTAAATGAGATAATTCATGTAAAAAACTTAAAATACACGTGTATCACAAAAATTCGAAAAATAGGTAGTTGGCGGAGTGGGAATAGAGAAAACAAAATGAAGTGAACTATAATAGAAGGGATTTCATTAGACTCGTTCCACATCACATTTTTCTCCTCTTAATAACTAGAGAGCAAGTTTTAGTAATCCCAGACTACTTTTTAGCCACTTACAAAGTTTGGGGAACAAAGAGAAGGTGTCAAAAGTTGTGCCCATCTCATTTCAAAGAGTGGTCAGAAAACTGACAGGGGGAACACTTAACCTGGGAAAGGCTAAGGAAAAACCAAGCCAGCATTTCCTGCTCTACTCTGTGTTATAAATGCCCCCCTGGATGATTTTGCCCCAAACTTCAGTAAAATTACATTACACACCCTGTGTCAGTGGTACATTAAAAAATAAAGAAGAGGGGTTAGGCCAGTCTTTGGGTTGAAGAGGGAAGATAAGAAGGTTAAGTATCCCAGGAGGCAAGACAGGGAGTGGAGGTTGAGAGGTGGGTCAAGATCAAGAATGCTGAGTGGAAATAACCTGGACCTAAGCCTTCTCAGACAGAGATCCACATGTCGGAAAGGTCACTAAACTTACTGCAGAATGGGAGGGATTGGGGGTCCGATCATTTTAGTTGGATACTGGAGAAAAACAGTGATCCCAGAAAACTGGGAAACCAGAAGACACAGAGGCGATATCAGTATTTACTGAGTTATTCCAATGAGGCTGCAGGCACCTCGACCTTTGAAAAGTTTACAGAGTTTCATTTTGTATGTTTTCCACCTTTCATTTGATTCTTGCTCTTATCCATTGTTTTCAACCTACTGAAAAATGACTCACTTTAACATTCTTTGCTCACTTACTTGCTTCCCTGCTCACGTGACAAACCAAGGACCTGTGCAGAGCCAGAATCCTAGTGGTGTGGCATCTTTCTCCCCCAACCCCAGGTCTCAGAGTCAGATGTGTTTAAGGGAGAGAAAAAGCAGGGTCGCAGAGAGAAGGAAGATCACTTATCGGCTTAAGGACAAACTTGTTTACTCTTAAACATATTTTTTTTCAGAGTCAGCAGAAGCTAGAGTCATCATGCCTATGAAACTGCATTAGCATTTATAGTATAAATAAGAAAAACGAATTTTAGCTAGAGCATGTCCTTACAGAGAGTATAAATCTCCTCTCTGGACTGGAGTGCTGGGCAGTAGTGTGATTGGTATATGAGGACGTGTGCTGCACTTGAAACGTAAGGGAAGCAAGAAACTTGGGAAAGGAGCCAGTGGGGGAAATATTACCATGGGAACAATTTAGTCAGAGAGCCATCCCCACTATTGAAAACTGCTTCTACCTGGCTGATTCTGTAGACATTTATTCTGCAATGAAGTTTGGCTTAGGGTGGGTTAATAATTAGATACTCTTTGTGTGTAGTTCAAGTGAAGGCCACCAGCTATGACTTCACTTTGGCTGGGGTTTCCCTGTAATCCATTTAACAAATTAAAGAGATTACTTTGATTGGTGCCATTATCTCCTATTCTCTTGCGGGTGAACCACTTAACCTGTGCTTAATTGAAAGAGATAGAGAGGGTACAGTAACAAATACAATCAAAAGGAAGGAGCAATAGGATCTGTAGGCCAAACAAATGATCAGCACTGGGCTAACAATAGCAGATTAGAGGTGAGATCAATTAATTAGAAGCTATTGTAGGCGTTGGGTGGTTGCCAAGGTTTCTAATAGCCTAAGCCATCATGCCAGCTCTGTTTAGGAGGATTTTAATGACTGGGAGTTGATGTGGTTATTTCAGTAATTACTTACTTTTATAATTACTTCATTAGAATACTAAATATATTACTTCAGTGAGGAAGATCTTTATACCTCCACATATCCAGCCATATTGGAGGCTACATCTTCCCATAGAGAAGTCTCCCATTTGGAAGAGGCAGTGGTTTGGATATAGCTATACTTGTGTTGTGTTAATAATTACATATCACATCCCCACCCTATAAGCCTGGGCCAGGTGTTCGGAGTACAGAGATAAATGAGGCACTGTGTTCGGTGTGGGTGTGAAGACAAAAGCATCATTTCAATGCAATTTCATAAAGGCTAGGATAAAATTGTGCAAATGGTAGGTGTCGATCACAGTTCAGTAGAGGAGAGATCATTCTAGTTGTTTCAAGCAGAAAGGGATTTAACACAGGCAATTAGGTACCAGACCAGGACTTCCGGTACCTGACTGGCCTCATCACTCATCTCCTGCCTGGCCCTGCTTCAGCCACAGTGAACTCCCTGTCCTTTAAACTCCCCAGCCACATTTCCACTGACTTTTGCCTTTGTTTGGAATGTTCTTCCCTCAGATAGCATGGCCCACTCCCCCTTCCTTCAAATCTTTGCTCAAATGTCAACTCTCAGCAAGTCTTACCCCCACTGCCCGCTTTAAAATTGCTACTCACTTTCACTTTCAGTACTTCTGGTTCCTCTTATACCATTTTATTTTTGTTTGTTTGTTTTTCACAGCACTTAATTTTTAAAATACAAAAAAACTTACTTCATATGTTTATTTCTACATGCATAGTAGAATGTAATGTCTACAGGCAGGATTCTGTGTCTTGCTCACTGATGAGGTCCAAGGGCCCAGATCCCTGCCTGGAGTATAGATAGCATTAGATAAATATTTGCAGGGTGAATTAGTTGTTCACAGAATCACTGGAAGACTTGGGGGAGAGGAAGCCAGGATGCTGCCACTAGACGAATGAGTTTAAGGTCCTAACATCGTAGGTGTGATTCACAGTTCAGGTAGCTAGGCTCTTGTCCTGCCAGTGTGCCGCTGGGACAGCTTACCACCGCAGCCACTCAAGTCTTGGGAGCTTCCTCATCACCCTTCATGGCCAAAGGATTATGGCTTCTGCTTCACTTCCCCCTTCTAAACCTCGAGGAAGATAGTCCAACAAATGTAGATTTGTTTTCAACTTCTCTAAATAGAAGGAAGTATAATGAAATCTGGAGAAGCCAATCCCACCATCTGCCAGAGACCTTATGGGCATGTGAAGGAGGGCCACTGTCTACTCTTTCGGATGGGCAATCAGGGTCTCAGGGCTGCCCAATGTGTTCAAAAGTTAAGGTCTCCCAACAAGTCAGTCGCTAAGTCAGGCCAACCCCTTGGCCTTATTTGAAGCTCTTGTTTCATTCCACATCATCTCTTTTGGCTGCTCACAGCATAGTGTTAATAAGGCCACAATCAAGAGTGTATGTCCCCCAGGAGGCTTTGCCTCTGCTAGAATTACGGCAATGACCTGGAACTTTTGCCAGTGTGGACCAGCTCAGAAAGCAAAACTGGGCTTGTGGAAACTAGTCAGAGCCCTGGGAATAGCACCTGAAAGCATGAGCCTCTTCCGTGGCAGCTTCTTTGCTGTTATACCCAGACTACTTCAGTCGAAGAGCATTAAATGACCTCCCTCTCTATTTTGGGCCTGACCCCACACGGAAATTCTTCGGTTCCTCTGTTTTTCTGCAGTGGTGTCACATCAGTGTGACAGGAGGCCACATAATTGCTGAAATTAAAGCGTAATACCTGACACCTCAGAGGTGCCTCCCCAGAGTCTGTGAATATTTATGTAATGGAAATGGAGTAAGTATGACCTTACTGGGTCAGATTGACTGTTTCTCTCCCTGACACACCTTGGGAAGAAACAAAGAAATTTTAACCCGTGAATCAATAAGGTCATCTGCTATGGGGCTGCTGCACCAAGCAGGATTATGCCATTATCAAGAAAGTTCACAAGCATTTCTATGGGGCCAATTTGTGAATGACATTGGGTTAGGGCCCAGTCAGATAGAATTAGAAATACAGCCTCTAAGTAATTCTCCCATGAGTGTTTATCTGAGTGGGCAGGTAGCCTTCTAAAATGACTCCCAATGATCCCCACCTCCTGCCATTCACTCTCTGGATAATCCCACCCCTTTGTGTGTGCAGAGTGGACCTAGTGACTTCCTAACAAATAGCATACGGCAAAAGTGATGGGAAGTCATTTCCAAAATTAGGATGTAAAAGACTGACTTCTGTCCTGCTGATGCCTCTCTCTCCCCCACCGCCCATTATGCTTGTTGTGATGAACCAAGCTGCCATGCTGGAGAGGTCTACATGGCAGTCAGCCAATATCCATTGAGGAACTAAGGCCCCCAGCCTCACAGCTCATGAGGAACTAAATCCTGCAAAGATACACGTGAACTTGAAAGTTGATCCTTCTCCATTGGCCTTAAGATGACTGTAGCCCAGTCAACACCTTGACTGCAGCCAGTAAGAAAACCTGAACAGAAAACCTAGCTAAACCATGCCCAGATTCCTGACCAAAAGAAACTAAGGGATTACAAATGTTGTTGCTTTGAGCCACTAAGCTGTGAGTAATTTGTTATACAGTAATTGTAAATATATTGAGGGAGGCAGCATTCCAATATATGGGTACTCAGTACTCTATAAATTCCTGCAAGATGAAAAGTAGAAGAGGGCCTCACGATGCTCAGTAAAACCATTCAATGTGCATTCAGGAATATTCAGAATTATAAATCAAAATCTTGACTCATTTTTGAATAGTAGTTACATTTACCAAGTGTCCTTAGAGCAGCACTGTGAGATAAGTGCCCCAGTATTCATTCATGCCTGTGTTTATTCATGTAGTCACTCACTTATTTACCTGTGCATGTCCAGGTAATGTGGAGCCATAATGGAGCTTCCAGTTTTACAGGTGAGAGCAGCATTGCCTCAGTGATCACAATAATGAATGTATGACTAAAACCTGAGATGAGTTTTCTAATCCTAACATTGACCCACATAGAGGTGTGATCAGAGAATTCTTCAGTGAGGTGATGTGGTGAATAACGAGGAATGAGTTAATGCTGAACAGAATGAATTAACTAGGTGAGTGGGGAAAGGAGAAACTTTTCAGTCAAAGGGATTAGTATATACAAAAGCCATGTGTTGGGGAGCCCATTGTTTGTTTGATGGGCATGTGGTAGTGATATGATCAGAATAATATTTTGGAAAGATCATTCCAGCTACACTGTGGAAAGCCAGTTGAAGGGAACTTGAGTTGAGATCAATTAAGATGCTCTTGCAGTAACCCAGGTGAAAGAGGGTAGTGCGTGACACTTGGGTGGTGGCTGAGGGCTAGAGAGAGGTCACAGGTTATCAAATATTTTACCACATTTTTTGCTTCAAAAATTTTTTTCCTATTTTCCTCCTCTAAAACCTGGGTGCATCTTATGATATGGTGTGTCTTATAGTCCTAAAAATATGATACATCCTCGTGACTATTCTGTAACAATCAATTTGTACTTCTTAATTCCTTCACTTATTTCACCCATCCTTCCAATCTCCCTGTTGACAACTGTCAATATGTTCTCTCTACCTATGAGCCTGTTTCTGTTCCACTTATTCATTTGTTTTGTTATTTTAGATTCAATTACTGATAGATATGTATTGCTATTTTGTTATTCATATATTTTATCTTTTATTTCTTCTTGTTAAAGAAGACCCATTAACATTTCTTGTAATATTGTTTTGATGGAGATAAACTCCTTTAGCTTTTTCTTGTCTGCAAAGCTCTTTCTATGATTCTTCATTTGATTCTAAATAGTAGCCTTGCTGGATAGAGTTATCTTGGTTGTAGGTCCTTACTTTTCATCACTTTAAATATTTCTTGCCAATCCCTTCAGGCCTGCAAAGTTTCTGTTGAGAAATCAGCTGGTGGTCTTATGGGAGCACCCTTGCTTTTCTCTTGTTGCTGTTAAGATTCTCTCTTTGTCTTTAATCTTTTGTATTTTAATTATGATGTGTCTTGGTATGGGCTTATTTGGGTTTATCTTGTATGGGACTCTCTGTACTTCCTGGATTTGTGTGTGTATTTTCTCCACCAGGTTAGAGAAGTTTTCTGTCATTATTTTTTATATAGGTTTTCAATTCTTTGCTCTTTCTCTTCTCCTTCTAGCACCCTCAGGACGTGAATGTTGGCACTCAGGGAGTTGTCCTAGAAGCTCTTTATACTATCCTCATATATTTGGATTCTTTTCTCTTTTTGCTGTTCCGATTGGGTATTTTCTGCTTCCTTATCTTCCAAATCTCTGGGCTACTCCGCTGTTGATTCCCTGAAATGTATTCTTCATTTCAGTTAATGTATTCTTCATTTCTGACTGGTTCTTTTTTGCTTTCTAATTCCACTTTTATATTTCCTATCTAGTGTTTGTTGAAGTTCTCACTAAGTTCCTCTGCTCTTCCCCTGAGTTAATTGAGCATCCTTGTAACCAGTGTTTTGAACTCTCTATCTAGTAGATTGCTTGTCTCCATTTTCTTTAGTTGTTTTTCTGGACTTTTCTTCTGTTCTTTCATTTGGAACATGTTTCTTTGTCTCCTCATTTTGGCAGTCTCCCTGAGTGTGTTTCTATGTGTTAGGTACAGTTGCTATGTTTCCCAGGCTTGGTAGAATGGCCTTATGTACTAGGTGTCCTGTAGGTCCCGTGACACAGCCTCCCACCTGAACTGGGCACTCCAGGTACACCCTCTTGTTGTAGTTGAACCTTGATTGCTGTTGGTACATCAGTGCAGGGATTTACCACCAGGCCAATCAGCTATAAGGACTGGCTGCAACCACCACGGCTGATCAGTTGTGCAGGGGCCCACCCCATGAAGCAGGACTTACTTCAGAGGGGCTCTGGTGCCCATTGAGTCCATCCCTTGAGTGTTTTGCTTGTGGAAGTGGTTGGGTGGTGCTTCCAACATGGTCTGAAGCTGTCTTCCAGGTGCACTTGCGGTCTCCTGGGAGGTGCAGGCCAAGGTGAGCCATCACCTCTGTTCTGCCTGAGGTTACCTGGAATGATCTACAAAGCTAGCTGCAGATGGCCACTACTTGTCCTGGGCTTGGAGGTGCCCAGGGGAGGCCAAACTGTGAATCAAGGCCTGCTGCTTCCAGTGCCAGTTCTGAGGCCACTTAGTGAGAGGTATGATGCATGCCCAGGCCACGTGCTGCTTGTTTGAGAAATTTTAGGAAAGTCCAAAGCTTGAGCCAAACCTGGCCATTTGTGTGGAAAAGCCACTGGAAATAGCTTGGGTGGGCCTGCCATTGGATGGGGTGGGGCCACATGGAGTCATCGGGGCAATGCGAACAATGATAGCCAGGTTGATGGAGATTCAGATATGGCACCTGCCTACCAGCTCTATGGAAAGAGGGCTCAGAAAAGGAACAATGGCCTCTGCCAGTACTTCTGGAAGAAAGCTGACTCTTCATTCTCTCTCTCTCTCTGATGCCACACAATTCAGTTCCTCCCCCTGTGTCTTTGATGACTTTTGAACTGCTACCCCAATGCTGGAACTCAAAGTGAGTGAGTCCAACTAAGTCCACGTGCAAGACCTTTAAGAAGAACATTTGGGACTCCAGACACCCTCTGTCTAGCTCAGTCATAATCCGCTCTGGTTTTTATAGCCAAAAGTTATGGAACTTCTCTTCTTGGCACTGGAACTCTGGGCTGGGGGGTCTAGTGTGGGACTGGAACTCCTCACTCCTCATGGGGGACCTCTGCAGCCAAGAGATCCCTTCCAATTTTTATCTGCCACATATTGGTATAGGACCTGCCCATTTCGGGTCTCTACCGCTTCTACCATTCTTGATGTGGCTTCTTTTTCATATCTTTAGTTGTGGGAACTTCTTTTCAGCTAGATTTCAGGCAGTTCTGAATGATGGTTGTCCTGTAGTTTAGTGATGATTTTGATGTGTTTGTGGGAGGACATGAGTACCACATTTATCTATAGCACCTTCTTGACCAGAAGCCCCTAATTATTTTTCCTCTCTGATCTTTGCCCCCACCCACCCTGGCAATTGGCTTAATCTTTACCAACATCCAGCTGGCCATTTGAACATTTTAATAGTACCTAATAACTGACAATTTTTTTTATCATATCCACAATGGCCCTATAAGGTTGGTATTTTCACACTTCACAGAATAGTCAATCAAGGCTCAAAGAGGCTAGTTCCTCACAGTGGTGGCACCTATATTAATTCTCTTTCAATACTTCACCTATGTCTTTACTTAAATATATTTCTTTTACAAGAAACTTCACATATCATGGTCACAAATGAAAATATCTCTATCACTTATGACCCTCTCTCTTTGATAAGGGGAGACTGCAGAGGTGGTAAAGATACATTGCAACTATGAAGATGTTCTCCAGACTATAATTAAATGCAATGAAAAAAGCAATTTGTTTCTCACTGGGTTACTCAGTTTTGTCATTTGCAGTTTTGTACCACATAAATTAATTGAAGTCCTACCAGTGATGCAGGTTGCGTGTCTTGTAGAAGAATGCATCATTGAAATGCACATCATCCCGAGCAAAGTTAGCCACCACTGGCGCCCTTCCATAGATTCTGGTGTTCTCCTTTCTACAGACAGCAAATGCATCCTTCTTTCTCCACCTGAAATTCATTTCTGACATGGTGTTTTTTTCTCCATGTACTCTTTATTCCAAGACCCATTTTTCCCTATGTTTCTATTTATAAGAAAGAGAAAGAAGCTAAAATTTTGGAATAAGCAATTTCTCTACAGACTCCCAAGGCTGCACTCATGTCAAAGCTAAATAACCTCTCACTCTAAGGGATGTCGGTCCCGCCGGCCAGAACTGAGGTCATTAGCAGGGCAGAAGGAGGAAGTGTGGATGGTAAATGCTTCCATCCATCCTGGTCCGCACATAGATAAACACCCTCAGCCTCCTTAGTGTTGGGCCAGCAGCCTTCCCCGGCATCAGGAATCACCTCGCAAATTCCACCTCCTCTGCATGAGTTGAAAATTTTTCAAGGAGCTTCCCCTTTGTCAACTGATGAAATGCATGGAAAAACCTTTTGTAAACTGCAAAATGTTCTACATGAACGTAATATCTTGTGTATTTCATATTTTTCATTATTCAGTTTCTTTTGAAAATTAAATCCAGGAAGGATGCAAATAGACATCTTGAGAAATAATTGTACCTTGTGGCAGAAACATTTCTCTCACATTTGTTGTTAGCAGATTCACTTAGAGCTTGATAAAAGCAGATGTGCACATAGAGTTACAAACTTAGACATTCAATATGCATTAAAAAATGGGGAGGGGAAAAGAATTTTTTACATTAAATTTTCTACGAAGCTGATCAACTTTTTAAAACTAAAATTTATACTTAACAAAAAAATCAAATACTTAGTACATTCATACATTGCAAAATATTATGTTTAGTATTAAAAGCAAGTGGCCAATATAGTGAAACATTGTGAAAGAAATTCAAGCTGCAAATACTACAAAGCAGTTACAGGAAATTGTCCACTGTGGTTTACAGGCAATACTGTGTTTAGCAGTCAATTCTGTTTGTGCTGTAGTCCAGGCTTGGGGAGAAAGGAGGGAAATGACTAAGATGCCCTGTAATATAAAAAATAAATAAACCTGTAGCCAGGAAAGAAGTGATGTAGAGAGACATCGGAACTGAGTTCAAAAGCAGGCTGTAAAGCAACTGATCAATTCTTCCCCTGCTAATCATGCCAGGCTGGAGGCGGGAATTAGTGCAAGACTTGGAGCTGATTGAGGCAGAAAGGACACAGACAATGTGCTATTTTCTTTGGTCCAAATCTTTGGTGCAGAATAGTCTTGAAGTTTTTGCTGCCCCATGAAATCAAATACCAGCTGCGTGTTCACTCAATTAGCCCATGAGCCCAGGGCATGACTCAGGCCAATTTGCGTGTATGAGGGACTCCACCCCAGGTGGTATTCATTTGGTGAATGATTACCTGGCCACAGATTGTCTTTCTCCACTGGAAATGCTTCGATTCCTGATCACCAGCGGAAATCCCTACAGACAGAAACAATGAAAGAGGAGAGCCGAGCAAAATCAGCCCACAGCTGCCATCTTTCAAGAGAATGTATCATCCTTTGGGGCTGTCCTCTCTTTCTTTTCTCCTCTTCTCTTAATGATTGAAATTTCTGCCTTTAACTGGCCCTGCAGAAACTGGAGACACTAATCTTTCCCCACCTGTTTCTTTCCACTGGCCATTTTCCCATGCAAGATCCCGTCCATTGGCCGTTTTCCAATAGTCCAAGAATCAGAACCCTCCATTATTCCTCACCCCTCACACTTCACCTGTATTTGGAGGCCTAAAGTTTTGGACTAATAATCCCATGAGCCAAAGGTGGTGTTAACTCAAGCTTTCCTGTTGCACCATTGAAGCGATGCTCTGTGGTGTCGAAGTGCGCACAGTGACCTGGAGCAGCAGAGAAGCCTTGGGAGGTGTGCCATGTGGCAGGTGGAGCCTAGGTCTAGAGCCAAAGGGGGTTGAATTCAAACACCTGCTCTCTACCCCTCGGGTTCCCTAGTGTGTCTGACCCTACTGCCTCACTTGCCCAAACTATAAATAAGATACCTCTCACAGGGATGCTGCGAGGTGGACAAGAGAGATGTGTGTAAAACACAGAGCATGAGAGTGGACACTTAGCCAATGCTCAGGGAAAATAACTTTATGAACTGCAGGCTATCAAAGAGACAGAGGACCCATATTCCCCATTACTACCAACCATCTCTCAAGCACAGACTTGCCTTTCCAAAAGGTCGGGCTTGTCCATAGATGTCTTTATTGTGTGTTCATGTATGAAGTCTGAAAAAAAACTGAACTGTGGGGAGGTTTAGATCAACAGACTGGCATATAATCATTTATTCAACTTTGGCAAAAAAAAGAAAAAAGAAAAAAATATTCTGCTCTCCATAACTCCCAACCACTTGAGATAATTTCACTTGACTTCATTAAGCTTGAAGAATTGCACTTTCCTTTCACCCCTTTCTTCCTCATACTTACTTAGCCTTTACAACTTAAAAGATAATTGCTCTATTAACAAATGTTTATAGCATAATAAAAGAGTGGGAGGGAGGAAAAGGACTTTTTTTTTCTATCTGGGCCATTCCCTTCAGTTTCTTGGAAGTACTAGAGAGCAGTGGAATAAGCCATAAATTATTTTTGGAATTAAACCAAAAGGATCCATTTTTCAGCCACTGGCAAATAGTTCTTAGCCAACAGACTCCAAGACCTTGAGGGGAATAAGGCTACCAGGAATTCCTAGTGGCTGAAAGGACTTCACCACAACTCTAAGCTGTGAAGAAATCCTGGCTTTACTGGAAATCAGGAAAAGACGCTGGCAGGTACCAGTCAAGGCTGTGGAAATCCCCCTTGGGGGCTTGGAGTTAGGGATTGAGGAGAAACTCCTGGAGAATTTTCCCTTTTTTGGACTGACTGATGAATTATTGGACTATTCAAATAGAAATCTCCTATAACTAACTATGTGTTTTGGGCTGAATTGTATCGCCCTAAAACTCATCTGTTGAATTCCCATCCCCTAGTACCTAAGAATGTGACTGTATTTGGAGATAAAACCTTTAAAGAGATAATTAAGGCTAAATAAAATGACTAGGATGGGCCCTAATCCAGTCTAACTGGTGTCCTTTTGAGGAGAGATCAGGACATAGACATGCCGAGGGAACAGACCACGTGGGGACACCCAAAGAAGATGGCCATCCAGAAGTCTTAGAAGCTGGTTGCCAGATGGAAGGGGGTGTTGGGGGGGAAATGGGTACAAAGCTAAGTGGATTAGGAAGTACGAATAGGTAGTTACAGAATAGCCAGAAGGATGTACAGTGTGGGAAATGCAGTAGCCAATGAACTGCATATAGTATGACCCACGGCCATGAACAACAGTGTGGGGACTGCCTGAGGGAGCTGGGAGTGCTGGGTGGAGGGGGGCAAAGGGAGACAAATTGGGACAACTGTAATAGCATAATCAATGAAATATAATTTAAAAAAAAAGAACCCTACCAATACTTGAGCTCTGACTTCTAGCTCCCAGACTGTAGTTTCAGCCTCCCCGTCCTCGGTATGTGGTTATGGCAGCCCTAGCAAATGAACACGCTGCGTGTGAAGGGACACATGCAACATACCCTCGTGACTGGGGAAGAAGAATTCCCCCAGACACTCAGAAGACTTTGTGAGGAGTGTCCCCGACACTGGGAAGCTCCAACTGGACGCATGGTAACAAGATTCAGGAATCAGAAGTGACCCTACTCATGCCGCTTACTTCCTTGGAGAGACTGCTTTATCGGTTGATAACCATTCCGGCTGCCTTGACCTCTTTCTAAGACATTGTTCCCTTTCTAAGGACCTTTGACAGTGAAGAATGCACTTACTCTTTCTGCTCACTCCTCTGCTCTGTCCTCCTTCTTGCCCCCATTCCATCTACCCCAGAACATCCACTCTGGTTTGTCTTTGACCCAGTGGTAACGTTTTCCTTGAGAATGAGTTGTAAAATTACCCCATCATCAATGTCTAAGCCCTCTCTCACCTCTGACCCTAGAATTTCCCATGGCTTGCTCATGAGGTGGGGGGATGTGGCAAGAGCGTTGTTATAAAGAGTCAGTTTCCCTGCACCACAGATCATCTGCCTCCCCCTGAGCACAGTCCCCGATTTCTGTAATACCTCAGTTTTAACTTCTGAAAGATAGAGGGGTGGGGGCAAAATTATCTTTAAGATCCCCCCACCCCCAGCATTAACGTGGGATGATTCCAATCCATCTGCTCAACAGAAATATAGATACATACATCTCTCCCTCATGTCACGAAGACACACCCCACTGTTGAAGATCGCTTCAAATTCCAACATCAAATGCTGTGCAGTCTGTAAAATTACTTCAGCCATAAGCTGCACTTGCAGAAACCAGTCATTAATGGTCCCAAATAGAACAATTAACTTTTCTTTGTAGTCATGTTGGTAAGGGCTGTAAAAAATGCTCGCCTTAAGTCTTGCATATAGTAATAAGTCATAACTTAAGAGAGATGTGTGAAAATGCGTGGGCCAGATGTTTGATTTTTTTCTCTCTCTTTTTTAAACACACACAGCTTGTTTGCACACTGCCTTTTACCCGGTGCTTCAGTTTGGCCTCTGAGGATAACTAAGAAAAACCTCTGAGACTGTTGGAGGGGAGCTTCACCTGCCAGTCTGGGCTGCAGGATCTCTATAGCAACCAAACATAAATCAAGGAAATGGCCCCTTTTGTAAGTTGGTTAATAGGCACAACATGCTTCTTTAGAAAATCCAACCATTCTTTCAATAGACTTTGATTGAAAGTCAGCCTTTTCTTCAGACACATTCACATTCTCATCTAGTAGCAGCTTGTATGGCTGTCCACGGGCTAATTTATTACCCTTTAAAGATCTGGCAAAGAAAAAATGGCTCTCAGAACAATGTTTACATTCAGAGGCATAAGCACAGAGAGCCACAAAAGAGCATCCTTTTGTTCTGAACTTGGAATATTAATCTTTAACCTGGGACTTTAACTCCCCCCCGCCCCTTATGAGGTTCGACAGAACCTCTCCTCTCATTAAAATTTTACCAATTTAATAGGACTTTGTTTTTAATACGTGGGAAGGGGGAGTAAGCCTTCCTTCCATTGTTTTGCCAAACCCTGATAGAGATGAATTGTTTCTCAGACTCCCCGCCCTTGGCTTGGAGAATACTCTGTTTCAGGGGTTGCTGCTGAGGGAAGTTGGCTCTCTTGGCCCCGGTAGGAGAATTGGGCTAATTAACAAAAAGGCAAGGGATGCTCCTCACTCTTCTTCATGAAGCAAGGGAAGGGCCATCAGATGGTAGGTTGGCCCCTCAGACCCCCATCCCACCAACAAGTAATTTGGAAATGAATCCAAGAAATTCCTGTCGGGAGCCAGTCCTCCCCAGCGTCACAGATATGAAGACAAAGTGGGACACACACTGAGGCCTCCTTTCATGTGAACAGGGTCACATCACTAAGTAAATGGTGCGCTGTCTCTCAAGAGTGGGGGGAGCCGAGCACTGGGCCCTGCTTTCCTTTGAGGTAGGGAGAGGAGATGGGGAAAAGCCTACAGGAACGAACCTTTGTAGTTTTTTATTTAAGTAGATTATGAGATGAAAAAGTCCGACTCAGACAAGAGGGAGCTTGTATTGCTCTGTGTAGCTTCGAATCACAGATGGAGTTAGGCAAGAAAAGATTTATATTAATGCCTCCCTCTTTAGCTCTCTTAAATCCTCAGAAACCAGTCTTCAAAAATCAGACTCTTCAGGAGCTCCCTTCCCTTTGATATGGTCAGCTGTCCCCACTGGCAAGAGGGGAATAGAGGCTTGGTTGCAGATTGTGCGTGTGTGAACGTGCCCTTGATTTTAGTAGCGCAGAGTTATGAGGCAGAGTTGTCTCATACCATTCAGGGCTGGTCACTCAGAAACAGCTTTTGCCTTAGTACTAGCCTGAAGACACTTTCAGCACCTGTGAAACTGAAGAGGCCCTGAAAATGCAAGCAAAATAAGGAGTGTGTTCGAGATCCCCTCAAGAGTAGAAACAGATCCTAAACATTCAGTTGAGTAGTTTTCTTTTCTGTGGCCCTGGGGCAGGAGGGAGGGGGAAGCACATGAGTCCCGAAGGTTAGCTATGCTAGTTATTTATAGCCTGCGTGTGTGGTCACACTCCCAGATCAGATACTTCGTGCATAATTTTCCATCACATGCCTATATCCATGTTTCTGACACGCCTTGGAGAGGCTGTACAGTGCATCAGTCAAAATTGTGGGCAAAGGTACTGAATTGTCAGTGTTCAAATCCCAGCTCTGCTGCTTAGCATTTTGGTCACTTCTGGAAAGTGACTTCACCTCCCTGCTCTCGGTTTCCTCATTTGTAGTATAAAGTCATAATAGCACCTACCTTGTGGAGCTATTAAGAGGAATTTATCATATTATAATTAACCACTTATCCTGGCCCATCGTAAGCCCTCAAACGTTAGTTCCTATTACCATTTTCACTGTGTTTGTTATAGTTGGTACTGTCGTCCCGTTGCTGTTGTTCACTACAAGAAGAAGGCAGATTACATTACCCAACATACAACACAACATTTTCTAAGTTCAGGTGACATTTTGCAGGACACGGAACAAAAAGAAAGTAATTTCCCGAGATGAAGTTACTCATTAAGAAAATCCAAAGGTAGGAATCAGCTTGTTTCTATGGCAATAACTTATCCAATTTGCCTAAAACCATGAAGACTTAGTATCCCCATGGCTTCTGAAACACCTCAGGCTCAGGAGTTCTGGCTGTGTGTGTGTGTGTGTGTGTGTGTGTGTGTGTGTGTCCTATTTCCCGTCTCCTGTCTGTTCACTGCACCCAGATGAAGAACTCGTTCTCCCCACCTGTCCTTACCAGTCCCACAGGATCACAACCTAGTTGCATTTTTACAATTTAAGCAGAGAACACTGGGGCCCAAATTCACATCACAGCTCAGAGGAGCTACTCAGGACTCATTCGCCCTCACCCTGCTTATTTGTTTGAATCCCTTTGTTCCTTTCAGTAAGCCTCCTCAGCTGCAGCCCAAGTATCTAGGAGACAATAACTTCAGAGGAGGTAAGAAGAGACACTCACCAAAGGATTCACCAAGGAAAATGCAGCCTGTTTCCCAGCAAAGAGCCCCACATCTATTAAAAAAAATTGTGAATAAATAGGAACTTGCCAAAAAGATCAAAGGAATTAACAAACTGAAGAGGACTGAGGGTTTTTTTTTTAAACATGTTTTTGTTATTTTGTCATTAGTTAAGAATTACGTTTTAAACATCAGTTACTCGCTAAGGAGCAGCATGGTCTCATTGGAAAGGGCTAGGTTTTCGAGGAAGTCATGAGAACCACAAGAACTTCAGTCCTTGCTGTGTGGCCTTAGTCAAGTCCTTATCTTGAAGCCATCCCAGCTGTCCATCAGTCAGCATTTAGGAAAGAAAAACAAACACCATTTCAACTATTTCTAACTGAAGGAATTCAACACAACACATTGTTTGATGGGAGAGCTGAAAGAACTTTGGAAGTTGGGACAACCCAGATGTTAGCTTCAGCAGGAAGCGGCTTCCACCCCTGAGGCTGAAGGGACAGTAGGAAGAGATAGTGCTGTCAGAGCCTAAGAGCTGGGCAGGTGTGGGGAGCCAGAACCCCAGAGGAGATTCCCTCACATCGGGGAAGGCACCTAAGGCAGAGGGAGAGAGGGAGTGATGTTCCGGCTTCTCCCCCACCATGCCCTCCCCCCATGGTGGGAACTTCCTGGAGGCCAGTTAACAAAACATTATGCTTTCCTGGTCTTTTCCCTCCTGCTCCTGTAAAAATTAAAGGAAAGCCCAGAAGCTGCACTGATTTGCTCTCATATCTATTCCCTGTCTTGCCCCTGCTCTGCTCATTATCCCAGGTACCACAAGAGCAGTGGCCCAGTGAACCCTTCACTCTGTGATCTGTCCTGTACCCTAACATCCTAGATACCAGAAAGTGTTTCCATGTGGTTTTCTTTAAAGACAGTCTCAATCTGTTCATTTTTCCAAAAAGGACCATATGTAGCCCTAAGTGGTAGACTTATATATTATCATGTACCATGTAACTCTTAGACTGGAGAATTAATACTTTGTAGTGGTTAAGAACAAGATTGCTTAAGTATCTAGGCTCAAATCCTGGCTGTATCTGCTGTGTGATGTTGGGCAATTTAACTTCTCTGTTCCTCAGTTTCCTCATCTGTAAAGTGGGATTAAGAATAATCCCAACCCCATAGCATATTTTTTTAAATCTGCCTAACAGTGAGGACTGTGTTCTAAGTATCAGCTGAAAATTTTCTCAGGCCCTGCCTGAAGTTCTGACATGTCAGTGACCTGCTTTAATTGCTGTGATAAGATGATGAAGTGGGATTTTTTCTTCGGCCTCAGTTTTGACTAAGCTACCAAAATGCTAGCTATTAGGCACCAACCCAAGTGAGGCATACCATCAAAAGCAGGAAGGAACATGCTGAGAACAAGCTCAATCCCATCACCACCAGCAACCACAGGAGACCTCAGAGCGTCAGGAGGGACAGCAAGAATCCACGGAGGATTCAGGGAAAGGGCAGCTCTACTTCACACACTAAAGGTGTTTCTCAGAAAGTCTTCTTGTTCACCAACTCAGTAAGTATCCATAGATTTCTATAGCAGGGACTTAGGGTCCAGTGGAGTTGATCAAACAAGAAAAATACATACAAGGATGCATAATCCAACATATAATAAACTCCAGGGACAGTCAGACACCAGGAGAGACCAAACTTGAAATGAGCCTTGAAAGGAGAAATTTAGAAAAGGATCAGAAGGCAAACACGTCATGAAATGTTTTGGAAACAGCAACAAAAAACACCCTCTCACCCACAGGAGTAAATCTGAAGGGCAAGGCAGTGTAAATATTCCAAAGACTCTGTCCCAAAGAAGCTGGGAATTGGCTAGTGCTTATAGGAAAATTGAAATAGCCATATCATTGGAAAGGGGAGCGGAAGGTAAATTTCCCTTTTTTTAGCTTGTGGACTTGAGGCAGATTTTGTCCCTGTGCCTGTTTCATCGTCTATAAAAGGTTGATTGTAGCTGTACCTACCTGTTGACATTCATGTGAAGTTACAATGAGTACATGAAAGCGCTTAGCAAGGTGCCTGGCAGGTAGTAAACATCCGAAATTCTTAGCTCAACTATTTTAATTGTTTGGAGATAAAGGCCTGGGAAATTATGTGAGGAAGAGTAGGATGGGAATGATCTGAACCACTGGGGAAGAAAAGCTCTCATTCCACCTGGGAAGTTCAATTACTCCCTATCCAAACTGTTTTACTCTTTAGTTCCGGGATTCTCAGGGACCCGTGAACTATATATAGTCTGTTTCCATCACTGGTTGTCATTTGGAAGTCCTGTTACACTTGCCTTCTTGCCTGAACCCATAATATGTTTAAGTGAAGAAAACATCTCATTATTATGCCATCCCCGGCCCTTCTGGAGAAGCTATTTTATAGGAGCAAGGAGATATGTCTTCCAATATCATGGGAGGTCCCTGAGACCCATGGACCAAGCTGGTTTCTGGAGACTCTTGAGTTTTGTGTAGAGCTGACTATCCTATCCTTTTGTTCGTGTGACTATCCTAAGATCTATATATGTGGAGCTCTTATAAGCTCACACACGTATATATGTGAGAGTTCTACATACGTAGATCTTAGGATACTCACACACCTCTGTGACGAGATACAAAATAATACGTGTCTAAGTAAGTGCAAATCTTTCTGAAGAGAGAGTTCATTGCTTTCTCAAATGGTTAAAAACTGGCCTAGGACGGAGAAGGGGAATTAAGGTCTAAAATTCCCACTTGCAGAAGAATCAGACTAATAACTAAAACACGGACTACGAGAGAAAGAAAGGAGCTTGTCATCAACTCATCTAAACCGCCAGCCACCCCGCCTACCTCTGACATTACAATTAAAAAAACCCTGAAGCTTCAGAAGCCACTTTTCTTTTTTCCCAACTATAGTTTACTTTTCATTTTATGTTGGATTTGGACTGGCCAAAGGCTTTCCTGCCTTCTCTAAAGAGATGTAATATAGTAGGAACTCATCAGAATCCTGGCTGGTTTGTTTTCTTGTAATCTGAAACAGCTTTTATCAAAAACCTAATTCGTGAGGAGAAGATAATCACGCAGGGAAAGCAGATCTTTGTGGGGTTTTTCCTTTCCTTTAAGATATCAGAACGGTAAAGTATTATATTTTTCCCTTTTGTTCTCTCCCCTATTAAAAGCAAGAGTTGATCCATTTTTCCCCCCTCATCCTTCTCGTCTCACGCATGGGATTAATTAGACAAGACGAATCACTGCAAGAACATTTATCTTTATCCAGGAGATTGTTTTCATAATTTTTTGATGTTGTCCTCGCATTTTCACTTTTTTAGTGGCTTTTTGTAATGACGGATGTCTCCCCTGCTTTTACTGCCTGGTGAGGCACGCATTCTCTTACATGCGTGTGTATACATATGAGAAACATTAATTTTTAATTTACTGTTTACCTTGAGAAACTGCCAGTGCATGATTCAAATATTCCACAGAAAGGGGCTTTTCTTTTGTATTATAGGACAAAGGACAGCTAAGCATGTGTTCTTTCTTCAAAGCCGAGATTCGGGGTGGGGGAGTAAGAGTCTTTATTTGTGCAGCTTACAAAAGGACCATTTTGACTATGTAAACACTCATATAATTTTATTAAGAGCTGCTACCAGATCTTTTCATCTAGTATAGGCTTAAAAATCAGGCTTAGAGGCAGTAATGAAGAACCAGCCTGCACTGTTCCCATGCTCCTTTAATTCAACTATTCATCGTGTGTCTGTCTCGGGATCGAGTCTCAGGACAGGGACTGGCATAGTGGTGAGTTTAGGCCAGTCTCTGAATTCCAGTCCCAGGTGAGACACCAACATTAGGAGTGTGGGCCGTTTTCATTACCTAGCTTGGTTTTGGGTGCCCCAGGAGGCTGGATGCATGGGGTCTGCTGATTCTAAGGAAAAGCAAAACTTCCCAGCTTCTCAAAGGCTTTCCAATAACCACTATACATGATCTGATTCCAGGAGTTGGAGGCCTTTTCAACTCGCCCCAAGTTGTCCAAGAACTACTAGGGGTTTACTTGGACAAAAGGAGTCAGTCCTGATTCTACATGCCGGGACAGAAGTGGAGAATCTGAGTGCCACCGAGTGGGGCCTTGTATTAAGGTGGCCATGTCTGATGGTGTTAGTGTTCACAGCACATCGAGGAGGACACCCTTCCCATCGTGGATATCATGGACTCGTGTAGCTATCCAAACAGTGTTCTGGCATATGGCACTAGGGTGACTTGTTCTATAGAAAAAAAATCAGTGTATTTAGCTCAGTTTTAGGTAATAGGAAAACAATTGTGATTCGTGCAGCATTTACTGGAGAATGGTGGCTAGTTGCTTTTGGCCTTTCCCTTCAAGACAGGCTTTTTAACATAAACTTAAATGATGGGTCAGCTTGGACAGGGAAAAAAATTATTTCTTTATTATCAGTCACTCCTAACTGAAATTTAGGATTATGAATGAAAGCAACCAAGTGTGATGCTATAAGTAGCATCTATGATCTTTTTTCATATCACATCTAAGTTGTTATAATGTCTCATAATAGTATTTGTGCTTATCACTCTTCCAAGCTTGTGCTGCTTGTTGAAAGCTACCACTAATATATTATTTAATGGGTTAATAAAGAGGAACATATCACGCATTTAAAAAAATATTTTAACTCTCTTTTAATAAACCTGGTTTCCTTCTATATATTTTATGTCATGGAACATTATTCCGAAAAAGGGGTTCACAGTCCTCACCAGCCTACTAAGTGTCTGTGGCACCAAAAAAAAAAAAAAATTAAAAGATTTTGGTAAAGGAAGTTAAAGACTAGGAAATTCTAATTCTTTTGTCTCTCCCTTTTAAGACTCATTTGCCCCCTCCTCACAGCTGACTGTGGAAAAGTCCTCATCATTGTATGAATCCACCTGGATAGTTTGCCTTTAAGTCTAATTGCCATTAAGTATAATTACAGCTACACATGGCATTAAATATATATCAAATTGATTTTTAGTTCATTTCATGCGATTTCAACACCAACCTATTCATTTCAGCAGTCTTCATAGTTACATAGTTTATGCCTTAGGAAGATATCACAGGAAATCACCTGAGAGTCACTGCTCTAAATTTAACCCGTGCTTCCATTATCGATGCGGCATTGTTTCTCGTAGACACTCTCTTACATGACAAAGATGACACTGTTTTCTGCAAAGTATCCTTGCATTATAATTTGTTCAGCACAAACACATGCTTCTCGATGTGGGAAAATGATTAAGATGCTGCAAAATGTGGCACAACTTCTAGATTATGCTTTGTCGAACATGTCCCGAAGATACTCTGATTTCTCAGAGCACGTAAAATGCTCTCTGGCACAAAACATGGTGTCTTAATGGCTCCTTGCCCCACATGGTCTCCTGGACAGACCATTCACAGAGACAGTCTAGTCTCTGAATCATTAATTTCCTATCCTGGAAGAGAGAGTATGACTGTCCACGTCTGGTGTGCTCCTGGGTCCGTTCAGGAGGCCAAAGGGACAAGGACCCCCAGTAGAGAAATCCTGCAGGGACCCCTGTAGGTGGGGTGTCCTCTGAGAAGAACGGGGGGAGACAACACTTTCTGTCACGGCATCAGAAAATCTTAGGAAGGAGAGGCCGTAATGGTTGTTCAGGGAAGACGGGACTGACTGTAAGATGCCCGCCTGTGTAGGTGGACAGTGCATCCCCTTAGTGTCCCTGACCGATATGGACACCTGAGCAGGAAGACCAAGGTAGTTCTTTCCACCTTCGGGTATGTAGTCAGGGGACATAAGAGAGCCTTTCACATGAGTGTCTCTGTGTTAGGTAATTTTTATGTACATCGTCTAATGTAATCCTCGGATTTCCCCAGGCTACGCCTGCCAATATTTATCTGATGGAATTGCTGATGGGATTTCTTTATAGGATTCTAGTCCTCCCCTTTAATGCTGACTGTTTCCGGGAGTCCCCTCCCCATGCACAAAGTAATTTCCTGGCATCTCCTGCGGGTATCTAATATATGCCTGCCAACTTCCCCCACGTGGACCATTTTCCTGCTCTTCTGCTTGGTTTCTTCAACGATGGCAGTAGCTAACGTCTCCACTGTTTCTTAGGCTGCCACAGGGTGTTTCTCCACCATCACGATCCCAGTGCTGACAGCGATGTTCTGGAATTAGAGTGGAATGGTCGCACAACTTTGTGATCATGCTTACAAGCACTGAATTATACACTTCAAAGAGGTGACTTTTATGTTATGCGAATTCTAGTTCATCTAAACTCTTAGAATAAAAAAGTGAGTTCTCACCAAAGCTGGGCTGCACCTCACGGAGACCATACTAGGTCCTGTGAGAATCATTCTTCTCCTCCTGCACTTCTGTGGTTTGGGTGGTAGCCCACTGCTGTCCATGTCACAAAATTCATGTGTGTGTGTCAGAGAGAGAGGTTGTGGGGCTGCAGGGCTTTTTCAGTATTTTTCTTTACATCCTCATTTCCCAAGTGTGAAGCGGGCTGGTGTAGAAGGGAATCTGAATGGCAGGCTCTGTGCTCTCCTAAGAATGACTCTGACCCTCCATGGTCATCGGAGTCTGAACATATTCCCTTCAGTTCTTTCCCAGGAGCCATGAACAGCCACCTGGTGCTCACAGCAGTTCCAGCCCCGAAGCCTAGGACACTCGGAAGAACTTCGGTAGCTATCATCTCCATTTGCAGATAAGAAATCCTGAGCTCAGAGAGATTGTGACCTGAGAAGCAAAGACATTTGACACTGATTCTGTCCTCACAAGCTTGCCACACCCCTTTAATCTGGGGGCAAATTCTTTTAACAATGAACCCCTGTTGACGAACTTTGTCATAGGACTTTCTGTTCCGTAACAACTACAATCAAGCTAGAATATAATATTTGACAAGCCTAGAGAGACTGAGCTTCAATTAACATTTTTGAGCTAGCCCAAAGAGTGAGTAAAACAGAAGGCCACAACTGAATAATTGCCAAAATGAAGACCCCATCCTGTCTGTGTTTAGCTTCCCTCTCCAATCCCCCATGATTGTTAGCAGGGCAGACACTGGCCGGCACCCACCCCACAGTTGAAAACTCATCAAGTAAAAATGATTTCTGCATGGCGGTTGGTGCTCACCGTCTCTCTTCCCTCCATAAACGGGTCCTTTAGATGCTCAGGTTTCCTTCTTTGTGAAACTCCGATACAATAACAACTTACCGCAGTCACTGGCAGAATTTCAACAGGGTTATTTTGAACCCCATAGAGCCCCCGGCCAGCCTGGCAGAATGTTTGCATTTTATTTTATTTTGTTTGGTCTTGGATTTTTTTCCCCATAATTGTGGATTGCAGAGCTCAGGGTTCAAGGATGCAGTGTGACTGTGGGTGGCCCCCTGGTTTAACAAGGCCAGGTCCCGGCCAGTACAATCCTGAGGCTGAGTGGTACCCGGTGTGAAAAAGAACACAGACCAGCCCCAGAGTTCCAGAAAAACAAAGCGTGCCACTTCCTCCCACGTCCGTCTCACCTCTGCCGCAGGCACACGGAGACGTGAGAGAAGACACGTTTAACCCCCTTGGTGTCAGTAATATGGGTACATGCACACCACTCCTTTGCTAATCTTAAAAATAAAATAGCCTTAAAATAGGCAAAAGGAACTTGAGTAGTTCTTACACTTGGCTGCACATCAGACTCACACCAGGAGATTTTGACAATCTTGACACCCAGTCCTTCTCCCAGATCATTTAAATCAGACCGTGTGGAGGCGCTCCTTTTTAAAACTCCCCAGGTGATTCCAAGACTGTGAACTAGGGCTTGGAGCAACTTTGCATCTTAGGCAAGATCTACATTCTGATATCCAAGGCAAAAATTGAGAATAGAACAAAATTACTCTTGAAAAATCCTTTAAATTGCACGTGAACTAGAGTATCAGTGGCTTTGCATCTATGGCCCTGAACAGTTAATTTAAGTGTCAGTGCTTAATGCACCCACAAATGTACTGCATATAGTAAATGGCACATATGCAAAATATGAATTTGCTTCGTTAATTACATAACCAAAAGCACACATTGTGTTGAATTTAGGTTATTAAAATGCACAGAAAATGTGTTCCACTGTCTAAATGTGGAGTCAAATAGCATTCATATAAATGATTAATCTTTAAATTTTGGATGATCCAATATCAATTGTAAGAGCTGAGAGTTCTCATAACATATCTCTGGTGGTACATTTACAACCACCCAGGGGTGTACAGAATAAAGTGGCCTCTTCTGTGATACACAGATCGTGGCTGAACCTAGAAGCCAAGTGTCCAGATGCCTAGCCTGTTACTGGGCAGGAGTAAGTCAAGGCCTTTCAAAGCCCGGCTGCAACTGACTCCTTTAGCCTTAATTTTATTGCTTCTTAGCAAAGCTGCTTGATTCGGTTATGCTAATCTCCCCTTTACTTGAGGTTAACTATTCATTTCATTCCCAAACCTTTGTTCAAGCTTTTCCTTCTGGTTTGAATGTCCTTCAAATGTTCTCTGCTTGCCAATCTTTTTGAACCTACTCGCCTCTCTTCTCTATCCATCGGAACCCACAGTGTTTTAGTATTATCTCTTTAGACCACCTAAAATGGTCTGTTTCCTCCATTATTCAGCTTGCCTCTCATCTTTACGCTTCTGGGCTTTTTCATTGACCTTGACCAACTCTATTTGGAATAATCTTTGGCTCTGTCCTTCTGTCATGCACAATATCTAACCCTGCCACAAGTCTATGGCCTCCATCTCCAAAGTCATCCAGACTCTAACCAGTGCTTTCTCCACCTCCTCAAGTCCAAGGGCTCCATTGTGTCCCACCTGGGTTTTTGTAATAATCCCCCAATGACTCTCCCTGCTCCCACTCTTGCCCTTCCAGACTGGCTTCCTCATGTCGCCAGAGTGATCCTTCAGATGTAATTGCAGTCATGTCACTCCCCTACTCAGAGCTCTTGGATGGCTCTCATCACCCCTCGAATGAAATCCCAAACCCATCAAGTTCTGCCAAGACACACTAGCAGGTCAGACTTTCTCTGTAGAGTTTTACTACTCACATTCATAAGAATAGCTAACATGTAATGAGTGTTTACTCTGTATGAGGCACTGTTCTGAGCCTTTTACATGTTTTACATGATTGGAAACTGAGGCACAAAGGGTTACGAAACTTTCACAAAGTACACAGCCAGCAAGTGGTGAGCTGGGATTTAAACCTAGTTCATGCCCTTGACCACAGCCCCACCCGGCTTCTAGACAGAGGATACACGAAATTATGCTACAGGCCACACTGTCCAACCCTCATTTCAATTTCAAATGTTTCAGTAAGGAGCCCAATGCTCTATTTGTTGTTTTATGTTTGCAAGTGTATCCGTGTGTGACTTTAACTGTTGGAGAAAACGTTTTAAGGAAGGGGGGGAGGAAAGAAAAAAAAGGCTGGAGCCAGCATTAATTAGGGAAGCCCAAGTTGCTCAGACAGCAACATCCCAGAGCCAAGCTGGAAGCCAAGAAATTTGTTTTAAAAACATGATCCCTCCCAAGCTGAAGATTACGTCAAATATATGGTGATATACCACCCAAAAGGCAAAACCACAGTTTGCTTGTTTAAAGGTTGGCTTGGCTGTGCTCACGGCTGCCCCACAAGCAGCGGGCTGCAGTTCCTGGCAGAGGGTGGAAAAGTTGTCTAGAAAAAGGGAACTGCAGTCCTTTCAGCCCAGAACTTCTGTCTTTAGAAGGATCATCCTCGGCTTGCAAACATCAGGTGGGCCAGCCAGGCTGCTGGCTTTGGTTATTACCACACCTGAGGATAGGGTCCACTGCACTCCCCACCTTGTGAGGAGGGAGAAGTCCTGTTTTTTGAGTGGCAGAAAGGGCCTGGGCTTCAAGCAGAATTCCCTGAGAAAGTATGATATCGCCCAGTGGTATGCAATCAAAAACAATGGAGAAGGGTCTTCAGATATCCTGGTAGTGGAGTAACTTAAGTGTGAGGTGTCAAAAGCAATTGCGTGATTGGTTGTTGGGAATATTCAAACAGTAAAGTGATTCAGCCTGTCCAGTACCCACTCTGTCCTGAGTGTCATTCACTCAGAACAGCTCTTTCTGTTGATTCTGTACTGAAGTGACACTCAGGTGGCCCACCCAAGCCTTGTAAGTATTTGGGAGAAAGAGTTTCGAAGGCTTAGCCTGGCCCCTCCTCGACTGTATTCTAAACAGTTGTTATCTGATTCAATAGAGAACATGGGAAGAAAAGGCCAATTACACATCAGGAAGTATAGCACCCCACTTTTGGTGAAGGGGAGTGAGAACGCATTGAGTTTCATTGATTGGGTCTCCGTGGCAGGCCGGCTGCCCCCCAGCAAGGCCTGGTATTCCTGTCCTCTCCGTGAACCTGCCTGAAAGGGATACAGGAGTTATTGGGTAATCAGGACTTGTCAGCACCTCGGTTATGCAGGATGGTTCAATCCGATAATGTGAATGGAACCTGTAATAGTGCTGATGAAAAGCACTCCAGTTTCAAAAGGGCCTTGAATGATTTTTTGTTCATTTTCTGTTTACATGTAATGTGTTATTGATGTCATTACCTTATAATACGGCGGCTTGTTTCATAGAAAAACCAGGAATTATTCATTCTTTAAGAAAAAAAAAGAGACTAAGAAGGGAAAGAAAGAAGGAAAGAAAGAAACCCTGTTACATGAGGAAAATTGCATTCGAATGCGGCAACTGAAACATATTGATTTTCCAGCACCAGACTTTTTAGATTAAAAATGCCAATACTAAATCCTTTCATGACCTATAGTTCATATGAAGTTCGCATGTCATTTACTATTATTCTGAGGGAAGAAAAAAGCTGAATCTTTAATGAAAACATAGTTGGAAAGAATGTCTGCCGTCTCCGCAATTTGCATACCATTATAATAATGCCTGATTATGAGCTAAACATGCTGATAGCAGGGGGGAGGGGCGGAACATTATTCTTCGTTTAAATCAAAAGCCATTTATTGGTTTTAATTGTCTGCTTGTCTTGGCTTCATCCTTGGCGAGAGGCGTAGATGTACACACTTCCGTGGTCCAGGCCTGTTGAAGCGGCGTGCTAAGCTAGCCAGGCTGACACATTCCTTCACATTCTGCTAGGGTCGGAGACCTACGTCTGGTCTTACTGTGTCCAGGAATCATTGACAGCGCCTATTAGCTATTCTTCCAAGTTAGTTAATAACTAGAATATGGCCATATGAGTTCCTGGCACAGTCGTGATTTTGTTACATAGTTACTGCCAATCTCAAAAGTCCCTCAGCCAACACATGAATGTCTCGATGGCATCTCTGCCTGCAGTTTTTTCTTTTCTTACAATGTACTGTGAGCCAGGCTTGAAAATCAAGCAAAAATATCTTTCCTAAAAACCCATTTTCTTTTACTCTACTCTCCTGTGTTTTCAAGCCATTATCAGAAATATTTGTGCTTTCTTCAGAGCTCTCTCTACCTCTCGCTAAGCCAAGGGCTATTGAGTTTCCTTGTCTTTGGACAGGGATGAGTAGATCCTCTGACATTTTGGCTTCAGTGTCTTTATTACGAGAAGGAGGAGGCGGCACTCGTAGAGTCTAAGTAGATCTCTTGGATAAGCAGCTTCTCTAGCTAGAATCCTTCTCTGCCTGCCAGAGGAGTGGGTAAACTTTGACTCATGAACCAAATCCGACCTGACACCTGCTTTTGTAAATAAAGTTTTATTGAAACTTAGCTCCCTCCATTTGTTTACATACTGTCTATGGCTATTTTTGCACTACAGCGGCAGAGTAGAGAAGTCGCAATACAGACTCTGGCCAACAACGCCTAAAATATTTACTGTCTGGCCCTTGGCAAAAATGTTTGCCATTCTATGCCCTCAGGTATTATATTCCTTCAAAATCTCCTCCTGTGTTATGGTGGCCCAGAGGAGGCGCTGCTGTTTTTCAGAGCTGTGTCCTGAGCCAAAACATAAGAGAGGGTTAAATCATGAATTTAAAACCACGGATTTCGGAAGGAGGTGAAATCCTAGAGATCACCTAATCCTATTTCCCAACTGACTGATGTTCCATTACCCTCAATAACATTTCCTGTATTGAGAAAGCTATCAAATCCCCAAACATGCCATTCTGTATTTTGATAGTTCTGTTAGGAATTCTTCTTTGTGTAAAATAAAAATCTATCTTCTTAAAGATTCTTTTCATTGGTTGTATTCCTCTGCTTTGCAGACATAGAGACAGACATGCGGGAGCCCTCTTCAACACAATAATCATTCAGGTATTGAGAACTATTGTTATTTTCTCCCTGAGCACTTCCTTCTTCAACAGGTACTCCAGTTTACTTTCTTTGTTCCTTCGATGGTAGAGTAGTGAGTCCTTTGCCAATCCAGTCCCATTCCTCTGGATGTATTATTTATCACCATGTGCTAATGCAATGCTCCAGCTGTGGTTCTACCAATGTGGAGTTAGGTAGAATCATTACCTCCATCATTCTCTCAGTTCTGTTTCTGTTACTGTAAACTAAAATTTAGTTTGCCTTTGAGAAGACTACATCTCACTCTTGATCCAGACTAGGCATGAAATAAACTGTCTTGGTAGGCTCAAGCTGGGTGGCTTAAACAACAGACATATTTTTCTCATAGTTCTGAAGGTTGAGAATTCCAAGATCAAGGTGTTGGAAGATTTAGTTTCTGATGAGAGCCCACTTCCTGCTTTGTAGGCAGCTGCCTTTTTGCTGTGTCCGTGCATGGCCTTTTCATGGTGTGTATACATGACGAGAGAGAGATCTCTCTGTCTTCCTCTTCTAATGAGGGCACTAATTCCATCACGAGGAGCCCACCCTCTTGACCTGATCTAAACCTAATTACCTCCCCAAAGCCCCACCTCCAGTTAGCATCACATTGGAAGTTGGGGCTTCACCATATTAATTGGTGGAGGTGTGGGGAAGGGGGCGAAAGAGACACAAACATTCAGTCCCTAACATTCAACTGACATATTACAAATTATCTTGCTATTTTTCCTACTTTTGTTATTTTTCTACCTGCCTGAACTGTGACCTTGTTTTTACAATGGAACCTGATACCTGAACATGTGAGAATTGCTCCTTAACTGGGAAAGACTAAAACAAACGTCTCTAATGCTTTCTCTTATCATCTACCCATGGGAAGGGTGGCTCCTTTTAGACAATTACTCTTCTCTAACCTAGTTTACTTCAAATGGGAGGGAAGAAACTGAAAGCAAAGATACTTAATAGTAGTCACAAATGCTGTTCTACACTCATTTGGGCAATGTGGTAAAATTACTCTTACGGCTGCTTATGGTTGGGGGTGGGGCACAGGATGCCCTCTGTCCAGTGAATTGTGAAGGTGGAAGTGATGCGTGTCACTTCCAGGCCAAGCATTTACCATATTTTGCTGTGTATAATGAGCACTTTTTGTCCAAAATTTTGAGGGAAAAATAAGGATGTGCATTACATACATGGGTAGTACAAATTACATATCTATATAAATGTTTTCAATTTTTTTATTTATGTTTATGTACTACAAGTATAACTCTAGAAAGCAATAATGATGTCTGTATACAAAATAATACCCTCAAATATGGTAATTGGTTTTGTTTCTAAATATAAATAAATAAATAATTGAATTAAGAAATTAAAATGAAAGATTTTTTCCTTGAAAATCTGGACCATAAACATGGGTGCACGTGGTACACTGGAGCTCATTATACACGGCAAAATATGGTAAACGCCAGTTCGGAACCCTCTCTGGCATGGTGACCAGCAGCATTCAAGATGGTGGCTGTTTTATCAGTCTGCATCTCAGAATAAGGTGGCATGGAACAGTCCCCTCCTAAGTCAGGATGCACATAGAACCTGAGTAAGAAATAATGCTTCTATTTTATAGGTGGCTGAGATTTGGGGACTGTTTTTACAGCATAGCCTAACCTGCCTGACTGCGAACCACACTTTCCAAGCAGTCATTCATTCAACATTGGGCAACGCTTCTTTAGTACCTACTATGTAAAAAGCAACTGGGCTATCACAGTAACAAGACAGCAGTCTCTCCTCTTGTGGAAACAGAGGGTTTGATCGTTTCATGTAAACGCCACATTAGACCTGGACTCCTCCAGATGCACTGTGGCAGACAGAATGCAGCACCTTCAGCCTGAGTGTCTGCAGATGTGTGATTGTCAGCGAGGACATTAGAGAGAATCCTGGCTTTGGGTAGAAGCACCACGGTTTAAGTAAGTGATAGTTCTGCCACTTTCCTACTGTGTGACTTTGGGCTGAACACTTTGCCTCTCTGGGTCACTATTTCCTTTACCCGTTTTCAATTGTGCTTAAATCCACTCTATACCATTCGTACCAACAGAGTCCAGTGCCTACTTGAATGCTTTCAGAAACAGGATGCCCACTGCTTCCCCAGGAAGTGTTACATCCGTGAGCACCTGTGTCTGCTCGAATGCTCTTCCTCTCACGCTCTCCAGTCCTGGGGGCCCGGAGATATAAGCAGTTACACTTGTGGTAAAACTCACAAGGTCACAATTTGCATGTAAATCAATTTTTTTTTACTGAGCTACTATTCTGTGCCAAGCTCCACCTTGGACTAGCCACTCTAGAAATGAGAGAAGTATACACAATGGCCCTAAACTGAAAGTTTAATTAGACAGATGAGACTGGCAGGTACCAGGACACAACATAAGGTGTGAAATTCTGGGTCAGAGTGAGGGAAAGGGAGGTGAAATGGGGATGAGGGTGACCAAGGAAGGCTTCACAGAGGGCGCTGGACCAGTGCCCAGCTTGGAAGCTGTACAGACTCTAGGTAGATGGAGGATGTATCAGACAGGAGAACAATGTAAGGGAAGGCAAAGAGAGGGGGAATGTGGTGTATTGTGAAAACAGAATGGTGTCTCACCTGGCAAGATCAGACAGTGGGAGCAGGGACTAGATTCTGACAAGCCCTGTGTGGACAATAATTGGAAGAGTCCACTGATATAAATTTTGAAAGACAAAGTACCAGCCACCCATACTATCCAGGTCTGAGTGAAGGATATCTTCATTTCCTTTTCGATCAAAAAAGCCTCCCATAGCTGGGGGGTGGGGTGGGAAAGACCTCTGATGATCTGGCCTTTTCTGCTTATCACAGATTCTTTGTTTACAGTTTTTATTTAATTAACAATAGCTACAGTATCAAATTATAGATGTACCTCCCTGGACATTCCTTGTGTTGGTGGCAGATATTGCCACGTCAATATAAATGGGTCAGCTGAGGGCTTCCCCTGGGATGCTGGGGGTGAGGCTTCAGTCTGTCGTTGCACTTCAATGAAACGTCTGGAGAAGAGCAATATGGGAAGGAATACCATTGCCAAATGGGTTCTGTTCTTCATATAAGTGATGGGTTTGTTTTGGCTTTCAATGAGAATGGCTTTCCCCAGGGCACATATGGTACATAGACAGTTCAGGCTCACGACACAAACTCTCAAAAAATGTCAGGAATGACCGTGGAGGGTATGGATCTGCACACTCAAGCTGCCCTCCCCCCCAGCTCGCCAGTGACCTCCTCAGTAAGTCTGGCTCCCTGTGGAAGCTGGAGAGTTTCCAGTCTCCGAAGACAAATTCAAGTGAAAACAAAACTCATTACTGTTGTACACGGTTAAAAGAAGATGAAGAAGAAGAAAGAAAGAAACACAAATTAGGGAGAGATGTGAAAAAATAAATGCTGTGTTCAAATGGAAGGTGGGAGTTGTTTCCTGTGGCGTAAGGGGAAGTGGTTAATGAACTTAGTGAATTCAAGGCAATCAGTTTTGAAATGCCAAGGAGGAGGGGAATAGAATCAGAGACAGAAGAAAAATTACTGCGTTATTTTCTATAAATGAAAAGGAGAAATTTGGGCTAATTAGCTTTTGGAACAGTAAGGTCATCATTAAAATAATATACTGCCTTCACTGTTGACCTTGGTAGTTTTCAAAACATATTCAAATCTGTGGTTTTATTTGATTTCCATCACAACCCTGGGAGGTAGGCAGAGTGGGTATTTTTTTTAAATCTTCATGTTACAGATGAGAAACTAATATTATGAGAAGTTAAAGGACTCACGCAAGATTATGCAGCTAAAAAGTAATGAAGTCAGAACAAAAACAGTTCTTCTAAGTCTGGCCTGGCCAAGTATTAAAGGAAAGGCAAAGCCTGGGAGTTAATTGTGGGTTTATAACATGCTGTCCACTTAAGAAGGGAGGCTGTGTAATTCAGTGGGCAAAGGCTCACTCTGGAGAAGAAACTGCAAACAGAAGCCTGAGGTCATAACCTAGTAGCAGATGAGCTTGCACAATTTTGGCCCAAACCATACTTAAAAAGGTTTTCAACGTTTTAACAACATTTAAAAAGCAGGACATTTCCCAGTCAAATCAAGCTTTTGGTTCTGTGTTTTAAAGTCAGCATATCTGTCTCACTGGCCAGTGTTCCCGCATGGCCATCATCAGCAAGAGCTTAGGAACCGCTATCCCTTCCTGCTGACATGCGTGCTCCAGTTTGCCGCAGGCCCTGCCACTCTCTGTTATCCCCAGTCTTGGAGCCCAAAGATATTAGCTGAGATTTCTTCACACACCTGTGCTGTTGCTGTTTTTCCTACTCAACCGCATCACTCATGGGGTTCTGCAGGCATTTGAAGTTGTCTCCCCAGGTCTGGAGGCAGCCTCCCAACTTTATCTGTGTGAATGTGGGCAGGTTGCTTTCACTCTTTCAGCTTTCATTTGATTTCATTTTACCATGGCTATTTGGGATCTTTTTTTTTTCTTTCAACATTATGTCTTTCTTTGTTAAGTTCCCATCTCACAAGGATAAGGAAACCCACGTGTTTTCCAAACCTCCCTAGCATCTAGGGCACAAGCGAGTGACCCTGTCTCCTCCAGCAAAATGGAGATGGACCAGACTTAGATTTCACAGCTAGTGACTCAAAGGAAAACGTGTATATGGTTCATCGTGCAAGAGCTACATTGCACCTCTGGGAACAGCTACATCAGATGTGTTAGTGGTCCCATTCAAAACCCAGCATCAGCACTTTGGCAGCGTGAGCTGGGATGCCTGTGCTCAGTATAGGAAGCAGCTGGGCTTCCTGCATTTCCTGGTATGATGTCAGCCATTATCTCTAGTTGTGTAACTTCCACGTCTGGTTTTCTGCCTTCGCAGAGAAACTGTGTCCTCCTCAAGTGCCCTCCTTCTGCCTGTTGGCTCTCGGGTTTATCCCCATCCTTCCCCTATTCCACTCTGTGTCACACAAGGCAACTGCTATGAAACACATTCCCCAAGCTCCTGCGCCAACTGATTTGTAGGGCCTGAGGTTTATGCAATTTTGGAACCCCTCTTACATAAAAATAATTCAAAATTATAAACACAGGATTATATACAAAAGGGAATGTTTAAATAAGAAAAAATCACAACAAATTAGAAATTTTAAAAATTCCCTTAGAGTGAGAAAAAACAGAGCAGATAAAAAATAAAAAGCTGGAAGATTAAGATCATATTTTATTAGTTAACTATTGAGGTATGTCTCTCATAATATTTTCCTAGAGTCTTTAATTTATACTCTTTTTTTCTCCCCATGTCAATAATTTTTACAAAAAGCAAATATAATTCAGTATGCTGATTGGAATAACTTTATTATTAATTTAGCAAAGTTTTATTCTCAATTTCATATTAATGTGATTATACACATTTTTAGGATCCTTGTCAATGGTGGGCAAGCCCCTGTCGAGTTGCTTTCAAGGGAAAGCAATAAGATTTTAGTGCAGCTTAAGTTTTTTTTACGTTGTCACCAACCGGGTTTCAGTGGTGTCCTCGAGTTACGACCTCTGACATGAAAGCAGGTAAAATGGCACAGTGACCCAGCATGTTTTACTGCAGGCCACTCTGACATGATGAACAACCTTTGTCACCTATCTGAGTGTCTGATGGGACATTTAAAGTCGTGCAAAGTGTAGAAAAATTCTTAGGAGTGTGGGACAGTCTGATGCCTGTGTGCCATCCTGCATCTCCAGCCTCTGTGTACAAGGGAGGACTCCCCCAAAATGGAATTATCTTCTGGAGGATGGGCCCCTGTAGTACAGGCTGCCCCCACTAGGTGAGGAACCCCTCTGTATCAGTGGACCAGCTGAAGTCATTGTGAGAGGCTGTGTTCAGCTTCAGTGAATATTTTTTGAAGACTCTTTCAACACGTTTGCCCATTTCATGATGGGTGGTTTATGAGCACACCTGCCCACACTGTGCTGTATTCAGCATATTTTGACCAAAAATGACATGACCCCATGCCCCATCCTCCATATCCACCCAGTCTTGCCCCAAGCAACTTGTTTTGTTTCCCCACATGAAAAAAACCCTCAAAGGGAAACATTTTACTGATGTGGAAAAGGTGATACAAAAACGGCAGAAGCACTGAAAAGCATCAAAATTGATGAGTTCAAAACTGATTTAAGCAGTGGAAACCTGTCTCACTGGGTGTATTGCATCAAATGAGGAGTACTTTGAAGGTGACTGAAGTTTAAACATGTAAGAATAAATACACAATTTTTTATAAATAAATTCCATTTTGGGGGAGTGCCACCTCATACTTACTGTACTAGCACCCTCAGTGCTTATGGCAAATACAACCAGACTTCACTCTACATAGAAATAAGTGTGAGCCACATACATAGGTCCCACCAGACGCCAACCAGAATCAACTGCATTAGCCAGCTCCTAAGTGTGGCCAGGCCACTCTAATGCCACCTAACTTGAGAGAAAGTATGATGGCAGGGATGTCAGAGTACAAAAGACAGCAGTCATAACCATGAGTTAAAATAACATAGTCTTCAAACTGTACACATATGACCATGTACACGAATTGCTAGGGCCCTCCCAGGGCCTTGCATAAGGATCTACACAGTGAGCAATCCTTGAGTTTGGGCCTCACTAACTTCCCTCTCAATCTACTGCTTCCAGCTCAGTTTGGCCTAAGGGAGCCACCAGCAAGGGATGGGAAGGCCTTTGTTAATGTCATCTCTTCCTTTTATCCCTCCAACCTTAGGCAGGTGGTGACTTCCTGCCTGTGTTAATCTCTGTCACCATTCCATTCAGTTTTTAGCTCTTACAGAATATTTGTGACTAATTGCTGTATTAAATTGATTCCACTGGCTCAACTAAAATGAGATTGTTTTCCTAACTGGTCCCTAATCCATACTCTACTTCTGCATAAAAGAATAGGCTCAGAAATTTTTGTGTATTTCCAAATTTGGCCTGAAGATTTTGTATCAAGGGGTGCCTAATGTCTTCAGTAAACATTTTATATGTGGCACTTAGTTGAGCCCCGCAGGTTAATCTCAGGGCCATTATATCATATGTCCTTTACATATACTTATATAGCTCATATTCTGTCTATTTATTGAGAGATAGGAAGTGTCATTTCTCTCCACAATTGACAAACATACAAAAGGGGACATACTGTATTAGAAGAAAGTCTTCATTATGGGTGATCACAATTCAGAACCCCAGAAGCACCAGGCATAATACATGTAATGGGGCCAAATTATTAAAAATGATGCAAAGTGGTATTTATAAATATTTTAAGCCAAGGAATCTAGTGGGATTAGAAGTAGAACAGAAAATGAAATTTTATTTCATTTGGAAAAGCATGCCCTGGGGAAAATAATGTATAATTCAGATGTATCAGTAGGAGAGAAAGCCGATGCTGAAAGAGGATTAAAATAGTGACAACAAATCTAGGGTTAGCACTGTCACCAGATGATGGTAATTTTTAAGAGCATAGCATAAACTGCAAATGGCTGAGAGACCAGCAAATTTGGTGTTAGTAGTAAGTGGTGAAAAAGAAAGGACAAAACAGTATACTTTGCATGGCAGAGGACTAACAAATGTGACAGTGATGAAATTTTGTGCTTTTTTTGTAGTTGAGACATTTTCATTAAAGGGACAACAAAAATTATTCAATCCTAGAATTAAAAAAGGGATCCTAAATGCTACCTGGTTAATCCCCTATTGTGCAGATAAATGAGGACTAGAGAGAATAAATAATTCACATCAGGTTAGTCAAAAAAGGTTCTCTTGTTACTTACTCACTCAAAATTACACATATGTATGAACTTACAATTCTATAAATTTTTTTTCTGAGGGAAAACTCATAACTAACCATGGTGTAACTATTTTTACAAATGGTGTCAAAAGACTGCATTTGCATAGATTAAATAATGTGATAGTCATTGAAGGTACAGCAGGTCCTCAACATCACTTCATTGTAACATTGATGAGGTGCTGTAGAAACCTAACTCTTGTCTGCACCAATTAGCCTGAGTTGAAATTGGTTTTGTTATATGCCACTTTGCTTACAGTCCCAGAACCCATCTACGGTGTTAAGTGAGGTTAAATGAGCTTGCACAATTATGGCTGCGTACTGTATCTTATTCCAAAGATAGCTGCTCGCTCTTGTTCCTCATTGTCTCCTTGGTGCCTACTTTGTGTCTGGCACAGAGAAGGCATTGAAGAGATGTTGGGTAGTTATTAGCTGGATCACTGGTTGATTATTAGATGGCTGGAATGAAAGGAAGGAAGAGAGGGAGGGAGCGAGGAGGAAGGAGGGAAATGTGGGATGGTAGGTGGAAAGATAGGTGAGTGACCTTCAAGCGGGAAATTTAATCCTATCTCTAATTTCCTGAGGAAGAACTGACCTTGGCAATTCTGGGCCATGCTATCTCAGATTAAATACAACAATGAATGTACTTTTTAATAATCCTAAGCAGCAAGTACTTCATCAGGGGATATAATGAATCTCGTCTCATTTCTAGGATCACCAGGCTTGAGATTGCCAAGAGAGAGGCCCAAGAGTGTCCAACAGCATGGATAGTAATCATTTGCCTGAATTACAAGCAAGACCTCACTATCTGTGACTAAGTGGAGAAATAGCAAATTAGTAGAGAATGGGAAGTGTAGAACATAATTGTATTGCTTCTAGATAACTACAGGAACCTGGAGTAGACCAATGAAACATTATCTAGAAGAGATCATTGGGAAAACTCTTTTCATCAGACTATAATTATCATCTCAATTATAAGTGAAAGAATGCCTCCCACAAACTTACGGATGATTTTAGACAGTTCTCTGGTATAAAAACCTTCTCCTGGTACTTTATTTATACTACTAATTAGATGTACAAACTCTTTTCTTTACACCACCTGGCCCTTGTATGAATTTTCACAAATTTGGAATTCGTGGAATTGGTCTAATGTGATAAAGTTTCCAACTATTGTTGGAAGTAATAGACATCTGTGGAATGGTTCACTAGAGGTCTGGAACATATGTCACTCAGAAAAAGTTTCATTTGAGCCTGCCTTCCCCAGTGAAGTTCATCTGTCTCACTAACTAATTGTATAATTTAAATTGTATATATTTTTTAAAAAAGTAATGATCAGAAAATTAGAGGAAAGTGCCATTTCCTTCTCTATCTACCCACAGCCAAGTTCAATCACCGTCTGCACTAAATTCCACTCCGAGTTCACAGCCGTCACAATAGCTCGTGCGGTTTTAGGTGAAGCATATTTTATCCATAAATTGCTATATTTGGTTCTTGAGTTATTATTGCAGTTCCTTGGGGTCCATTTAAATCCACCTTATTGTAATAGATTATGGAATATAGTGGCTAATGTGTCTAATGTAAAATAAATAACTATAATGATTTATGATGCGACACTTCAATTTTATTGAACATAAGGATCATTGTACTAAAATGGATGGTGTATTGCTGGTTTAGCATAAAATACTGAATAACATATTCAAGAAAATGAATGGCTCGGCCAGTTCATAATATTCTGCCCCTTCAGCTGAGAGGTCTTTAATAAGCAAGAGTGTCATTACACTTGAAAATGTATGTATAGGTGATCTGTTATCGAGAACAATGACAGGGATCTGCTCCAGTCCTTATTAAAGAGGAGACTCTTGAGGGAAAAAAATGCAGAGTTCTTTGATCTTCCCGAAAGGATGATTTCCTCCCAGCTACGTGGCGACTATGCCAGGTCTTGGCAAAATTGTGAGTGGCCTCCACAATATAAAATGATCATCTTGAGACTTCCTCGTGACCTGCCAGACAGAGGGACTTTCAGGGAGGTTTTATTTTCAATGTTGTCCTTAGGTGATATCCTTAATGTCCTTTTCTCTCTGGGACCATTTACCCACCTTTTGTCCCAACTCCCGCAGTGCCCGGCGTTTTCGGTGACTCATGCTACATCTTTGCCCTGAACTCCGTGTTTGTGTTTGATGCTGAATAATAAGGTACATTTAAGAAGACCTGATTTAGCTATTAATTCTTATTAACTACAACATTAATGATGGTTTTTAATGATATATTGGGCCGATATATTTGTGTTCTCAGGCCTGGGAGACAAAGGGAAATTCTTCTATGAAAGACAACAGGTTTAAAGTAATGGTGCAGTTTTATCTTCCAAAAATGGGGGCATATGAGGAATAATAAAATTTACATAAATGTTTTCATACCCTCTTATCCATGTGATCCTATGTTCCTGCCATGGTAGCCCCAGGGTCCTCCTGGGCTATAGTTTGATGACATAGGCAATTCCTACCTGATTACTAAATCTTTGTGGAATTATCTTAATAGTATTCATCGAGTTGATGGGAAGGAATACTAGTTTTCCTCCTGTGGAGCGGCCATGCTGTTTTCACAGGTGAGAGAACTTGAGTATTTCAATCCAACTGCTACATTATGGGTAGGACTTTCATAAATGCATACCCCCCCTCAGCACTTTCTGAGCTTACATCCATTCTCCATCCCTCAGCACAGACAAGCCCCTCTGACCAACCATGACTGAGGAGTGGTCAAACTAATGATTGAAGGTGTCCCCCGCACCCCCCAGGCCTAAGAACTCAGCTCAAAATGATACCATGTGCACAAGTCAGTTCTGAGTTCCTTCTGTTCAGCAGCAGAGTTCCCCACTGCCTACAAAGGCCCAGGTCATGATGAGATGTAATCTGAGGACAAAGCAAACACTGTGTTTGTGGAGCTAAGGAGTTTTACATTCCAGAACAGAAAAACAATGTTTACAGTGGATTCTGCACTGTGTGGATTTCGGACATTTATTTATTCAGGATATAATCTCAGGCCATTTTTTAAATTATTATTGTTGTTTTTGAAAAGGTAACACAGCCTGGAAGCATTCGCTGCAGAAAGTAACTAGAGATGTCTTGATACCCTAACTTAATTTGGGAGGTAAAAGGCTTTTTGTGTATCAGCCTATTTCTGAAATAGTGTGGATATTTTCTCCGTAATCAGCAACTAAAAGTGAAAGTGATAAGGACCATCTTTTTTGTTAATGGGTATGTTGCTTTTGACCTCTTAATACATTAATCTAGAAAAGACCAAGGCAAGGGCCCTGGCTGGCGTAGCTCAGTGGACTGAGCGTGGGCTGCGAACCAGGCATCGCAGGTTCGATTCCCAGTCAGGGCACATGCCTAGGTTGCAGGCCATGTCCCCCAGCAACCGCACATTGATGTTTCTCTCTCTCTATCTCCCTTTCCCTCCCTCTCTAAAAATAAATAAATAAATAAAATCTTTAAAAAAAAAAGTGGAAAAAATTGAAGTTTAAAAAAAAAAAGACCAAGGCAAGGGGTTCTGAGATACCTCTGATACCAAGAAGTTCCCCAATCTCTAGAACCTGCTAACCTCCAGATTCTAAACTTTCAGGATTCCTTTACACACACACACACACACACACACCCTCTGCAGTCATCAAAGATTGCCAAGAATTTTTCATAAAGAATATCAGGGCATTTTCTTTTTTCCTCACACCTTCACTATGTTTTCTCAAAATGTAGTGAATTAAAATGGTTCATAAGATCTTGCCACTGCCCTGTAAGACCCTTTTTTTCTGCATTATTCTCTCATACCGGCCTCAGTTTGCATTTCTGTCTGGTCATCTTTGGGGACTGATCCCACCATATTAGGACTACAGAAAGGAAGCTCACCAGGGCCAAAACACACAGTCTGAAGACTGGCCGTTGAGGGGCCTTCTTGCTCTGACTTCATCGTCAATTGACCAGCCTGCCTCCCAGGGTTTCCTGCGTTTCTTTCCTCCTGCCACTGCCTGCTACTGTGCCTCCCCCATATCGTTGGGTTTTAAATTGTGCGTCATGTCAAATATCCACTTAATTGCTTCTGAATTCTTACGTCTTACTTCTGGTGCCAAAGTAATATTTAGAATTCAGGTTCTCATTTATGGGTAGAATTAGTGATGTTATAAAAGTACTAAAAGGCCTTTTTCTGAAATCTAGGATTTACAAACATATTTGCACCATTATTATCTGGCTTCTTTCCCAGTAAATGCATCCAACTATTTCTTTTTAGCCTTGAAGCATTCAGTAAGATCCCAGTTAAAGCCTCAATGTTCATCACCTAATCCCTGCAAAACACTTTAACAGAACAGAGAGGATTGTACCTGGGAAATTTTGAGGTATCCACACAACATGGATATTAAAAGTGTTTCTTTTTCTATATATTCTCCTTTTAATTGTGAGCTCTGTAAGCTCATCAAAGGAACTTTGGTTTTCTCTTTAGGAGCTCTGGTATTCTAAGTGTTACAGTGTCTGCCTCAATTTAGCAGCCAGACCTTTTAGTACCGAGCATCGTAAAAGCCTAGGACAAGTTTGCAAACCATCAAGGCTGTCAAATACAATTGTCTCTGAGCCAAACAGGACACATCATCCATTAAAAGTTATGTGTGACACATTGAGACTTTGGGGACTTGACTAAAATGCTTTGAAACATACAAGGGAAAGTCTTGGGTATTTACTTGGTTAAAGAAATAATGTATTTGCTTCTTCCAAGCCAGAAGTAACTGAATATTTATGTTGTAAACTGTATTTTTTAACCAAAAAAGTTAAAATACCCAGAGATTAAAACTTAACAGAGATAAATGAAAACAACTTTAAATGTGTTATCAGTCATTGTGGTTCTTGGATAAATGCAAAAAGGATGGTGTTCTTGGGTAGGAGGGCTCAGTGCTACAAAGTTGTGACTTCTCCCCAGAGGTATGAGTCCAACGTGATGCCTTCCAAACCAGACAAGATGTTTGGGGAATTTGTGGAAGATGGATGCACAATTGAAGTAATGATCCTTCAGTTCATCTCATAAAATTAAAAATATGCTACTAGTTAAAGAAAAAGAGCTGTAAAAAGAGACGAAGAGGGGACCTCCTTTCCATACAACAAAATGCATGACAAGCAATAGCAATCAAAACAGCGAGTTATTGCTACAGGAGCAGCGGGATGAGTCCGGCAGCACTGAGTCCCGAGGAAGCCTCAGTACATATGGAGCGTTGGTGCAGTAGCTGGCCGTTCAAACGCGTGCTGAAAAGATGTACTACTTAAGAAATTTTGGGAGAGAAAATAAAGCGAGCTCCCTACTTCATTCCTTCAAAAAACAGTTCAGATAAACCAGAGAGGGATAAATAATTATTATGGAGAAAAAAGTTAATACCACAAAATTCTAAAAGAAATCATGGATATAATTTATGCCGAAGATACTTTATACTAAAGAACACCAGGACCTTTCTAAAAGTGACGTGACATGCAGGAACTATAAAGTAGAATGTTGATATCTTTGACCACAAAACGAAAGCGGGCTCTCACCAAAAGTCAGAAAAACGAACTAGTACAATACATTTGCAACACGTAGGTCCAAAGTCTGGTTTTCTTACCAAGCAAAGTAATTCATTTACGTATGAATATACATATGTGCATAAAGACACACACATATACTATTTTAATTTCTCCCAATATATTCTTCATATTTAAGTACCTGGGGGGATACACACCATGCCTTGGAGACAATCTTTTATTTCATTTTGTAGTTTCATTTTTATAATGAGACAATCATGTATTATCTTTATACACAAAAACTAAAACTTGTGATGGTACTATGTTTAACCCATAAATCAATGACTTGTGGCCTTTTTGGAGACAAGACTCCTTTAAGAATTAGACGAAAGCTGTGGACTCCATCCTATGAAAAGCACACGTAAGCACAGACACCCACAGTACTGCGCGAGTCACGAATTCCTGCTCCGCACGGTTCTTCTGAAGTGGGTTAGTCACAGTTGCCAGTGCTGCATGACCACCCCCAGAGTTACTGGCTTCAAATCTGAACCATTTTATTGCTCCTGGTTCTGCGGGTCAGAAATTTGGGCAGGACTCAGCAGGTGCAGCTGGTCTCTGTTTCAGAGGAGACTGTCTGAGCATCACTGTGTTTGGAGGAGCCACGGAGGCCTTACTCACATGTCGGGGCCATGGTCCAATCTGTGGTCTTGGGCGCCTGGTGCTTTTGCAGGTGGCCTCCCTTGTAGCTCCATGAAGGCTTAGGTGAAAACAGAAGCCACACAATATCTGAAGACCCACCCTTGGCAGTTACAGTGTCATTTTTACTACATTCCTTGGATCAAAGCAGATCCAAGGGCCAGCCCAGGTTCAAGGTGAGGTGGAATAGACACACAGAGGAACAAAAGGCATAGTCACATAGGACACTGCAAAAAGTCACATAGGACAGGGTAGGAACTGCTATGGCCAAGTTTTGAAACAATCTACCAGACAGTCTGACTCCGAAAATGTGCCAATTTTACCCCAAAGACAAATTCATCCATTTGTGCCCTAGCATTCATTCTCAACAAAAGTAATCCAGGAGGGACTATAATCTTAATAATAACCTACTCAATTTAAATGCCCAACTTTTATTCAAAAACCCCCAAATGAGAACTAGGACAGTATGAACTGAATAAGAAAGTAGATGCCATAATTTTGGTTGGTATATTGTATTTTGCCCATTTTGATATAAAATATTTTGCCCACAACTTGGGAAGCTCTGGTTTGGAAACTTCAGAAATCCCAGGCTGTCCTGGATAATCAAGGGTCACACATTTTTGTGCTGGATTTCTTATGCCCACACCAAGAGGAAAAACTGGAAGAGAAAAACACAAACCATGGCCTTAAAATGGATTAATGTGGTGGTAAGATTTCAAAATTAAAGTGAATTTAATATCCCAAAGCCCAAGAGGCCTTCCAATTAAATGTGATCAATTCAACCACAAGTTTATCTTCCTTCCAAAATACCACTCACACACTCTAGTACCTGACTCTTAAATGACAAAAGACCATCAAGAATCACCGAGCATTTAAGGAAAGCTTCCAATGTAAAGTAACAGCAAAAGTAAACAAACAAAAGAGGAACCTAAAAGAAACAGAGATAATAAGGGAAATGGAAGAAAATCATGAAAGTTACTCATTTCTAGTCTCAGATAATCTTGAAGATATTGTGTGTTAATAAGGAGCAAGAAACTGAAGAAAAAAGAAGAAAGAACAATTGGAAATAAAAATAAAATTGCTAAAGCGAAACAAGTCATTGGATACAATTTTCACATGGTCTCAACTTTAGCTAAATCCCAGATCGACAGATTTCAGACCACCTACTTAGAATGTGAGACAGTTTCGCATCCCTCATCATCACTCTCCATATGCATATATGAGAGAGATGCTGAGGAGATTTATGGACAAAGACCAGTTGTGAGAATTTCTTTGAGTGAGTTACCACTATGATCTTCACTCCTCATTTCCTTCTGGGGAAAGGAAATTAACCTACAAAGAAACATTCTAAGGTGTTGCCACATATCTCCCTAAAATTTAGGGTGGGGAGGAATGGCAGAGTCATTGGTACTTAACTGCCCCAACAGTAGACCAAGGAGAAAGGCCACAGTGAGAGTCTACTGTCCCCTACTGAGTGTTGACAAAGCTTTGTGCTTTCCACAGGTCACAGGTGGAAACTATGGAAAGGAGCAGAAACCGAGTCATCTTGAAAGGGACCCCTAGACAGGCTCAATGTCCCCAATTTTCTATTGAGACAATTGTCTGAGGGAGACTATTTTTAATACCTGGAAATGGCCCAAGTGTCTTTCAAAGGCAGGAAGAAAATATCAAAAATAATGTGGTTGACAGACTATGGTATTTAAAAAATAAATTAAATACTTTCCTGATTTTAGTCTTACAAGTTCACCTTTTTTCCCTCCAAATACACTACTTACACTGTGGTTTTATCATCCTTTAGCATCTCCTGAACAGACCCGCAACTCCTGCTGTCAGTTCCTGGAGTCTCTCTTGGAACTTGGAGACAACGTGTAAAGCCACAATTAACAGTGTAGTGACTGCAGGGGGTGGGGAAGAGGTAGAAGACAGTATGGGGGGATAAATGCTGATGGATGGAGCGCTGGGGTAATGAACTCACAAAACAGTGTACAGATGATGGGTTGTAGAACTGTGCACCTGAAACCTGTATAATTTTGTTAATAATTGTCACCCCAATAAGTTCAATAAAGAGGGAAATTTTTTTAAGTAAAGACATTACTAGGCACGGATATTGCAATATAAATTATTTTATTAGAAGAAAACATCATTTTATAGAAATTAAAATATTTAATAGGTAGGCTAAATGAGAATATCATTAAACTCTCAAATAAAAAGAGGTAGAATAATGACACAAAGATTGTAAAATGAAAGGGGGATAAAAGATTTAGATCAACTCAGAAGATTTAGCATTTGACTGTTAATAATTCCAGAAAGAGAGACGAGAAAAAATAAATGAGAAGAATTTTTTTGTAAGGGGAAAGTTTCCAAGATCTGAAGGACGTGAAGTTCCAGACTAAAAGGTCACAGTAAATGCTTAGGTAAAGCAATTTAAAAATCAATAAAAAAAAGATACACACCAAGGAATACTACTGGGACATTTCAAAATAACAAATATAAGAGAATTCAAAGTATTCAGGAAAAGGGAAAAAGTCATACTCAAAGTAATTGGAATCTGAAGGACATCAAACTTTCTATTAGCCACATTAAAAGAGAGAAAAACATGAAGCATTATCTTTATAATTCTGAGAGGAAAGGACTTTCAGTCTAGAATTCCACACCTGCCTAAACTTTTAATCCAGTGTAAACATGGAATAAGAGACATCTTCCGATATACAAGGTTTCAGAATGTTTCTCTCTCTTGTGTGCTTTCCTAACCTGATCCTTTAGCTAAATGAGAACAGTTAACTAAATACAAAGGATCAATGAAGTAGAGTATCCAACACAGGAAGTCAAAAAAGTAAAACAACAATCAGATGATAGGAAAGGTTACGTCCCAGAAGGCAAACTGAACCATGAGTCTAGAAAGGAGCTCATATTAGATCAAGAGAATGAAATACTCTAAGGAGTTCTCCAAAGAGGGGAAAGCAGGAAATTGATATATTATCTGGTCTATTTGACTATTAGAAAGTAATATTAATAATGGGTCATCTGAAAGAAAATTAAAGATGTATAGAAAGCAAGGCAAAGTTGAAGCCAAGCAATTACGAACACATTTGTATTTAGAAATGGAAAGTAATCACAGTATACCGACCGCTTGGCTGTGCAGGAAATGATACACAGTTCTTACAACACTGTTTTAACAAAAATCTTATTTGGAATTACAAATATCTTGAATTTATTATTAGAAATATATACTTAAAAATATGGTGAGGAGAATGGTATAAAAGCTAGATCCTCATGTCTCATAAAGGATATAAATATACAATGTATAAAACCGACATACTAAGAGATATCAATAAAAGCCATTTGACAATCTGGAGACCAGAAAAATCACCAAAGGAAATTTAAGGGAAGAAGGTGGGAGTTTAGGGGTATGGGGGAGGGGGTGAAGTTTAATTGTTATATTTCCTTTGTCACTTTTTTTTAAATTATCACCTGGGGATATATTCATTGATTTTTAGGAGTGGGGAGAGAGACATTGATGTGAGAGACAGAGAGGCATTGATCGGTTGCCTCCTGTATGTGATCTGATCAGGGATCGAGACTGCATCCTAGGTATGTGCCTTGACCTGGGATTGAACACAAAACCTTTTGGTATTGGGATGATGCTCTAACCAACTGAGCCACCTGGCCAGGGCTGTCACTATTTTTTTTAACTATGTGTATATATTACTTTGACAAAGAAATTAAAAGGACACAGAAGGAAGGATATCCAATATGACTTGATTCAATTCAAGGGATTTCAAGTCAGTGTGAGTTGTGAAGGATGTGATGATAAGACTTGGGGGTTACTTAGGGAGGGAGAAAAATTGGAAGAGTGAAGAACCTGGGCTGTGGCTAACTGGTCAACCAACCTCTCTAGGCCTCTCTTTCCTCATCTGTGATATGGGAATAGTCATAGAACAAGCACATTGTGTGATGTAGGTTTGTTGGGAGGATTTAATGAGTGGATGCATAGGCATCCAGGGAGTGCTTCAGTTCCAAACACGTGCTAAATGCTCAATGAGCAGTCGTTATCTCTATATATGAGCAATGCTAGAAAGCCATCCACAATGCTTAGGAAGCAAAACCCATGGATATTTTTTTAAAAATAATTTACTGATAAAAATAATGGTTATTTACAGGGCCCTGATCATGAACCGAATGAAAAGTTCTACAAAAGCAACCCACTGTTCAGCAGACTTCCTGAGCCCAGAGGGTTAGTGTGTATTCACTTGGCTTCTGTCCCCTGCATTTTGCATGTCAGGCCAGGTTTGTCACTTCATTACCTTCTCCGGGCTCCACTGGTTCCCTCAGTGCTGCCGCCCCTTAAGGTTTCTGCCCAGCATCACTGCTAACAGCAGTCACCCCATCTTTTGTCTGTCAACTGAAAGGCCTCCAAGAGTTGACTTCCTGAGAGGAGCCCTGCTGGAGACAGGGAGCCCAGCCAAAGAGCCAGAATCCCACGTGCTCGCTGTTTGCAAGGGCAGACAAGCAAGCACTGAGCTTCTGCCGCTGAAGACCTTGTCTTTATGTACTTTGCTGAATTTTTTCTTGATATTTTCTCATTTACATGGCCAGGGAACAGACCGAAGGAAAGCAGAGTAGACAGTGTAAAACACCCAAAACCAGAAAATGTTGCTGGAGTATGTAGCAATATAGCCATATATAAACTTTCAAATTCCAATTAATAAACTATTTACTTTAATACTATTTAGCCAATAAACAGAGGCTTTAAAAATGTGTGAAACATGCTATGATCTTAAGAGGAAAATAGGAAATAAAATTATGTATTCCATCTGATCTTATCTATGTAAAAAGAAAAAAAAACACACTGGAAGGAAATAAGCCAAAATGTTAAGAAAGGTCACTCTGGGTTCAAAGATTATGAATAGTTTTTATTTCCTTCCTTACTCCTTTTTTTCTTTGTGTTTTTATTTAGAAAGACTATTATTTCATCATGATAAAAATAAATGTGATTAAAAAATAAGTAGTAATAACCTCTAGATAAATAGCACAATTACATTTAATGCCATGAATACTCGAGCACTTATTTTCTAAGATCACATTAGACACATTTAGAATTCAGTGCACTTTGGTATTGAAATTCATTTTATTCACTCAGCATTTAGTCTAATAGCATCTTATTATTATTCCTCGTTAGATTTTAAACCTCTTGTAGGCAAGAACCAAGTGTTAACTTCTTTGTAACAGAAACGCCTGCCCTGTTTTTTTTTTGTTGTTGTTGTTGTTATTATTATTATTATTATTTTGGATGTTAAGTGCTTATAAATACTCCAGCTTTGGAGAAGGAGGGCGTGGAATGTTTCTCTCTGCCCACTACTTACAATTGGAACAAATTTTCAACAACGACAGGAACTGTTTGGACCAAGGTGGCTATCTCTCTCTCATTACCTGATACTCCATTGAACTCTTCCTAAGTTCAGTGCCAATTACCTAAAGGTTAACATGGCTGAGCAGTACCAGGAAGACTGGGGTTTTTCTGAGAAAAGGTCTGTAGCACCGTATGTTCCGGACGAGAGGGTGTGATTGGCACTGTGGACCTGCTCACTTGCAATGCCCGGAGTGTCCCACGGCATACCTCTCAGAGTAGTGCCCTGCTCCATGAGGCTGAAGGGAGGAAATGGAAATGGCAGGGAAGTAGATGGAGCAGGACAGAGTGCGCGCACGCATTCAAACACTATTTTCAAATCACCATGGCTACAGTGATAAACAGCCCTGCCCTCACGGAAATCACATTCTGATGGAGAAACTTCCTTAGATCCCAGCCTGTGGGAATGGGATATCATGGGCAAGTGAGAATGCGTGAAAAGAGGGGGTTGGGAGTTACTAACTAAATCAGAAGAGGAATAGCATCAGGCAGGAATTGGAAATGCACATTCTGCTCTGTTTTGTATTTACTTTTAAGCCTCATTATGTCAACCACCATCACCACTATCCTCACAGGAAAAAAAAAAAGAAAAAATTAGAACATGTTCACTATAGAATCATATGGCAAATCATTCTATGTACCAACAATAATAAAGAACTTTTCTTAGGAAGATGATTCTCTACTTCCGTATCTTAATCCCCACCACTGTAGCTTAGGAAGCATTTCATTCTTCAGAGAGAACTCAACAGCATTTATTTGAAAAGCTCCCTCAGTCTGACAGAAGGTGAGAACTTGAGGGGCTATGGCAAGAGTACCATTTACCTTCACATCCTATACTTGCACCTTTTTCAGACCCGTCCAGATACTGGATTTCTTGATGTGACTTGAACACACCAGGATTATTTCTCACCTCGAGGCTTTTGCTTTTATTGTCTGTTATGCCTGGAACAGTTTTCCACCAAATAGTTACAGGCCTCCGTCCCTACAATTGTTCACTTCCTTGTTCAGGGCTCATCTCTTTAAGGTCTCCCCTGACCACCCTAGCTATCTCCACCCACCCCTTACCTGGCTTAATTTTTCTTTAGAGTACTTATTATTACCTGAAATTATAAAATAAATATTTCTTTGGTTATTATTCATATGGGTTTTTTCCTAGGATGTCGCTTCCATGAGTATAGATTTATTGTTGGCCCTCCTCCCTTCTACATCCCCAGGGCCTAAAAGACTAGATAATGAAGTGGATACCCAGTAAATATTTGTTGAATGAGTAAATTAATGAATTAAATTGAATTGAGTTTAACTACAGAGAATAGTTGAAAGCACCAGAAAATTAGATCAAAAAATTGTAAAGGGTAGCTCTACAAATAATTAACTCTATGTCTTTCACTGAAGCATAGACTTCAGAGTGAAATCACCATTAGTGAGCACACACACCTCTCCACAAAGTGCCGAAACAAAGACGTTTTCTTGGATCCATGTGCTACATTTTGATCACGTGGATGATATAACCCACCATTTCCAAACCCACCCAACTGTGAGTTCCAGCCCCTTCTGCAGCAGGCCTGCCCTGGGAGAGCTGGAGATAGCATCTGGAGGCTGTGTTTACCAAGGAGATGCTCTGGTCTGAAGGCCCCTGGCTATCGTTACACCGTTTGTTTTTCCGTGATTGGAATGCGTGACAGGATCTGAGGGTGGGCTAGTGTCTACACTGAATGGGTGAAGAGAAACAGAGGGATATTCTCGTTGCCACCTTTGTAGAAAGGTGGTTGGGGAAAATACGTATTGAATTACCCACTGTCAATTATTGATCACTTTGGCTGGAACATTTAGTCTCTCTAGTTACTTGGACATAGGGCCAAAGGCAGCCACTGGCCTGTTAGGTTCTCCACAAACACTTATCCATAGGGAAGTTCCTAGGAAAAGCTTTCACAGATTGAACTGACCCTTAGAAGTTTGTATGGTTTTCTGAAGGCCCTGGACAACCTAATTGTTCTTAAGAGGAAAAGTCATTCATCTATTCTTTCATTGAATTTCATCTAGGAAAGTAAGGCTGATGTTCAGCAGTTTGCACCAATATAGCTGTACTTGTGATTAAAATATGAAAGTACTTGGGTGCCACTTGGTAAATACTTAACCACCTGATCCCCCTCCAACAGGGCCACATGGGTTTTCCCTGCAAGAACCCCTCACTGGACCTTCCCAAAATCCCCACCAGAAGGTTGTTGCCTGGCACAGCAAGGAGCCTTCGGGAACGGGTCTGTGAGAGTATAGCTGTGGTCCATTCTGAGTAGCAGGGTCCATTACCTTCTGTACCATAAATATTTAACTGCCACCTGGCCTGACACTGTAATGACAAGGAATCTTCCCCCTGAAAGCTTTGTGTCCACTTACTTCATAACAAATCCAGAGAGGGAACTCATATAATCTGAAAATATTGAGCTGGTTTTGAAACACCTTAAAAGAGAAGTCCTCCAGAACCTGTGTCCCGTGGCCTTGCCCTACCAAAACAAACTCTCAACCGTTGCCAAATTAGAGAGCATTTCTAAAGAAAGGACAGTCTGGTTTTAACACATACACCCACGAGTGCAGTGGGATCTCCCTCTCCGTTCCTCAGTTGCCTCTGCGGCTGGGATGGGAGTCAAATCTATGACATTCCCAGGTACCGTGGCATTGCACTTCCAGGGGACGGGGTCTGAGGACTGGGTCCAACTAATAATATGTATTGCAGTGCTTGGCAACCTGTTCATTTTCTGGAAAAGAACTTTGTCCTCAGCAGTTTCCACCCAGCACGGCTTGAATCTCGCATAACTCCTGCCACAGCTTCTGCACTGTGATTTAGACAGTGTATCAGAAATAAATTAATGAGAGCCCCACTGTGGGGGTGACCAGGAGCATCAGCCATGCAGGAAATCTTGAATAGGTTTAAAGACCCCTGTATGAATGTTGGAATAAAGAGCTCTCCAGCCTACTAACCATTGGGAAGGAACATGTTAAGCAAGGGGGAACACCTGGGGCAGATGTCATTGACGTTCAAGTGCAGAGATATGCTGATATTTTTCTTCCTCCAAGAAAGAGTGGCATGTGTTAGTGCTGGTCTCACTCATCATGCTGGGCTGACTCCAAAAGATTCTGAATGGCCAATGGCAGGAAAGAGAAACCTACTGTACCGCTGGGTTTACCACACTGCACTATTTTAATGATTTTCTTTCCTTTAGGGAGTTTCCCAGGTGAATTGCTTTCACCTCCACCCAATCATTGCTCAGTCTCCCAATTACTTTGAGTTCCAGATGCAACTCTCTGTTCTAAGCCTTGTTTTCTTTAAATTTTCAAGTTTATTCCTCAGCACATACATGATGAGCCCCCACCATTGAGCTCCCTTATGTAGACAAAGGAAATAGAAATGCATGTTCTTATCAGTCTCCATGCCTCTGGTTTTATTTTATGAACAGCCTGGATGTGTGAATCCATGTGTGGTTCTGATCAAAAGAAAACAATTAGAAAGTGAAAGAGTACTTTTTAAATTTTTTTTTTGCTTAAAATACCTGGCTCTACAAAGCAGGGGAAAATATATTTTGCTTCCTTTCAGTTTCCTTGTCCTTGGCAGTTGACTTGGGTAGGCAGGAGATGAACAAGAGAGCTTTCGAGAGAAAGTCTGTCTCAGGGAAAAGGGACATGGAGGATGGAGATCGAAAGCCTAGCAAGGAATTTTAGGAGAGATCTCACTTAGGGGAAGATATCCACAGAGCTCGAAGCCAATGAATACCAAGTCTCAATTGATTCAGCAAATAATTATGAAGAATCCAGTCTAGTGGAATTGCCTCTTCAGTTGTGGAATCACTGCCATTAATCATTTGCTATCAGAATTGTCATCAATCATATCTTCTGCTGATATTCTTTTTTTATTTTTCATTTTATTGTTGTTCAAGTACAGTTGTCTCCATCTCCTCTTTGTAATGCCTTAGATGCTGAACTGTGAGCTGCATAGGCACTGCCCTTGCCTCTCAATCTGTTTCCATTTGAAAGGACAGGTGGACCACAAGAAAAACCCGATCAAACACTAATGGTTTGTCTCTACAGCTCAATAAGTACTGCAATTGAATGAAACAAGAGAATAAATTCAGGGAGACCACAGGTCTCTCCTTATTTGTATTATACCATCACAGCTAGGGCAGTGCCTGCCGTGAAACAGGCCCTCGATGCTGGTCTGTGGAGTGGTGAAAAGAGAAAGAAGGACACAGGGCATCTGGAAAGTCTGGAAACATAGACGAATAATCATAATGTCATCCAGGACATCTTCTCTCTCTGGAAAAGTAAAATAACATCGTGTGTCCAGACTTCGTGCACACCCTGGTAGTTTGCGAAATAGTGAGGGAGAGAAAAAAAAGGTCATCGGATCTACTATTTATTCAGGGTGTGGATCACGGGGAATTTAGCACCTCTTTCCCAGTTATCCCACAAGCACTTTAAGAAGAAGAGATTTTAAAAGCTCTTTGAATAAAGTAAGAGGGTTTTAAAAATTTACCAAAGGAAGAGGTTTGGGTGAAAGATGAACTCTGAATTGTTGAACTCTCCCTCTTGGTGTAACAGAATCTCCTATTCATCTTCCCAGTCTCTGTTTAAATCAGAGATTCTGGACTGGAGACAGTTTTGTCCCCAGGGAATATTTGTCAGTGTCTAGAGCTATTTGGGGTTGTCGCAACTGGGAGGTGAGAGCTCTTGGAACCTAGTGGGTAGAGGCCAGGGATGCTGCTGAACACCTTACAATGCACAGGGCAGCCCATCACAACAAGGAACTCTGCAACCCAAAACGTCAGTGGTGCTGGGATGCAGAAACCCTGGTTTCAGTGTACCTTATGGAAGCATTCCCCGACACACCCCAAACTACACTAACTTCCTGTAAATTCTCATCTCACTTTACACTTTCCCCTCATGGTATTTATCACAGTTATAATTAAATATGGTATATTCTTTCTTCCATTAGAAATGAAGCCTCATAGAAAAAGAAATTATATCTTATTCATAACTGTACCCTAGCACCTATCACAATGCCTGGCATCTGGTAAAGCCTCAATAAATATTTATTGAATGAATCAACAAATGACCAAGAGTATAAAATAAGCAAAAGAGATAACTCAAGTTGTTAAGTAGAGCTGTAGTTTCAGCAGTCGTCCCAAGTGTGTCAGATGGTCTTGGGTCTCTCCTCTATTTCAGTTAAAGAAAGTGATGAGTTCATCCACAGCGTGAACGGAAAGTAAAACTAATATTCAAACTCCTCTGTGTATACACTTTTAATTTATAGACTTACGGCAGTATTTCAGCATTTTAGCTGTCTACCAGTAAAAGAACATGGATATCAACCATGACAAAAAATCTTTGGAGGTTAAATCAGGATCGATCTTGTGGCAAGAACTTACTGGCTCCCACATTACCTACTCAGGTTCACTTTCTTATCCTCTGTTTCTTACCGCCCGGGGACACGCTCTGGTCAGTGGGATAAAGACAAGATCTGCTAAGACAAGGGTTCTGGGAAAGCCTTTGCTTTCCTCAAGAAAGGGAGAAGCAAATGGACACCAACCTTTTTTCTCCTGGAACCAACATCAGCAAAATGCTTTCGCTTGGACTGATGGTTCCGTGAGAAAAATAACTCATTTTGTTTAAGCCTCTATGGTTAGGTCTTCTCTTACCTGCAGCTGAACACAGTCCGACCAGACAATGCATTCTTCTACCTTGACAGCTAATCTTTCTCCATGGTCTTTTTTAAGGATGCAAGGGCATAAACAGAGGTGGTAGCTAGCACAGCTTGGCCTGGGCTTAAATCTCGTGTAAGGCACAGAGTAAATAAAGGAATCTGCAGTAGGAGAGATTCCTTTATTTTTTTAATGAACAAACAATGTGTTCTGATAAAACTTTATTTATATTTACAAGAGATGAATTGTATTAGGCAAACTACTACTCTAGACATTGAAGATGCAGCAGTAATAAAATAAAGTATCTCCTTCTATGAGCTTATATTTTACTATGAGGAGGAAGACAACAAATCCATAAGTAATGTATTAGGTGATAATGTATACATTAAGAAAAATACATCAGAATAAGGGCATAGAGAGTGCCTCTTCTTTCATGATATCAGTTATACTCCATGTATATTAAGTATTGCTCAGAAATCCACTCTAGAGTTTTCTTTTTCCTTTTTTGTTTTGAATAATTTTTTTGTTGTGGCATTGAAATGGGGAGTCCAGTCCACATTTTGGTGAGTGCAACATGAGATTCCAGAGTTCATGGTGTAAGTGGGAAAGTCAAATACTCAGGACACAAAGTGTACCTGGCTGAGTTCCCATTTACATTTTCAGGCCCCCTTTTTTTTGGTAGTGAGTGGGTGCTAGAAAACGAGAATTTCAGATGCCAATTTAAAGGTTCTGCATGGATTGGAAGACCTTAGCATAAAGCATCTGCTCTATGATTGTTGTGAATGAGAGCTTCAGAAGGCTTGTACCCCCTTCTATAGCTCTCTCATTTTCTCCACTAGGCTGTGAAAATCTGGGAGATGAGGGCATGTCTCCCTTTTTTTAAGTGATTTTTTTTGAGAGAGAGAGAAACATTAATCTGTCATTTCACTTATTTATCCATTCATTGGCTGCTTCTTGTATGTGCCTTGACCTGGGACCAAACCCACAACTTGGATTATTGAGATGACACTCTAAGCATCTGAGCTGCCCGGCCAGGGCTCTAGAGGGCCATGTCCTCTTGTTGTCAGTGTCTCTGCCACAGCAGAGCGCTGTGTCCATAGAACATTCTCAGTCAATATTTTCCCAGTTGAACATTTTATGGTTCTCTGCCTTTAGTCTTTTAAGTGAGTAACCGTGAAGAGACGTAATTAAAGTCTGGAGGAGGAGATTAATTTCCTTTCTCCCCCACATCTCTGTTTTTTAATCTCAAGCGATAGTTCCTATGTTCTGAACATAAGAGAACATGGAACTCTGAATTAGGGAAAATCCTTAAGAAAGGAAATCTTTATTCAAGAAAAGAATTATTTCCAAAAACATTTTTCCCAAATTGTATTCCTCAGAACACAGTCCCTTAAAATAAATACATAAATGAATTCTTTCATTTGGGAGATACTGGTTTAAACAGTTACCACTTTGATATGCTAGTGGGTGCTATGTCTTTCTAAGAGGTGCATGGTTTGCTGCTCTTCAAAACCCTGAATAACACGATAATGACTACCAAATCATTTGCTCACTTGTGGCTGGTAATGAGGGAACAAAGGGGTGTGCGGGATGAAGGACCAAAAGGATAGAAGAGGGCAATTGATAAAATGGAAAATTCAAGCAGACAGAAAGACAAGCAATGAGAGGAAAGTTTCGGCTTTGTGCCTGCTATGACAGTCTCTACACGTGTGGAGCCCAAAGAAAGGGTTTCAGCAAAAGTTTTAAGCTCAGAATGAGGGAGCTGGCGGTGTGTTCCAGAAACTCCCTCCAGTGACTTAGTTACCTCTTTGAATCGGTTGCCTCGGGGGTAATGGACTAATTAATCCCCTCACGCCTTCCTGCATGTGCTCATATTTGAAATGATTTAGAGGCTCACGTTGCTGGAGAACATTTGAGTTATTTTAAGAGGAGCCGAATAATGTATGTCAAAAGAAATGGTACTTTTGTGAAAAATAGTTGGTGTTTGTTCATTTTAGTCTGAGGTCCTGAGAATCTTGGGCAGGTTTTCTCATTAACGAATCCAGAACCATTAGTTTCTGAGTAATGTTTATGTCAGAGAGACTTGCCAGTGGTCAGGTCAATTAACAAAGAAATAAAATAACTTCCCAGAATGCACCTGCCACACACTGGTGTGGACTGTGGAATGCCCGCTGTGTCCCAGTGGTAAACTGAGTCAGGACTGGGCCTAGAATTTGGGTTTCGAAAGTATCGCGTTTGATATCTGGTGACAAATTTTAAAGTTCAAATAAACAAACACGTAATTTCCCCTTTTGACTGAATTTGATAGCTCTACAATGAGAACCCTAAAGCCATAAACATTTACACAGCTTGGCGAGTTCCTAATTATGTAAATACTTCGTGAAAATAACTTCAGTCCATAAAGTATTCATGCTATTTGATAAAAATCAGGTTTTGTTTGGTATGTCTTTTGAAGCTAGTGTAACTCCTGGTCATTCTATACGACTATGAAAGCTTTTTGGAATCAAATCCTAATCCCAACATGTTTTTCTTGTTCATTTAAACCTTTTATATACATGTGGGAGCCAGAGAGAGTGGAAAGCTTTTAGGGCTTAAGCTTAACTTGTTTGTCCTTCTCATGCACGCTCTCTGAAGAGTACTTGGCATGTTTGTGTTTGTAAGTTAAACTATCCATTTGTGTTCTTAAGGAGTTTCTTTCCTCTACCTTGCGTGCTTGTTTGTTTGGCTCACAAATAGAGACCATCCTAATATGGGAGAGCAGAAAATGCTGACGTTTGGATTGTTTGACTTCCCACCGTATAAAAAAAAAACGTGGGTGTTGATTTGCTAGGTTAGCCCCTGACTCAGGCTTCCAAAAAGAAAAAGTGTTCCCAGTTCAAAATCGGTAGTGTTAATACCCCCAGGAGCATAAAAACCTAAACAAACGGACCTCACCAAAGAGCTTGCCCAGTGCTGCAGGAGTCAACATTGAACCTCTGGAGTATTTTTAGTTTTGTTTCAAAAAGTGAGACTACTGAGCAGAAATTCATAGTGTTTTATTTTTCCCCTATGGATATTTTGTCTAATGTCAATATATTATATCCATAGCAAAATAGGATTAAGCTACATGAAATTCTTGAAAGGACTAAGTGTAAATGGACTCGGGAAAAGCTCTGAATTTATTTTTCCTGTGTTGAAGCTGCTGCTGAAGCAAATAAGTATTTGTTCCTCAAAAGGTGATTATGTGGGATTAACTATATTAATTAGCTTTTGCTGTATATGAAACATCTCTAAAACTTGTAGCTTAAATCATGGTTCTACAAGTCTGCAGTTTGGGATGGGATCAGATGATTGGCTCTTCTGATCTGGACCGGGATTGACTGATCTCTGTTGGGTTTGCACAAGCATCTGTGGTCAGCCTCTGGGTTAGTTGTGGACGGTCTGGTCTAGGGTGGCCAAGGCAGGGACAGCTGAGGCCCCTCTCCCTATGGCCTCTGAGCCTGGTTCTTATTTGGATAAAGCTTCCACACCTTTTCCATTTATTTTTAACTTGCCCATGTCTCTAAATTCCCTCTGTAATTTCTTAATCTGTGTCATATTAGAACATGCCCAAGGGTAACATCCTTGGACCTAGTTGCCTGGATTTTCTTGAGACAGGGAATAGAGAGAGAGCCAGCATTTCTTTGGACTTATTTTAATAACTTTTAGGGTTATTATATTTGTGTCTTTTATGGCCATCAGCCCCAAATGCTTTCAGGAAGGAAACACAGTCCAAACAAAACTAATTGACTGATTAATCAGATGGTCAAATGATTAAAAATTGATGGTGAAATGAATTAGCATCTTTATTGAATTAAGTGCTTTTTATTTCTCCTTTCCATTTCCTGTGTGTCTCGGAGAAGCTCACCAGTCCCTGGCAATTTTGCCCTTAGAAACTTTATTCCATGCCTAACATGGGACACCACTTATAAGCTGTGCAGCCACTGCAGAATGTGTCCTCGTTGCCCCTCACCAATTAATCAGGAAACTTGAAGTGACTGATTGCAGCCTCCATCAACACAGGATGTTTTGACACAGCTGTTCAGACAAGAATGTTTGAGGCCCCCTACAAGGCTTGCTGGCACTTCGGAAGAGGGACTCAGCCCAAAGGTCAAGGTTTGAAATCGGCCACTCCTCCCTTATCAAACAGTAACCATTCAAATGCATTTGGAGCATCTACTCTGATTTAGACCCCAAAGAGGAGACTATGGGGGTGGGGGGCAAAACTGATGCCAGCCCTGCCCGAAGCAAGGTGGTGAGAGCATTGTTCTTTAGTAATCTTCTAAATGGGGCAATACAAACTGTGATACATGCTGCAAAGACGACATTGGAAACACAGGTTTGAGGACAAGGAAGAAGGTTCAATACTGTGGCTGTTGAGAATGAAGGAGCAGTTTAACCACAAAAACATACCAGATTACCAGACGGTCAAACTGATGTCATGAAGCTCGCGTGAATTTCCTTCCGTGGGGCTCAATTGCCCAAAGGCAGAGCCCAAGAAACTGGATAATTGGATATATCTAGAGCCCAGTTCATGCAAGCTGGGTCTAAGGCAACTGCCAGGGTCTAAGCTAGTTAGTTTGAAGCGCAGGAAAGACAGTTCTGAAGTGATGAAATGTGAAATGCAAGCTCACTAATGTCAGTGAAAACTGAATGAGGCTTCCCACCCTGAATGGTGCACTTGACCAGTGATCTTGAGCCCATGAAGTGGTACAGAGTTAGCCACCTGATCAATGGAGCATCCCTTCAAAAGGGGGCCATTGCCACTCAGCTGAAAATGACACTTGGTAATGCTATAAAAAGTTATCAATAATAAGTAATGAAGAATATTGTTTTTAGGGACACTTAGATTTTTTAATGAAGTTTTATTTTCTCTATCTTATATATTACTATTTTTTTCATAAAGTTCACTTTGTTCAAATTTGTTTTCCCAACAGAGTGACAAGGGAGTATGAGTTAGCAGTCCAGATACAGCGGGGAGATTTGGGAGTAACAGACACTTCAGGCGCATAGATTGCTGGGCCCCGCCCCCAGAGTTTCTGATTCTGTCAGGCTTGGGTAGGGCCCACGAATTTGCATTTCTGACAAGTTCCCAGGTAATGTTGCTGCTGCTGTACTCAGGAGCATAGTTTGAGAACCACTCAGTAGATAATCTTGAAGACCCTCTGGCTTGTATCCTCTCCCAGAACTTGGGTACATATGACACGGATGTAGTTAAGACTGATGCCATCAAGAAGTGACATTCCCACTATATTCTGGTTTACATTCTCCATTTATGTCCTAAATTTACCCACACCCCACTCCACATCACCCACTGCCCTTCCCCCACAATGAGGCAGAAAGGGCCCGGAGGACAAGGGAAGGATGGTGCATCCTCTCCGTGAATATAGCTGACAGTTTGCACTACCTGGTGAATTCATAACCTCAGCATGTTTCCCCAGGGTGAATTAATTGCTTTGCTTTTCCTCTTCCTTTGCATGAAGCCAGGCAGATTTGTCCCCTGTTTAGACAAGACTTTCTTGCCAGCACTTTCCGAGGATGGCCAGAGAGTGGCTGCTGTATGAGGTTGATAGTGTTGTCAGGAATTCCAGGGCGGGGTATTGTCACTTCATTTGGGAAATGCTAACTGAGGTCAATTCCAGTTCAGCTTCCTACCTACAGAGTTATGGCAGGATAAACGGTTGGCCAGCGTAAGAGGAACAGGTCAGCAGAAATGTGTTCTTGTCTCCCTAAGAGCACACATCCCGACTTCTAAGCCTTAAGTCAGAACTTATTTTTCCCCACATTTGAGATCTAGCAATGTATGTCTTCAAATGAAGTATTTTGAAATCAAACACACAGATAACAAAACACAACAAAAAAAAATCAGAACCAGAAAAAAATTTTTTCCAGGTGAAAATTGCACATTAAAAGTTATCTGTAATTAACTTTAGAATTCAAGTGTTACTATCTGAACTTAAAAGCCGTTGCTTGTGTGCAGTAAGAACAAAACTCCCCCCAAATGTAATGGCTTGGAGCAACCACCAGTTTGTTCCTTCGCTCATGACTCTGCAGTGTGTGCAGTGCTGGGGAGAACAGCTCGTCTCTGCTCCAGGTAGGGTCAGCTGGGGCTCTCGACTGGGCCAAGAGGCTGACTTCCAAGATGGCTTCACTCACTTCCATCTTGGCGCTAGGGCTGTTGGCTGGGGCCTGGGTTTTCCTCTTTGTGGTCTCAGCTAGGTTGGGCTCCTCACAGCAGGTCAGTCTCAGGGTAGGAGAAGCCCTTATGAAGCTAGGTATGCCAAAGCAGAAACTACCAGGCCTTCCTAATACTGGAGCCTGGACCCAGCCCAGGACTGCTTCCATCGCATCTTTTTGATTAAAAGAAGTTATGGGGCCCAGCCAAACTCGAGAGGACAGGGCATGAACACCAGGAAGGGGGGTGGGGGTCATCAGGACCACCAAAGTGACGGGATCTTCTACTCCCTGCTGCTTGAGAGCTCTTTGCATTCCATACCACTGTCTCGCACTTCAGCCTAAACAGGGCCAATCTCAGGACAGACACCAGTGTCTCCAAAAGAGGGAAAAGTGACTTTGGCTTTATCTGAGAATTTTCAGAGCACAAGGACACATATCTGCTGAACAGGCCTGTCTGTTTAACTTCCCACTGAAACATTCCTCTGGTAACTCTCTCTGCCCTATCTTGCTGCCTTTTTTTTTTCCTCCATAGCACTCACCACTGCCTAACAGCTTACTAAGTAGTTGTTTACTTGGTTATTGTCTGCCTCCCCTCAGTGTAAATGCTGATCAAATGCAAAACTCCCAGGGGAAGGCACTCAGTCTCTTTTGCTCTCTGCTGGACGCCCAGCCCTGACAATAGAGCCTGGCACATGGGGGACTGCTGAAAAAATATCCATTGCATAAATGAATACAGAAATGTCATATTTGAGAATATGCCTGCAAGGCAGATGGGACAACTCCAAAGTAAGTTGTGCTGGTGCAGGGCTATGGCTGGAGCTAGTGTCGCCAGCGTCCGGCTCGGGCTGCGTGCCCCCTTGTTGTGTACGGTGTGTACCTTCTGCTGGTTCCCATGGTGTCATTGTTCAGAGTGTCAGTGGGCATCAATCTTGGGTTTAGAGGGTTTTCTGTGCAGCCTCCGGCTCCTTTATTTGGCCAATTAGGCCTTGTGCTCCTGTTTCCAAATACAGAGGTGAGAGAAACATGAACCTGGCTTTATCTAAGGCCTTAGTTTGGAGGAGCAGCCTCTGGGGCAATGTTGTATTATTTCCAATTAAACCTTGGATATCCTCATTCTTGCTAAAACTGGTTAGTGAGCATTAGCTATTCATTCCTAAAAAGAGGCTTAACCAGATAGTTTTCCATTGTGTCCTGCCTTTCACTGAGATATAAGGAGGGGGGTTGCTTGCTTTCTTCTTTCCTTTCTTTCTCTCCTTTTTGCTTCCTACCAATTTTTTTCTCTCTCTGTGCTTCTTTTTCTATAACATCCCCTTGAAATCGGGTGTTTGGGGTTAGAATCCTAGCTTGTGCTCCTTCCTCCTGTCCATTTGTTCTTTTGATTGTTTATCGATCACAGAAAAAGAGATCAGATTTCCTTAATGAATTTTATATGCTTGCATCTGATTTGGTTGCGGGTCTCTATATCTGTCATTTGTGAAGCCTCTCGTTTGAATGCCCAGTCTATTTATTATCTTTTAAGGAGTTTCTTTATCTGAAACCCATTCGTCGTGGTGCTCTGCAAAGTGGTCCTCTGAGCTGCGGTTTTCAGCCACTTTACCAGCCCAGAAGGCATTTGTGTGTTTTCAAACAAGGTTAAGTAATTGCTTTGAAAAGGCATTTTAAATGTTTCTCTTGGATTGTGTCCTGGTTATTTCCCTCCACATCTTTTTGTTTTCCCATGTTGCGTCTCCCCCCACCTCAGCCCCATTCCGGGTTCTGCTTGCATTACTCGAGTATGGCCACCCTATCCGTGGGAGCCTCAGTCTGGTGAAGCTGCAAATGGAGGGCATCTGGCTAACAGCGTTCCTCCAAAGCACTCATGTGAGTGTTGTTTCTGCTTATGATGCCCTTAACCAAATACGCTCTAGCTGCGCATCAGAGTTTTCTGAAGCATTTCAGACCCTAGGCCTAGAACTGCCAGGACACCATGTGTTTTAAATCCAAATAAGAGACCCTTAATGTCCTGTGGAGTTAGCACCCTGTATGCAAACACCACTCTACTCTACTAAACCCGGAAACAGCTTTGAGTCTGTGAATCTGGAATTCCGTGTTGAGATAGTTCAGTTGAGCTCCTGAGAGCAAACCAAGGCCAGGCCATGGCGGGACCTCAACAAGAGACAGAATGTGAACTTCAGTCCCCTTTGGCATCACCCCAGATTCCTTCTCTCTCTCCCTCCGTCTGAACCCCAGTCTTTTCTGATGTGAACATGTCCCTGGGCTCTTCAAAACTGGAACAAGAAAACAATCCCAGACTCTCTTGGGTTTGGCAACAGTCTCGAAGTCTCTGATAACAAAAGTGCCTCAGAAGCTAGATGAAAACTCCTTGTCCTTTATCTCCTCGCATCAGCTTCGCCAAGCAGATCTGCCTTTCACGGTGCTCATGCCTTATCTTGGCAGGTTTAACCTGTCCCAGTTTTTAAGGAACTCAATGTTTTTCTTTATTTTCTTTTCCTTCCTCTCCTTCTGTCTGGTTCCAATTCACTCGCTAATTAGTTTATTGCTCATTTCTGTCCAAACTGGCCCATTGAATTATCATCAGCACCAAATGACCAGGCAGCTCTGAATAGGATCGAGTCCAACTTTACAACTCTCGTCCTCCATGATTCACCACATCCACTCCAGGGGTGTATAAAAATCTCGTATCACTTCCCACCTCCCTGTCGGCCTGTGTGTATCATGGGAGTAACATTGAACTAGGAGCTGAAAAGTCTTAAGGTCTTGAATTCTTGACACGGATGTGTAATGTGTGATGGCACCTTTGGGCATTTGCTTACCTTCTTCGAGGCTGAGTTTTTCTCATCTGTATGATAGGATCATGATCACCCTGCTATTATGGAGATATTGAACATTAATTGTGCACTTATTATGTACGAAGTAAGAGGAGGCACTTAGAATTCAGAAACAAAGGGAAGGTCCTTCCTGCCCTTTAGGGGTGTCGCCATCACCATCAGCGCACAGCTGCCTTTACTTCAATGTTCAGACCTGGGAGAGCGAGGAGCCCCCAGGACAACTTCTGGTCTCGTTCACCTTTCCCATGGACCAGTGATGATGCAGTTGACATCAGCGGTCAGGAAACCCGGCTCTGAATTCCCACTGTACTTTACTGTGACCCCCGGACAAGGTCTGTTGAATCAATTGAGTATCACCATACCATTGAATCCGCCATGTAGTAGAGTCTCCATGGAACATTGCTTAAATTAATTTATGAGTCAATCATGAATGAGTGAGGAAATTTTCATGAGGAAATTTTATCCTGGACAATTTCTATTGGAAACTGTTTTCACTGGAAACTGATTCTCTCTTAACTTGTGAGACTTTAACTGTAAGATTGATACTCTCTGAGGGAAACTACTGCTGAGATTATTTTGTTTTACCCCAAACAGATTCAGTAATGTTTTCACCATTAGTGAAAAATACTAATTGAAACCAAAATTCCAATTATTCTTTGCCTTTCTGATGACTCTTGACATTGGAGATGGCTGAGCATAGGTGGGTATTTTCATACTTCTTACCCATAGATAGTACTCCTTTGGCCAGGGGACTATGGAGGGGACCAGAAAGTTGCTCAAATTAGGCACAATGGTCTTTGACCAAGTGCAGTATCATTTGCTCTATACCACCATCTCAAACCATCTATGGAATTCCATTAGGCCCTAAATATGTCACATGGTTTCTAAGCACAGGGAGTTACGAGGTTTGCGAACCCCATGAAATAGAATGAATAGAATGCAGTATATTATAATTAAATGCCCATGCATTTCTCTGGGGAGTTCATTCATGCTCCCCAGCTTTCCTTAGATTCTCAAAGGGCTCCATCCATGACCTTCCCTACTCCCACCACCAAAAAGAAAATGTGAAGAATGATTGATTGAGAGATTCTGATCCACATGAAGAATGTGAGTTCTGATGACTAACATACTTTCCTTTTCCCAGAACTGCTATCTAGCAGTAATAAAAATGTAACCCTCAAAACTGCCTGGTGGTAGACTTCAAATTAGACAAGTCTATCTTGTGACTCATGGAAATTTCTCATGCTTTTACATTCAATAATCAGGAAAATCCCATGTAACTTTTTCATGCTTCTGAAGACAGTAATCAGGAAAATCCTTGAGGAGACTGTGGTTTTAAAGGATGCTAAATCAGGTTAAGATCATGTGTACCCTGGCAATATGTTTTTCCACTCTGAAATTTCCCCTTGGGGGTGGTCTGTTCTTATTTCTAAAACTTGTATCAACATCCTCTTAGACCCAGAAGTGTAAGCTACTAATTTATTTTATTTTATGTTATTTTGTACAATGGAGAAAAGGAGCTATCATGAGCCATGGAAAACGTTCCCATGGTCTAAACAAGCCAGACCATCAGTCCTCATCGTGTGCTGTGGACCTGAAAGCTGAACTCGCTGGTCTCCCTTCGATGCTTGCCTTTCGGCCTCTCAGCGTAAACTCTGCGTCCCTGTTGCATCTTCTGCAAGGAACGCCCCAGTCATTCTGGATTGCCGTTGTTGCATTTGATATATTGGTTACAGAGTTTCACACACTTTAGGAAACTGTAGGTGCTACTACTTAAAAAACAACCTGTGCTTTGCTGCTACTCAACAGTTAAAAGACAAAGGACACTCACTAGGAGTTTCGTAAAGTGGGAAAAGTAGAAGTTTGGAATCACATAAATTCATTTGCATTGTGCTTTATCCAGTTCCTTCTGCATAGGCTCATTCATGACCATGAGCACGCACTCTGGATTCAGAACGTCTGGGTTTCAGTCCCGGCTCTACTACCTACAGGTTGTGCAACTTGGGGCAAGTTATAGGGCCTCTCTGTGTATGCAGTCTTCATCTAGAGAATAGAGATGCTAATATACTTACCTGTTAGGGTTTAGAGGAAAATTAAATATTTTGCAAAGTTCTTTGAATACGGTTTGACATATACAAAGTGCTCTCCATGTATTTTTTAAGTAAATCTGTTGTACGCGGTGATATTGGAGTTTGTATCCATCGGGATCAAGCCTGAGAAGACTATGACCACCATGGGACCAGTTAGTGGTGGTGGGTTTGGTTTTGGGTGTTTTTGTTTGTTTGTTTTTTGGTTTTCTGTATTTTGCTGTTCTGTTTTGTTTTTCATCTTTTCCATCCATCTTTTGCTGAGGACAAGGTTCTCCTTGGCTGGCTTCCCCACACTGCAAGGGCTTTCAGATCAGAGATAATCTGATGGAATCCCTGGGTTTTAACCCCTTTGCCACACAATGAGGCACTTCAATCAAAGCCACTTAGCCTCTTCTTGACAGGAGTTTCCTTAGCTGCAGGGGGGTTTTTATTTGTTTTTTTTGGCCTTCCCTCCCTACCAGTGGTTAACTTCTACTCCTAACCACTGGGCCTGATCTGACCTTTAATTTTAATTATCATTCGTCTGCAGTCAGACTACCCAAATTAGTTTTAAGAAGAGCCACTTGTAAGTCACCACGGTGTTCGTGATTAAATATCACCCTCTGTTAGCAGGCTTGCACAAAAAAGAAAGCAAGACATTGTGAACACAATACTTTCAAAACTTCATAATTAGCTAAAGTAGTTTGAATGTAAGAATCACAGGATTCAGTTTAGTCATGCAAATTGTAGCCTAGTGTCTCGTGAAGTACACTTAAGCCAGAACACAGAGAATAATTTTGTTGGCCTTGTGATCATCTCTTATTTGTTTGTGAGATGAATCTATAATAGACTTAGCAATTATTAATTTTTTTAAACATTAAACAGAAACTCAGAAAATGACTCTTCTTAATTCTTCCAAAGAAAATGTTTACTAAGTATCATTCTTGGAAAACTCCCTTTTATTGAGAAGAATCTTCTTTATTTGCAAGTTAGTAGCAAAGAGCGCTAACAAAGATTACTGATGGCAACATCTATTTCTTACCATTATTTATTCTGGTCACGTGTCATTTTAAGCAGCATAAATGGTGCATTCCAGCAATTTTACTGATGTAGCAGAGCCATTCTGAATTTTTCAAAAGAAGTGTTTTTAAAATTGTAGGCACTTGTAGCCCAGTTTCTTTATCTTTTGGGTGAGGAACTTGAGAGCCACAGCACTCACTGATTTCACTCAGCTAATCGAGTGCAGAGTACAAATGCTCATTCTCAGGGAAACTATAAGAGGAGAATTTTTTAAGCTTTTTGCCTTTTGACATTTTTTCTGTTTCATTTACAATAAATATTCTGAGTGTCTTAAAAGTAGTCTGTTTTAAACAGAAAACTGGCTTGATAGTGGTTCACATTAAAGAGAAAATGAAAATGGTCTGGATTTTCTGGCAAATATTGATGAAGAAGAAGAAAAGAACTCAAAACTATTACTTCCAATCGATCTATAAGTCTTGGCAGTTGAAATATGGAAAGGAGCTTAAACCAGTATTTTTTGAGGACAAAACAAGGGACACAGAGTTGGATAGGACAGAATCTGAGGACTTTATTGCCTGGTAAGGAGAATGAAAAAAGTATTTAGAAAACTATAGTACAAAGAAAAATGAAAAAAAAGTTCACTAGGTGAAAAACGTTTCAGGGGATTAGAGAAGGGGTGTGAGCTGTTGGGGATGGCTCTCCTTACTATCTATAATTGGTGAATAAATCCCACTTGGTCATGGTGGATGATTTTCCTGGTGCATTGCTGTATTCAGTTCACTGATATGTTAGATGAATCCCAAATGTTTATCTCCAGCCAAAACTTCCTCTAGAGCACTGAGTCATCGATCTGCCATCTAGCTATCTCCACTTGGATATCTAACTCAGCATAGTCAAGGCTGAATTCCTAACCTTACCCCCCACCCCGAAACCTATTCCCTTATAGTCTTCCTCCTCTTGACTAATGGCAAACATCCTTCTAATTGTTCAAGCCACAAGCCTGGATGTCATCCTTGTCTCCTTTCTCTCTCAGAGATCTATCTGTGATCTATGAGGAGATCCTGCGGATTCTATTTTTAGCATACCATATCCAGACTCTGACAGCTTCTCCACTGCTGTCATCCAGGGCCAAGCCACCTGCTGTCTCACCTAGATTATTATTAAAGTCACCTACTAGCTACTTTTTTTTTTTTGCCTCTACCCTTTCCATCCCTTAGAGCTTTTTCTCAACACAACACAGATCAGATCCCATCATTTACTTTTCCTGAATTCTCCTATACTGTCCATGTCTTTCAAAACCCTGCATAATCAGCAATGCCTCTCAGCCTCCTCTCCTTCTGCTGTCTTCTTCCCTGACTTTGCTTCAGCCATACTGGCCTCCTTGGGTTGCTCTCACATACTGGGCAGAGTCTCACCTCAGGACCTTTGCATTGGAATTCCCCTCCATCTGAAATGCTCTTCTCTCAGACGTCCATGTGGATCACTCCCTCACTGTCTTCAATGCTTTGCTCAGAGGTCATCTTCTCAATAGGGCCTATCCTAACCATTTTATTTAAAATTGAATTTCTTCCTCCACTCCTCCCAACTTCTGATTCTACTTACAGGATCATTTTTTTTTCTGTAGAACTTATCTTGTAGCTTACTATATAATTTATATATTTGTGTTGTTTATTATGTGTTTTGTTATCTCCATCTTCCCGCCAGAATATCATTTCTGAAAGGATAGGCTCCTCATTTGTTTTGCTCACTGCTGTGTCCCATGTGACTAGAACAGTGCCTGGCACGTGGCAGGCTCTCAATAAACATTTGCCGATAAAGGAATAGGTGGACTCCTGGCAGAATTAGGGTTATTTTGAAAAATGAAGACAGTGAGTACTTTTTAAACAACCTGGGATCACAGACCCCCTTTGTAAGTCTGGTGACTCCTATGTACCTCCGTCCCAGAATGATGGACATGTGCAAACGTATACAAAATTTGACATGCACTTCCAGGAGGCTCACATACACCCTGAGATGCATCTGTGAATTCAAAAGTAAGGACCTGTGTCCTAGGCAGACAGAACAGCACAGACAAAGGCTCAGTGGTGGGATTTTGAGGCATGTGTTAGAAGCTCAGTGGGAACCATTTGGCTTGAATGTGTAATAAAGGAGAGTAATAGAAGGCAAGTTTGGGCTGTATTGTACAGGGCATGCAATGCCAGGGTAAAGGTTGTTTCTGTTTAACATGGAAGGCGATAGGGAGACACGAGGAGCTGGTAATTTTGCCCTATGCTCACCTCTAATTCAGTGTGAAACTTTGCACAATTATTTGTGTCTTCAATTTCAGAAATTAACAGAATTTCCCAAAGACAATCTCCCTCTTCTTATAAAAGGTATGGATAGGTACTTTATTACTATGACAATGAAAATGTACCCATGTCCCTATTAAAACTATTCTAGTTTATAAACTTCCTTCCATTACGCTTCTGAGGGCATATCTCGGTTGTATCATTCTCCTAGTATCTGATTATTATTGCTGTCATTTGATTCAATGAGAACCAAGTTTTCAATTTGATATTGTCCATCTTATGCTGTGTTTCGATTGTTATTTGGGGGATATCTAGAAGAATCATTGCATCACTAAGAGGCCCTAAAAACCCCTCTGAATGTGGGAATACATAAAGAGACCATCTGGGCTCGCAGCTCCTCTCCCAGAATGTCTTCTGTACCTTAAAGAGGGTAAATAAACCATCTGTGTTTTCTGTCCCCCAAATTGAAAATATGTTCTATGTTCCAGTGACAACTGCTGTGTAACAAACCACTTCAAAACCTAGTGGCATAAAGCAATCATTTTATTCTGCTCACAGATTTCGAGTGAAGAATTGGGACAGGGTGCAGCAGGGATGGCTTATCTCTGTTCTGCGTCATCTAGTCTCGGCTGGAAATACCCAAGCAGCAGGAGTGTCTTGAAGGCTGGAGACTGAGGTCATCATATGGAGGCTCACTCAGTCACATGTATGGCCTGGGTGAGAGGGCTCAAAGGCTGTGACTGTGGGCCGAAGTGTCTAACTTCCCATGTGATTTGTGCTTTCTCACAGCACGGAGGCCTTGGGGCAATCAAATTTACATGGTGGCTACATTGCAACTGTGCTAATAAACAAGGTGAAAACAGCATAGCTTTTTATGACCTAACCTTGGAAACCACATGACAACACTTCTGTGTTTCTGAAGTAGCCACACTGTGGCTCCATTCAAGGGGGAGGACCGAAGACTTGTCTCTCTATGGGAAGAGAGTCAAAGAACAGTACGGCTGTTTGTTTGTTTGTTTGTTTGTTTGTTTGTTTTTAACACCACACCCTTACAAATATAAGCATCTTTATGGAGTGTGCAGAACAGATTCCTTACTACAAACTTTTTCTACAGGTGTAAGACTCAGCTAGACTCACCATTTATTCAGTGCTTGCACAAAAATGCAATTAAGTCCTAACTGTGTGAGACGAATAATCAGATTAACAGAAACAACCTCTCTCTGGAGGGGCTGTAGAATCTGTGTACGTGCGTACCGCTAAGATTCCTAGAAAACATTAAGTAACCAAACCTCCGAAAATTGGGGTGGGTGCAGGGACGTGAGTTGGACAATTAAAAATAAATAATTTATAGTCACAGTCAAATTATTTATAGCTCACGGATTTTAAACACCTGTCAACTACTCTTGTCAAATGTTTGCCTTGGCGAGGGGAGCTTGTTCTCATTAACCTGTGTTAAGAGTGGTCATATCGTCTATAAGTGCTGGGTGTCTATGAGTGCGAATGACCTGTCTGTGGGGTAGAGCAAATGGGTCTCTAGTGAGAGCATGTCCTGAGTATTATCCTCACCTTTGGAGTGGTGCATGGGCCTCCCGTTACCTGACGAGGTAAGCAGATCACTCCCAGAGTGGTGAACACACGGAGAGGCCCATATCTAGCTATTTTTGCCATCTCTGCAGCAGATCCTCTGGATTATAGCAACAGACAGATTCCCTGAAGAAATCTGGATTGAGAGAGGGGAAGGAGAGGATAACTCTTGAGCAGGCCGCCTGTCTCATACCCTCTTTATACCAGGCAAGGGTTCACACTCTGTCATTTCCCTCTTGCCGATCTAGACGTGTAAAATGAGAGTTCTAAAACAGTTGGACTGATCACCAAGAAAAGCAGAAGGTAGATGTACTTATTAGTGTTTACTTGAAAATTGGGTTTTTAACATTGGCACAGAGCATCTTTTATTTATTTTTTCTGCCACGGAGCAGAGAGTTCCAAGCTATGGTAGCATTTGAGCAATCTCCTTTGACACTCAGCAAAATGGCATTGGTCACACTTTGTCATAAGAATTTTCTTTCCATGTTCTGGATTTTGCCTGGAACTCCCCCCACCCCCCGAAATAGCAAAAATGAGCACAAGAATGAACATAGCTTGGCTTACAAACAAGCATTTCTGCTTCTGTAGCCATTGGCAAAGAACCTACCTCAGGGCAGAGCACATAGTAGGGCCTCTGTAAAGGCTGGTAGAATTGCATCAACCCCTTAGCCTAACCAAACCATGGCCACATGGGGTTTCCTAGGAGTTCAGAAGGATCCAGGGAGCACTGAAGCAGCCAGGCTGGAAAGGTGGTTTCTCAGCACTGGTCCTCACACAGGGGCTTATGGGAGATCAGGTTTTCAGGGCTCCTCTGTGAAAGGAGAAAATAGGAAGAAATCCGCACGTAAACCTCAACTTTTTATAACCTTAAATTTCTTCAAACTAAAAGACTTCTATTTATTCTCAGAATGTCCTTCTGACCTTTTGAAAGGGGGAGTGAATAAAAGTCTTTCCTTTCATGAGATGAGGATGGCAGGAAATGATAGTTGTTTCTCTTTTTGAAGATCCTTCTTTGGCAAAATGAAATGTTGGCCACTCTAGCAGACCCCACATTTGTCTATTGGTTTGCTTTTTTAATTGTCCCATGAAACGTGAAGACCTGGGAATGTGTAGGTAAAGCAATTGAGGATTTTGCCTTGCATTTTTAGAGAAACTAAAGAATTCTTTAAATAGTGCTGTTGGCAACAAAGCTGATAAATAGCTATACCACCTTATTTGGGAAACAATAGTATTTATTATTCATATGTGCTGTAATCTGGATGTACACAGCACTTACACATAAGCAGACAAGTTCTAAGATGTTCATTGCCATGCATTATTTAAATATGCACACACTCTCTTTCATATAGCTAAAGACCAAAAATATATCCACACATAAATGAAGAGGTGGCAATCTGCTTATAAGGGCTTGTTATGTGTTTTCATTGAAAACCTACATCACCCCAAGGCCTCCCTGGTTCTGCCGTCTGAGATACTGACATACAGGCCTGGCCTTGACAGATGAGTTCATTATTCCTTTCTAATTGCAAGCAGATTTCCAGGTGTGTTCATTACATTTTAAATGAAATCTGCCTAATTTTATGTGGAGCTAGCCCGGGGTTCAGCCCGTGGGATCCATTGCTCCTTTTCTGTCACTGGCTTTTGTCACTTACCTGTAAATCCTAACCAAGGACCTGGATGGGCCCCTTCGAGTAATTCCCCTGGTGCAATCCCCCTGTCTGTGTGCACCACTGCAGGAACACAGGTGAGGAAGCTGAGCCACATCGTAGGGGTATACTCTTGAAAAAGCCCTACTTATGTATTTTTAGCTACATATTTCAAATACTGGTGGCCTTTTATGAGTGGATTCTGAAATCTACCATTACATAATTGTTTTCAGTTGGGCAGGGCTGCGGGGTGGGCTAAGTCAATCACATAGTTTCCATTTTTTAACTACATAGCAGTTTCTTTTGCTTATTCTGATTTTGATTAGCACCTAGATAGTATCTGAGAAAACTGGAAAACAGGGTACAGAGTGATAGCACTCAGGACGTCTTCACTAACTCAACAATAAATAGTTGGGAGCGCTTATTTTGAACGAGACACGTGGAGGCATCAGGACAAGAGAAGGGATGAGCCACTGATTCTGCCCGGAAGCAGCTCACATTCCACTAAAACAGAGAAATTGTCGTCCATTCTACCGATAGTTATGGAGTGCCCGCTGGGTGCCAGGCACCACTCCAGGGATACGGAACACGCTGGCACTTACTCTCTCTGGCTAACCCGTTTCAGAACTGTTCAGTGGGTCCTCTCAATCCAGTGCCATAATGAAAAAAGATTTGGCGCTATTTGCTGAAATTTAAAAGGTGTGCCCATCCCAGCGATTCTGCTTCTTTGTATCTGCTGTAAGAAGTACCGTCACATTGGCATGTAAGCAAGCATGTCATTGTTTATCGTGATACATTGGAAATGGCTAAATGTTGGTTTTTAGTAAGAACTGAATGAAAGGGCACGGAGCAGAACAAAACATACACATACATACATGTGTTTGTGCATGTATGCATGCTCATGGCATATGTTTAGAAATACACATGAAATAATACTGTCCCCTCTAATATTGACATACGCACATACAAGAAATGTGGTAAAATAGAAGCCATATCTCTGAGGAGAACGACAGGTTTTGCAGAGGGATGGTTAAAGAGATACTCTTGTCTTTCTATAATCCTCTCTTTAAATAAGAAGATTGTATTCTGAAATACTTTGGAATTGAAATTAATTAGTAAATATTAAGTTTCAAAGTAGAGTCACACGAAAACTAGCACTACAGTGAAGGTGGGCACTCCCAGCAACGGAGGTTCCATAGAGGAGTAATCGGTACAGTGAGGGTAGTAAGGTGCTTAAGAAAAAGTGAGGAACCAGAAAAATGTACGTGGGGCCTTGAAATATGAGCAAGAGTCTTCTGGCTTCACTGGAGTGGGAGAAGGTGGAGGAGCAGGGCAGGCAAAAGGAGCAGCTTAAGCATAAAAGGAGAGTGAACATGAATAACAGCATCTGACTGCCGCAAGGCTTCTGTGCCTGGAAAATCGGGTGGTGGGGGGAAAGCAGTGACAGAACCTGGAGGTGAGGCCGGGAAAGCAGGTGGGGGCTGCAGCCGGGAGAGCCTTGAGTGACAAGCTGAAGAACTAGATGTGTGTTGTGTAGGGACTTCAGTTAGTTTCCTGTGGCTACAGAGGAAATTACCAGAAACTAGGTGGCTTAAAACTACAGAAATTTCTTCTCACCCAGTTCTGAAGACCAGAAATGTGTGATCCAGCGGGGCTTTGTTTTCCCCGGAGACGCTAGGGGAGAATCCGTCCTTGCTTCTAGCTTTTGATGGCCCCAGGCATTTCTTGGCGGGTAGCACCGCAATTCCAATCTCTGCCTCCACCTTCACATGGACTCCCCTCTCCTGTGTCTCCCCTCTCCTGTGTCTGTGCGACTCTTGTACAAATGCTAGTCTGTGAATGTAGGGCCCACCTGCATAATCCAAGAGGATTTCATGTAGAGATCATTAACTTAATTACATCTGTAAAGACTCTTTCTCCAAATAAGGTCGCATTCACAATGCCTTGGAGTTTGGACATGGACAGGTCCTATTGGAGTAGAGGGAGGGAGCGGGCAGGGGGATGCTCACTCTTCAACTTAGTACAGTACCAGTAGAGCAAATCATTAAGCAGAGAAGTAATATTATCAGATTTGATTTCTTGGAGGGGAGTACAGGCAATTCACGGCAGCATGTTTCTCAAGGACTGAAAAAGTTTGTGGTCATTGTTCAGAGCAAAGCAGCTTCCATGACTTCTAATGTGCTGATTTTTGAAATAATGAACAAGTGAAGGAATCTGCAAGCAAACCAGCAAAGGAAAGATTGTGAACATTTAGGGATGAAAAGAGCACTTGCAGGAGGTGCTCATTAAGTCTTTTTGAACAAACGCTGGTACTGGAGCAAAAATTATTCTTGCATATAAGTGTTCCTTATTAGGCCGCTCAAAAACACACAAAGCCAGTGAGGCCTTACTGTACAAACATAAAGTTAATTTGTTCAACAAATATTTGTAGAGCATTTACTGTGGCTTTGTAGATAAAGGGTGAGAATATTCCCAGCTCTCACGAGCTAACAATCAATAGGTAAACAGTATGCAAACCAGAAAAAATAGCAGAGCAATACACGCAAATGAAAAATAAAATATGGTAGTGTGAGATTGGGTGGTCAGGGAAGGCCTTGCTAGAAGGTGGCATTTGATATGGAACCCTGAGAAAATCTAGGTGATGGACATTTCAGGCTCATGACAACTATCAGTAACTTGAGGGACAAGCCTAGCCTATGTGAGGGACAGGGAGAATGGAAAAAAGGGGTATATGATGAGGGACCACATTATTTAATGTCTTGGAGCGAATAGTAAAAACTACAGATTTTAAATACAAACTGAAGCTATTGGGGGATTTTAAAGAAGAGCATGACATGATCTTATTTCCATTTAAATATGGTTTCTCAGCCTCGACACTATTGACATTCTGGACCAGACAGTTTTTTGTTTGGGTGCTTTCTTAAAGATATTTATCAGCATCCCTGGCTTCTACCCACTGGATGCCAGTAAACCCACTTTCCTCAGCTATGAGAACCAAAAGTATCTCCAGACATTGTCAAATGTCCCCAGGGGGACAAAATCACCTCCAGATGAGAACCGTTGATTTAAATAAATCACTCTGGCTACCATGAGGAAAAGTGTTTGTAGGGGAGGTTAAGAGTGGAAGCCAAAAGGCCAATTAGGAGGCTGTGTTATGCTCTAGCAAGAGAAGACAGTGGTTTCTAATTGCAGAGAGAGAGAGAGGAAAATAAGTAAATTTGAAATCTGTGTTGGAGGTAGAGCCACAGGATTTATCGGTGGGTTAAAAGTGTGGATATAAGAGAAAGAGAAGAATCAAAGAAGGTTTGTGGCCTGAGCAATAGGGTGAATAGTGGTATCTTTTACTGACATGAGAAAGAATGGTAGAGGACCAAGTCTGGCTGGAGGGCACAGTGTGGGAAGGAAAGTCAGTATTCTGATTTCTAAAAGTCATGTGTTTTTTTTGCAACATCTATTGGATATCCCAGGGAGAAAAGGAGTGAGGCAGGCTCTTGGATACACAGGTCTAGAGTTCAGGAGTGAGGTCTAGCTAGCAGTACAATTTTTGGAATCCTTGGCATGTGGATGATTTTTAAAGCCATGGTCAAGATGAGATTACAGGGAGGGAGGGAGGGAGGAAAACAAAGGAGGAAGAAAACAGAGAGAGAGAGAGGGGAGAGTATAGGAGTAGGGTAGAGAAAAGGGGGTTCCAGGATTGAGCTTGGGGTCCACAACACTTTGAGGTTCTGTTACAGGAGAAGCCAAAATAAGAAATCCAGAAAGAGGGCCCAGTGAACAAGGATGATTCAGAAAAACAATGAAGGATATCCCTAGGCACATAAAAGATCTTACACTTTTTAGATATTGCCTTGGTTGAGCTAGAAAGATAAGGAATGATAAGCAATTCCCAAAAGCCAGAATGAAAAATCTCAGTAGTATTGAGAGATCCTAAATATTTCTTCCCTCTAATCATTTTAGCTATGAAATCTAATGTGTAGACAAGATGTCCAATGTTCTAAAGCACAAAAGAACTAATTGTTTCATATTCTTGCAGTCTGTTTTTCGTGTATTCTTCTTTCTAGTAATTGAAATGGATCTGTAGATTCCCTTCTACTACTATGGCAGGGGATAGACCATATAACCTTTCACAAATCCTTCTAAATTGTGCTAAATACCCATTAGTGACTCAAACTGTGTCCAAATAGAGAAGCCACTTTTCTTCTCTTGGTGTTGCACCCCAGGTAAAAGGAAACAAACAGGCAGGAAAGTAATGAACCAGAAATCAGACTAGCTCACAGAATAATACCTGTCTGGCTAGAGTACATGGTGAGGAGATCATTGTATATAAATTTTTTAAAAAAAGAAAGTGAGGGAGGCTCATGATTAAATTAAGTCCTCATTATGTTTTAATATTTCAAGCCACTAGCAAACAAATTCAAGTGCAAATTGGAATCATACCGAACCTCGAAAGGCCCGAGTAGAGGCATGAATGCGGTGGATGGTGAAGGTGGGAAGTGAGTGGGCATTGCTGCATGTAGAAGTCGGGGACTGGGCTCAGCATCTAGACAGCATGGTTGGACACAAAGTAGATGAACACACTATGCTCACACTGTGCACAAAGGAAATAGGGGAAAACAGTAAAAGGGGTCCAAGAACTGGGAACAAAAAAAATCAAGTCTCAGGACCAATTGTCCCAGGGCAGCACTTTGCATCAGGTAAGTTTCCAAGAGGCAACAGGTTGGCTAGTTTAGGAGAATCTAAAGGTGTGAGTAGGGTTCAGAGAGATCTGCTGAGATGAAAGAGGATCCTGGTACTAGCAGTAACAAGGTTTCATTATTATGGCCAGACCTGAAGGGTCTGGAGAGGAAACAGTCACCTGATTTTGCAGAGGGCAAGAGAAGGCCACCCCACTGGAGCTGGGGCCTTCTTAATAGAATACAGTCAACCTGCTGCCCCCATCTGGGAGGGAGCTGGGAAGTACGCATTCAACTTCAGAATCCTGATACCTGCCAGTCAACCAGAAGGCAGAGCATACGTTAGTTTCTTGGGACAAGAAGAAGAGTGGAGAGTGGATCTAGACAGGGACACGGAAGACCTCCCCACAGGCTCCCTCTGGTATGAACAGGTTCAGCCTCACATGTATGTTCTTCTCTTCAAAGGAAACAAGGTTTCTCTCTTCAGATGTTAATGATTTTAGCAGAAATTTAGCTACACTAAGCAGTTGTAACCTGGACTTTGCCTAGGAAAGAACTACAGAACCACACCCGGGAAAACTCCTCAAAGAAGACTCTAAGATTATTTTGTTTCTCCTTTTTTCCTGAATACCTTTTCTGAAACCCATACCTTTTATTTAGTGCAGGAAGCACTGATTATCTTCCAGGCTTAGAATAGCCTTTGCTGAAACCTTAGAGCAGAGAGAAATAAACTGGGTTGTTAAAAAATATGAAAAATTACTATTCCAAGGTGGTAGGCGCCAAAACTGTTAAGGGATATCTGCCAGGGAGAAAATAAAACCTGGAAAATTATCCTCCATCAGCATACCTCACTTCTGAAAAATCATTATCTTCAAACAAGGCAATAAAATAGGGCCCTACACATAGCAGGTGAGTCAACGCTTTCTCAGTGATGATGGTGTATTTCTACCATTGTGTCATTGGAGCCGAATCCTCTCATAATGATGATCTATTTTATGTCTAGCGAACCATGGGTGCTGTAGTCAACATCACAGCCATCGGTTCTCAACAGTTAAATTTCCCGTGCTCAGTGCTATTTTTGTTTGAATTCCAATGGTCACCACCTTTCTGAGGAGCGCTGCAGTACGGTGGTGACAGCTGAGTCAGGGAGGCAATGAGTTTTGGGGATATCCTTAGGCTTCTGACTAATTGTTAGGATTGAATAAGTACCCATTTACACTTTTGATGGCTAAAGGGGCTAAATGGGGCTATTATGTGTAAGTTAAATAACGAATGCATTTGTTCCAAGCAAACTTGGCTCCTTTTACGATCCATCAGTTCATCAATGAATTCCACCTAGAAGATGAGAGAATCTGTACAGTCCCTTCGAACCATTCACACACACAGAGATGTATGCTGGGGCACATGGACCATGATCAAAATTGTGGTTCTATTTGTGATAAGCTACAAGCATTTAGCCACACCATTTTTTTTTTGTTGAGTGAGAATGATGAAAAGCGTGCATTCCAAAGCCAGACTTCCACTGACCATTTACTGGCTATGTGTCCTTGAGGGACATTACTGAATCTCCCTGTGGTTCAATTTCCTCATCTATGAAATGTAGATAAAATTACACCTACCTCTTCGGGATTAATGAGGAGTAAATGAGTTAATCCATGTAAAGCTCTTAAAACCACAGCTGACCCATGGGGAGTACCCTGTAAATGTTAGCTCTTAGAGTATTATTTTATTGCAGGTCTAATGTATTGCACTGTTTATTAAGAAAACCTCAAAGACAAACTATTATTATTGTGTAGAATCCACTACGTAACATGGTATTTTTCCCACTCCATTTTGGATATCTTACCATTTCTTTACCCACCACAATACTACCTCCCTGTAAGCCCATTATCAATCACCCCAGAAAAATGCCTGATGTGTAACACATAGTAAGGACTCCATTAATTTTTGCAGGATGCATGTAGTCCAATAAGACACAATTCTAAGCAGTCTCAATATGTTATGTTTCAATAGTGTAGAGAACACTGAAAGAAATTTTTGTCTCTGTAAGTAATTATAGTCCTATGGCCCTAGATAAAACTGTGTCTTTATATCACCCCATAATCTATGCTTTGCTCTATAACAGAAGTCCTCCTGGGAGGGTCAACAATACACATGCTGTTCCTGAGTAGTAGATTTTTAAATTTGGAAGCAGGCTTTTGCTGACAGATGTATAAAAATGCAAACTACGTGTGTAATTCCCTCTCACCTTGACAGCTGTGGGTAGCAGGAAAATACACTGTTTCCTTCCATGTGGCATCATTCCCCCCAACCCTACCTGTTGCTGGTGGCATCAGGCTCTCCCAAGGATGGTTCAGCTCAATGCACTTATTTGGGTATCCCACACCACTAGTGGAAGCAATTCCAACACAAATATTGAAGACGTGCAAATATGAACTTCTGTTTCCTTCTGGAGGAAATGAGAACTCTACCAGGGTGTCCTTAGTTAGGCACTGGTCCCATTTCCAACCCTGCATGCCCCCCCAGAGGCTACCCAGCACAACACATATAAAATGTGGGCTTGGCAGAACCTGGGTGGGCTCCGTTCACGATAATGAAAAATGCCTTGTTTTTCTTCTGCATAATCTTCTTTCAGTCCCTTATGTTGGTTCATTTTTTTTCGTTGTTGCTTCGGAAATACTAAGTGATTAATAACCTGTCTTGGTATTTCTCTTGCTCTCACTGGCTTGTAGAGAAGTAATGTGACCTACAAATGTTTGGACAAATAGTACATTGTGTTAATGACGGATTCCGCTCAGACATGCCCCACGCAATTGAGCTTATCAGCACTGAAAGAACAGGTATTCCTGGACTTTGTCTAATTGTCCTTTCTTTGCTTTTCTTGTTAGACCAAATACCCACCATATTGAAAAGGGGACTGAACAAAACAGGGTTCAGAGCCGTGTATTGTTCTGTGGTCCTCGGGGCAGATGGAGGGAAAACTGAGCAGATAGACGCATGTGGGGGTCATATGAATGGCCCTGGCAGGACAGGAATGTTCTGAGATGCCAGACATGGCATTGTGTAGATCAGGTATTTCTTTAAGAAAAAATTTAAAAACACAGTTTATATAAAGTATGGTATTAGGAAATAGGGCTTCACAAGCAGAAAAAAATTACCAGGCAGAGTTAATTTAGTCATCTCTTATAGTATGTAGTTCCATTTAACAGAGGGATTAATGGTAACTGAAACTCTCTGTGCTGGTTTATATATAAGGTACAGTTAGGACTTTAGAGTAGAGGAAAAGGGAGGAGACATAATTTCCAAATTGAGTCATGTTCCCTCGATAAGAAAATTCAAACAAGTTAGAGTTCCCCAGGAGAAGCATATGGTTGAAATTTAGAACTCAGCTCTTCCTGTAAGCAGCCTGAGGTGACCTCTGAAAATGGGTCGGTATTCGCTTGACCCAGAAAACCCCAGAAAATCAAGCAAATCAGAGGTTCAAATTCTTCATGTTCACTTTAAGTATACTCATGAAACTGCCCAGGACATCAAGGGTATGCATATTTGAAAAGCCATCAAGCATTTGAAGGATGTCACTTTACAGAAGCAGTGTGTGCCATTCTGTTGATACGATGGTGGAGTTGGTAGCTGTGCCCAGGCCAAACAGTGGGGCTGGACACAGGGTCGGTGGCCCAAAATGAGTGCTGAGTTTTTGCTGCACATGCTTAAAAACGCAGAGAGTACTGCTGAACTTCGGATTTAGATGCAGATTCTCGGGTCACGGAGCACATCCCGGTGAACAAAGTTCCCAAGATGCAGCGCAGAACTCACAGAGCCCACAGGCGGAGGAACCCACCCAAGAGCGCCCTGTGCCACGCTGAGACGCTGCTGCTGAGGAAGAGCAGGTTGCTCCTAAACCAGAGAGGAGGTCAGGAGGTCGCACAGAAGGAAAAACACCCCAGAAAAAAGGATGAAACGAAATCTTATGGCCCTGGAGTAAATTCAGCATAAAGTATATGCTAATAAAAGTTTTTTAAAAATGAGAATTCAAATCTTAGAGCTGGCAGAAATCTTTGAGTCACTTCATCCAACCTCTCCAGTTTTACAAATGAGGAAAATGAGTCACAAGAGAGTTCGGTCACATGACCAAGGTCATATGACTCATCAGTAGCCTAGCAATAACCAGAGCCCCCCCCCCGCCGCTTTTTTATTGGAGAATTGTATTTTTCCCACATTGCTGCCCACCACCTCGTCCTAGTCACAGTTTTTTTTTTAATTCCAAAAATATTGGTTAAACACATAGTAGACATTTGTTAAGGTGCTGAAGTGTGGCAATTTAGATGAGAAAATAGAACGTGAGAGTTCATCGAGTTAGCCATCAAAGTTATGTTTTTCATCTGCAAAACAGAGACAGCTGCAAAGCATTTGATCTTAACAATGGCAATTAAAATGAACGTTATTTGAAGTTGCAAAATCACCACATTGCATTAGCACGAGACTCTGGCATGTGTGCACAAGGGCACTTTGCAGATGTCTTCCAGAGACTTGGTTTATGTAGGCACTTTAGGGAGCATATGGAACCTGTGGCGTTCCGTGGCGGGTGTGGATTTATAGCACCGCTGTCACATGCCAGAGCGGCTCCTTGTACCTGAGGGAGCGGCTCCGGTGGTGTGATGCCTCTGGTCTGTGGGTCAGTGTCAGCAAGTCCCTCAAGGAAATTGTGTCCACAGTGATAACTTTGGCTTCATCCTGTCCCCCTGCAGTGCATCATTAATGGGCATTTGATGCCATTTGAAGATCCACCTTGTTTAAACTTGATGAAGGATAACTATCACCCAGAAGGCTGCGTGGTTAAGAGAGGAGCCCATATTAGTCTAGATGATCTCTTCTTTTATCACAAAGCCAACACAAAATTTTTTTCTTTATTTTTGTCCAACTTCTGTATTTAGTATGTATGTTGCATACCTGCTTTCCCTGATTTCTCTCTCCCCCAAATGTTTTAAGCACTTGAGTTTAGAGAATAAAAGGAAAACACGTGTAAAGCCGAGTTTCATGGCGACTCTGTAACTTCAGGCTCTTTAGTCTGTAAAATACTGGTAAAGATGTGTGCCCCGCTTCCTCACAAAGCAGCATCTGCATCTCATAAAGAAGCTATCAGAAGAGATGGCCAGTTTGAAGGGGAAAAAGACACATAATATCCCCCTCAAAAAAGATCAGGGACATGGTAGCTGAAGCTATTATCGTGAATGTAAAATATTCTCTGTATGATGGTGTCTTTCCTAATTATTTAAGATTGCTTGTAGCATTGATTTTATGTAAACACAAAAACACTCAGCAACAGCCAGCTCCTTGCAGGCAACATAAGTTCTAGGGAATTTATTGACCTGTCGTCCACATGTGTTACTTTACTACCACTTAATGGTCTGTTTAGATAGTCTTGGTGTGTACAAACTCCCCGCCATCAGCTCCAAGCACTGCACATTGACAGGTAGCTGCCACAGAGATAAAATAAGGGACCCCAGGCCCGAGCACATGGAACATGAAAGCTTCCTTTTTCCAACTAAATGCAGGGTTTTGCTCTGCAGCTGGAATGGGAGATGAGGAGTCTCTCTCTTCTGTTTTCTACTGTTTCTTAAACACCGAAAGCATCGAAAAAAGCTAGACTCAAACCTAGCTTTAGATTTTTGTTTCAACTCTTACTGGTGATGAGTCAATGGAAACAGCAGATCACGTCTTTGAGCCTCAGGCTAATCTGCTGTAAGAGGAAAAGTTCAGTACCTGCTTGGCTCCTAAATGTCTTGGAAAATTTTAAGGACAAAATGGGATTAACATGCTATACAAATGCAGGATCGAACAAAACACATACAGTCTCTCTCTCTCTCTCTCTCTCTCTCTCTCTCTCTCGCTCGCTCGTCTTTTCAAAGTTATTAGCAAAATAGCTTGGGAAATACAAACAGCTGTTTTCTGCCTTGGACGTGGCTTAGAGACAAGAGACTAAAGCACTCATGATGAGCTTCGAGTCTAACAGAGGTGGTGCCACATTCCTCTATGTGTACTGAACATTGTAACATCTCCGAAGTTGAGGTCTATCTGAAAACCAGTGGTGCATCATGGTTGAATAAGCAGGCTTTTTGTTTTCTTGGTGGCACCTGACATAATGATGCCGCTTGCTTGTACTCATCAATGTTTTAGATTCCATGACATTTAGTAATGTGGCCTCACAGATAACTCTTCTCTTGGACTGAGGGAGCTGGAGGAAGAGCCCTGGGAGGAAGATACTAAAAGACTTTGCAGGAACAGAAACTTCTTTGTAAGTTACATGGCTGAAAAATTAACATTGGACTGGATAGGAACTAGTTTGGGGGAAAAGATGACAAATTTCGTGAGTATTCCATTTTAAAATTCAACGGTTTCCTATTAACGTCACAAGAGAAAAGTAAAGGATCAGACGAGTAATGGGAAGGAGGCAGAATAAAAGGTAAATGCTGCTCTCCCCCCACCCACCATCCTTCGCCCCACCCGATGGAACAGTTCGTTTCTAGAGAGGTTCCAGCGCTATCAGATGCTCCCAAGCAAAATGCAGGCCCTCCGACGAGAGCTGACATCATCCACACTCTTCCCCACACTGTACCCCTTGGGTGAACCCAGCTCTTAATCTAAAACAGAATGTTTGGAGTCTCAGGCTCTGTGACCGGCCTCGGAGGCGACCCCAATTCGATCCCAGGGCAGAGCAAACGGCCTCACTGCAGGTTGAGTTTTTCGCAGGCCTTTGCTTTCAGGAATGCAGTTATGTGGCCATTTCCCTGACCTGCCCCCTGTCATAATGAATCCTTCCTTCCCCTTGAATTATTTCCCCCTTTCCTCTAAAAGATTTATCCTACATGCCAACCTTTAGTGAAATGTCTCTTGCTCAAGAAAAAATAAACAAGCAACCAGGACTTGAGTGGCCAGAGTTACAACAAAATGAAATGGCGTCTCCTGTATTTTAAAAGATTGCAAAATATTCTAAAGATGAAGAGGAATGTTGATATAGCTTAAATGCCCAATTACTATAACTGGAGTTCAAAATCCAATGAATGGCATCGTTTGTCTCCCTCCCCCTCTGATTTTTTTCTCCCTCCTCTTTCCTGTACGCTCTCCTCTTGACTTGTTTTACTCAGAGACTTTATATTTTTATTTTCTCAGTGTGACATCGACCCCGAGTTTAACTTTTCTATCATGCATGTTTAGTTTTTTGGATTTTTTTCCTCCTATAGAATCCTTATTTCCCACGTTTTATCTATCTTGACCTTTCCATCTGGTTATTTTTACCCTTCTTCCTATTGCTTTATTATTTTCTCTTTCCTGTTTATTATTTCTCTTCCTTCACTCAGGTTTCCGTTTTTCTATTTGTCAAGTCATTCCACATCCCTTGTAAAATAATTACTGAATCAAGATACTCCCAAACTGTCAGGGTGCAGGCAAAGGAGAAGCTGTGCTCTGTTATCATTACTAGGCATTGAAAATAAACTTGACCAGGACTACCATCCAGCAATCTTGAGGCCGTTAGCATCACATTTAGGCAAGGCTCCCAAGGAGACCTGTCTTAAAGGAATGCTGTCGTTTGCCCAGGGAGAAATATGAGGGTGGAAGGGAGAGTCAGTGTCATATGGTGGCTGTAGCCTCCAGTGCTGGACTTCCTGTGTTCGAACCCCAACTTTTCACATTAGCTGTGAAACCTTAGGAAAATTACTTGCCCAAGCCACATCAGCCAAACAGTGAGGATAATATAATACCTGTCTTAAATGAGTCAACACATTTAAGATTCACCTGTAACACTGTGAATCTATAGAGGAATTAATGATTATTTGTCTAAGTTGTTCAAGTTGGTATGGAACATAAGAAAATCCACATTTACAGGGTATAGTCAAAGACACTGCATTAGAGGTCAGGTGGAGAGTGACCGGAGGAGAGAGAAGAGGGATTTCGGGGGAGAGGGGGAGGGGTTTATAGGATTAAAGTTAAAGGACACATGGATAAAAGATAGGGGGAGGGTGGTAACGGGAGGGAGGGAGGGAGGGAGGTGGGGTGGGAGGGATAGATTGGGTGGGAGGTAGGGAGGGGGGGTGGGAGGACTTGAATGGGAGGAGGGGGG